>JANPWX010000215.1:4137956-4177113 GCA_024734555.1 Trochalopteron elliotii
CAGTCTTAATTGGTGTATTTTCTGTTTTTAAATCTTAAATGTGTGCCCTCACTGGCTTTCAAGTATTTTTTTTGGTATAGAATAAAAAGAAATGTTCACATGGCAGATACAGAAGTGATCTGTCTTCCCATGAAACCATTTTGGTAATGATGCAAGATGGATTCTTTCAAGATTGGATAAAAGTGAACTCCTTTTATTCTGTATCAGTTTATATAAACTTGAATCCCACCCAAGCTCAGTATCAGATCATGCCTCCTTTACTGTTGGCTTCACATATTTTTCTGCTAGCTGAAATAAGAAAATGGAAAAAAAAATAGAGTCAATCAAATAAGAGGGAATGAGTTTATATTTTTGAATCACTACTATTAAAGGGATATGAAACTGCATTTTGCACACTGAAAACTGTCATCCCAGGAAAACTGATTAACTTAGCAGTAGGTTAAAAAAGAGTGCTACAGGGCAAAAAGGATCAGTTTATGAAAGACATACAAAGTCTGGAAGGCATCTAGAAAAGGACAGGCTCTTTTAAAATGTTAGAGGAATTAAGCTTTACCTGGGGCAAATTAAATGACTTAATATGAAAAAAAACCACAAACCCAACCAAAAAACAACAAAGCAAACCAAAACCAAAAACCCAGCAGATTGAGGCTTGGAGATAGTCAAGATGAGGCTGTTACTAGACAGGGAGTAAAGCCAATTAAATGCAAAGCTGTAAACTAGTTATAGAGTAGCAGTGACCCAGAATGTAATAAATTTTGGCTTTGCTACCTGCAATGTCATTCAGGGATGTACAGGAGAATTAGGAGCTCTGAAGGAACTAACTCTTTATGTCCTGTCAACAGCCATCTGCCCTTCCCTGCTACTTGCAATAATGTCTTTTTCTGTTACTTGTGACAGTAGACACATTAAGTATGTATTTGCAGGGTTGGTTTTTATGGCTTGTCTGAGGAAGCCAAATAAACAGCTTAAAGTAACAACATGAGAGGATAATCTGATTTTCAGTAATACAAGGGACTAAAAGTACAGCACCTCCACTTTGTAGGGTTTGCTTTTGACAGACTTTTTGCAAAAGCAAGATGAGAAAAGGCATCCACCCTCCCTTTGTCTGTACCTGGAGGGTGTGTTGAAAAAAAAACAGCCCAAGAAATAAAAAGACAACATGGAAAGATAGAGACCAGACTTCACAGCTGGGAAACAAACATGCCTTTAGCCTGATGATGTGAGGGTAATTTTTATCAGCCCTGTTACTTTCTGAAACATTGGCCTTCATCTTGCAACACATTAAAATCCACAAGGAAATTTTTATTATGGCAATTAAAAATTGTCAGGTAAAGTAATCTAATTTTTCTAGTGGAAATTAAGGACATTTATTTATAGCAATGAAAATAAAGAAGAACAATTAGTTAAAATCACTTGGCAGCTCACTGATATTTTCTGATCAGTAGGTATTTTTTTATTTATAGTACACTAGCAAGCTCAAAGTGCTAGATATACAATTAAACATAAAACCATACTAGCCCATGGAAGATCTTTTCAGCCTCAGTGGATGTACTAAGTTTCTATGATAATAGGACAGGAGTGGAAAAAAGGCAAAATATTTCACAATATACGCTAATATGAAAAAATAATAAAAAATGCACATTGAAGTGCTTGATGTCTGTCTTCTGTTGGCTTCTCTGGTACTGTGGCTGGACAATCCCTGCTGCACCTTCAAAGCAGTTTTCCTTTTAGCCTCATGTCCCCAGAGTGCCAAACTTGTCCTCCTGTGTTCTGAGCAGGATTTCTACAAGCTGCAAAGTACATGTGACTCAGACTCATAACTCATGCTGTTATGGAAAAGCAATTAATGTATCACTTATTTTGTTCCTGTTTCTTTACCACCTGCTGCCTTGCTATGCTTGCAGGTGTGCAGAGTGCTTACACTGTCTCTGCCATCTTTTCTTTGTGTCTTTCTCTGCTATAAATTCTAAGGAAGTGTGCCTTTCTAGTTCTTGTATAATATTATTTATAGAAAAAATTAAATATTTATAAAATTACTAGCACTATTAATGTTATGAAATTTGTTACTCTTTTTTTTTTGTCCACAGAGGACTAAGAAGTATCCCAAGTCTATCACAGTTTCGCAGATTAAGGTATTTGTGGATTAACGACAATAAGGTAATAAGATATTCCTTTAAAGATCAGAACAATGCATCTATACTCCCTGATTATTATTTTGTGTTTTTTTCTAACATAAAGTATTATCTAATTGTCAAACTAATAAATTATTTTTAATTTCTGGGCTAATTTAACTGTCAAATATAACAGATTTGAAGAAAACTTTTTTTCCTTTTTTATATTACAGAGTATGAGCTAATCCATTTTCCTTCAGATTCACATCAGATTTATAAATTTTGTGTATGTAAGAAGCTGAGGTTTTGTGCTAATTCCTGAGTTCCCAGTGTAGCTAGAGCAGGCAGTTCTTGGGACAGACTGAGGGGTGATGTGGCTGTAGGACGGGAGTGGATTGCAGGAAATGCATGGCTCTTCTTTTATATTCTTGCAGACATGCATAGTTTATTTCCTGGCAGGCTGGTGGTCGAGGTGAGGCTCCTTTTTGATGTCATGCACACAAGAGTGACACAAAACTCTGTGAAATGAGCTTCTCCTTGTGCACAGGAAGCAGCACTGCAGTTCTAGGGATGATGGGGTCTGAATATTTTACTGTACAGTAGTTTACATGACTTTCACAGCGAGCCCAAATTCTTAAATCTCCAGAATTGCTTGCTCAGATAAATAAGTAGATCTGTGAGCAGCAGAAAAAAATAAATTTACATTCCATGTCACTTCAGAGCACATGTACATCTGCTGCCTCAGGCTAGCATCAGTTATATGGCATCTTATGTCCAATTCATCAAAAGATCTCTATTTTACTATTTTTGTAGAAAGAAAATGTATAGATATATTAAAATGTTGAATTAAAATCATAGGTATAATAAGGCTTTTCCTTGTATAGCTAAAGGACATTAAAGAAAAAATGGCCTGATGACTAAGCAGAACTGATCTTGCTGATCAAAAAAAAGAAATAAATCGGAGTTTTGCAGAACTCTCACTTTCCTACCTAAGCAGTAACAAAGAACATTCTTTTGTTGTTCTATATAACTTGTGTGGAGAAATAACTCAGTGGCTTTTCAAAGGAAAAGTCTTACTTAAATGCCTCAATAGGAGGAGCATATTTTTCTGTACTCAATAATTTTAGCAGGAAAAAAGCAAACTTTGGATGATTCTGAAAACATAACTTGCCAAAAATAGGGAAAACCACTGTACAAGGGAGTGGAAAAACTTCTGTCTTTTGCTCTTCCTTCCAGCTTTCAGATACTGTTAATGCATAGAGCAAAGCACATTTATTTAGGAGTCAGTGGCAAAATTCAAGGACTGAACAAATTCCTTTCCTAACAAATTACTTTTCATCACAGAATTTAAAGAGTCAAGAATAAAATTCTGTTTGTTGTTCTTGCATTTAAACTGTAGGATAAAATCTTCAGCACCATCAGTACTCCCAGTTCTCAGGGATCATAAATCAGCTTGCTATCCCACTGCAGACACTTTACCTTGCACTGGAGTCAAAAGTGTATTAGAACTGAGCTTCTCCAGACCAGGAGGTGTGATTCCATAGGAACTGAAGATAACTCTTTATTGGGAATACACTCATAAACATACTGATTTTTTTTCTGTAACTCTAATTGATTTTCTAAATATGATTAGATGACATTTCTGGTAAACTAGAACAAATTTGTGCTCTTTGAACCTGCTGGTGAAAAAATAATTTGAAAACAAGATGCTGGGTTAATTCTAATGGTATATTTCAGAAATATTCTTAAACCACCATAGAATTACTATGCTCTACAAGGATCTTCTGACAATAAAAATTATTTCAAATATGAATAGAAGGAAGAGAAAATGTGGAGACCAGTCATTCAAGGAAATCTGTTTCCAAATACAAACATTAAATCTGTAGTTCAAAAAATTAGTTAAGGCTGTACTGCCTGTATTTCATTTGTAATTAGTATTTCTGTGAAGGTTCAGCTGTCAAGAGAATCCTTAAACCTCCTTAAGAGTCTTAAACAGAAATATAAGAAAGAGTTTTCAAAAGGCCACATTTATAACTCCTCAACACTACGTTCAGGGTGACATAACAGTTTGCCTATCTCTAATTTCAGATCCAAGATTTAACCTTCCTGATCAAAAACTATTCCTTGACTGAACTCTATCTCAACCATAACGAGCTGACAGATATATCAGGTACCAATCTTCCCTGTTTAAGTTGTTGAGCAGAGGCCTATACTTTCTTTTTTCTGTATTGGCATTCAAATTTATAAAACTGGATGACGGCAAGTAACTTATTCGTTGAAAGCTCCTATGTCTGCATAATTAATGCATGTTAATTATTAAATATTTAATTTTTCCAGCATACTTGAGTGGCAATAAGGTGATGTATTTATTCTGGTCTAAGGGATGAAATGTTATTCATTTTCTGTCAGGCAATGTTGAAGAATTTTTGAACTTACATGACCATATTTAATATTGAGAATTTATAACCAGAAGTATTTTGCAAAGTTACTGCCAAACTTGGTTTATTTTAAAAATGCATCTGTCTTATACTTCTGTTTTAGTTTTGCTTGCCCTTGTAGATTAAAATGGCTTTATCAGACTTGTAAATTTGTGAATGAACAGGCCAAAGCATAATAAATTTCTAAATATTTTAGACATCTTAAATGTGAATATTAGGTTTTTTCTGTCCCTATAAAATGCTGGGATGAGAAATGATGTTGATTAGTTTCTGTGAGATATCAAGCAAACTTTATCTTTGAAAGACATAAACATGGATACAAGAGAATGGAGATGATAACAAAATATGAGTAAACAGAAGGGTATCATTAGTAGAGAACTGTGGATAAAATACTGTATATAATTTGGAAAATGAGTTGTCTATTCTTGATGTGATGTGAGGATGTGAACACAGCCTGGCTCAAAGCAATATTTTGTAATAGCTTTTTAATACATCAATAATTACTTGAAACGGAACCATTTTCTAAGGAATTCACTATTTATTACTTGTGAGGCAAAGGCAGTATTAGGGATGTACTATTGTTTGTGAGGCAAAGGCAATATTAGGTCAAGGTAAAAGGAAGTGAATTAACCAAAGATTACAGGGGTATAGGAGGAATGAAGGGAGGTAGAGGAGAGGTTGCAGTTGAGGCTGATTTGTCAATGCAAGGCTGATGTGGACAGATGGAAAAAAATGGAATGAAAATCAGATAGGCATGTGCTTAAAGGATGTGACTAGAAAGGTGAAAAGAATATTGAAATATATTTAATTTATAGTTTTAATTAACATCTCATGCAATGTGTTACCAAAACATAGGCATAGATAGATAACTAAAATACCAAAATCAGTGTACAGCATAACAAAATAATGTTCTAATAAAGGCAGCTATGGTGAGAATGATTAATTATTTTTCATTTTATTTCAGGTGCTCTGAAACACTTATGTTCATTACAGATTCTTTTTCTTCACAACAACGAGCTAAAAAGACTTGGCAAAACAGTGAAGGAATTGAAAGGAATGATAAGCTTGAAGACTCTAAGTAATACCTTGTTTTTATTTTGCAGAACAGCAAGACGTAGTTTTTTAGTTTCTTACCAGGGTGTTTCTTGTCTATTTCTGCATCATTTGCCAATAGCTTTTGAAGGTACTTAGCAATTTCAGCCAAATTTGACAGAAGAAAGAGATCTCTAAGACATGAAAATTCCACAAAGAGTACCTCAACTGAGGAAAAACTGCTCAGTGAATTCAGAAGTTATCTTTTTGGCTGGTGGCTGCCAGTAGCTTGGCTGAATATCTTGGAGGGTGTCTACTCAGTTTACAGCTGCCTCTTTGGAATGGAACACAGGAGTACGGTGGGATTATCATAGAGGTGAAGGGAGTTGAAAAATGGGTGTTATTGCTGTGGAGAGTGTGAGTGATGGGTTATAGAACCCAAATTCCTGCCTCATTAATTCTCTTGTTTATAGAACTTCCTTTCTGCACCTTTTTGGCAGACTGTGGAGTTCTAGAGTCTAAGAATATATGTACTTTAGGTATTATTCATAACAATGTCTGTTAAGGAGCATACTTTCTGATACACTGGCTGAAAATGAAAATAGCACCATCTCTGAAATTTCAAATGAAGTTATACAAGAGAGTGTTGGCACCACTAAGTTACAATGTAAGAAGTAGCCTCCAGGGAAAGTAGGATTATATGCTATTTAAGATATTGAAAGTCAAAATATAAGCAGTCTTTTTCTATGATTCCTAAAGGAATGCCAACATAGGTCATGCCAAATGCTTAGTACTTGGGTAAGACAGTAAACAAGTTTCGTGCCTTGGTGACATTGTTAAGGGAGTGAATGTCAGAATGTCACCAGGCCATAACACCTCCTTAAGCATTCAGAAAACTGAATGTGTCATTGTGGGAAAGGGAAATATGAATGAAAAATTAAACTTTTCATTGAACTTGACCCTGGACCAAAACTAAGAAAAACAAATCAAGTGTTTAGGAAGACAACATGCCAGCCAAACTATTGAAATTCTTTTCATTATATGCAAGATGGAAAAATTAGTCCATTTAACAATGCAGTTGTTTGAAGTGATTAAGCAGTGTCTGGGGAGACATCCTATGTATGAACGGTGCAGTCACTTGAATTTAATGTTAGCTCTATAAATTAATAAGGAGCTTCAGCAAGCACAAGAAGTTTGTTGTACTTGTTGCAATCATCTGTGGGAAACACATAGCAAATTGTTAAAGTGCTGCTGAGTTATTACAAATGGCAGTTAGAAAGGCACAGTGAAAACTGGATGCAAATTGGACTGGCCAGCACCATAGAAAAGGAAGTGTTTGAAAGAATAATCAGACAATATATATGATATACTGATCTACCCTAATTTAAAAAAAATGTTTTTTAGTTCAAAGATTTGTACAAGAGTAAACAGTAATCAGTGGAAGAAACTTTACAACCTTAATAACCATAACTTCAAAGTCATTCCTTCTTGACCTTTGCAGTCATGAAAATTTGTCAATGTGTTTGCTTCAAGGGGATTTCATAATAATGAATTCTCAAATTAACAGGTCTCTCTTGGTTTAATAAAATGCCATGTCATATTTGAAGTAAATTAAATCAGTAAATGAACAAAATAAATTTTAAAAGTCATATACTATATATCATATTACTATATAATTTATCTGCCTTCTTGCAATATTAATAAATATTAAATGAGTGCAGAATTTGCATTATGTAGCTTTGAAAAGGGCTGTGCCCATAACTCACTTTTATAAAACAAAAGCAGTTAGACTTCTCACTGTTATGAGGTAGATATTTTTTTATTGCCAATCTGATTAAAAAAAAAAAAAAAGGAAATCACCTGTGAGCCTTCAGTAGAGCTCCTGGATGCTTAACAACATTTTATTATTTTGTAGCTCTTGGGGACAATAGAATTATTAAAACACAGTATTATTGTTTGCTTCAGGAGTAGCATCCAGCTGCCAAAATGTTGCATTTCTCTTCCTGAAGGCTCTCTCGTGATTTTAGCCACTGCCCTGCACTGGATGTGTAGCATAACAACCATCCTTCATCAGGTGTCTAGGGAAGACACTCAGCTTGGAAAGATTTACTGCACATGCTGCTTACAACTGCAGCCTTTTGGGAGATTCACAATGTTTCTTTATGGGCTCACCTTGTGCTCACATCTCCCTCTTGGAATCCAAGATTTTTGTTGTGTGCTCTGTAAATTGCCTCAACTGATTTATTGTCTGCAGCTGATAACATCCTGCTGCTAGACCTCAGAAAACTCTCTTGTTCACTATGTTTCTGCCCCATGTGGCAGAGGCACACTGTTTTCCTGCACTCCAAATAGAGAAAACAGACAAAACCGTGGAGGAAGAAAGCATTATCCTAATTTGTAGAACTAAAATTACATGACCTTGACAAGAAAGTAGATAGCTCAGCCAGGAATTGATCCCAGATGTTTTGTAAAACAAAACCATCTTGATTTGTACAATGGTTGAATTTATTGTAAAAATGAGTAGTAGAAAAATGCACATTCTCTTAAATAAACCTACAAATCAGTGTTGTTGAGCAGGGACATCGTCCAAGCAGCATCCAGATTCACAAGTGTTTAACATCAGACCTGGTTTATGCCTTGGAAAAATCTCTCTTGAATCTTTATTCTATTCCACTGCCAAACATACCTGCTTTTCGAGATCTTTTTGAAACATTTTTCTCTTTGGAGTGCTGTAGTATATTTTCTTGACTCAAGAACAGACTTATCAGATACATACATAATATTCTTTCTGATTAACACTTTCTAGGAAAAAAAAAATTCGTTCAGTTAAAATAGAACTTTCTTTTGCTGCCACCTTGTGGGTGTCTTACTAATTTTAAGTACAGCGATTTAAAAAACATTGTTAAAGATTTAAATGTAAAAATTCTCCTCTGAATACGTGAACAGGTGTTTTCTATGTAGGAGAGGACAAATGCTCATTCCAGTCTTGTTGTGTCTTCAAAATACCTGCTATACCCCATCAAGCACCGAGCCCTCTCAGCAGTCATATTTGTCCTGAAGAACATGAAATTGCATCTGTAGTTTACAAATCTGTGTGGAATATTTTCAGACTCTTTTCTTCTAATATCTCTTACTTGCTTCTGTAATACCATCTTCCTCTCCCTAACTGCTAAAATGACATATTTTTTTTACCCTAGAGCAAGTCTTAGCCACCGCCTCTGCTTAGAAAAAGACATGAGTGTAGCCAGTAGCAGTAGTTGTAAAAATTATTAAGATTTTTTTTTCCCTGCTGTGGTCTCAAGGTGACAGCCTCCTGATTATTTTTACTGTGTTAGAAGAACAGCATTTCTATAAGGAGATAAAATGCATTATGTTTTTTATTTAGGAAAGAGGCCCCACCTCACAGCACTTGCTTGTTTATTAGCTCATCTGTGAATGAGCCAGTTTCTATTTCAATCAGCCTCAGATATCACTGTCACTAAACCAACTGATCTGCCATGTGAGCTAGGCATATGTTCCACACCTGGCAGAGCAGCAGCATAGGGTTGATACCTGTGTTGCAAAAGATTGTTTATGCAGTTAATGTGAAGCTGAACAAACATTTTAGCCAAGTTCCTAATGGGCTTTTGGTATCTCCAGTCTCAAGGAAAGCAACTGGGACCCAAGTTCTCAGGAATTTAGGCCCTCTGAAACAATTTTCTCTTATGTTTCTTGAGTTTTCAAACCCATCATCTGTCAAAATATCCGAAGGCTGTGTATATGCATTTTATATTGTATCTGTGGGACACAGTATTTTATCAGCTCTGATAAAATATTAGGTGTCCTAAAGCTTATCTGATATTAATAACTCCATCCTCCTACAAATTTTGTGTCTTACATTTAAGCTGTCACACCTAAAAGATAATTGCTATTTAAAATAGGCATTACCTAACAATATGGAAGAAAATCAAAGGCAAACACTTCAGTGTTTTTTAAAAAATAGAAAAAGACTTTAAAGGTTTGGAGTGCATGATGACACCTTTACTCAGTTCTTGCCTGTGGTATTTTGCATACTCTGCAGTGTCAGTTTCTGCAGTCCATGTTTAGATGAGTAATTTCACATGTGTAGAGACTACTTTGTTTACTAATCCTAAGAGCAATTTGAATTTGATATTTTGTACGAAATCTTTGGCTCCTAGTGACCTTTAATTTTCCTGCCTTGCAAAGTTGTTGTTTTGCTGGTTTGGTTTTTTTGTGACTGTTGATATTTTTCTGTCTGTGTTTTGCAGACCTATTCCAAAACCCTCTGGCATATGATCCAGACTACAGGCTTCATGTGATATACTTCCTTCCTTCAGTTCAGCTCCTTGACAGGAAGTGTAAGGATTGCTTTCCTCTCTCACAGAGCATTGACAGTTGCTTTTGATTCTAACCACTTTGGAAAAACAGGGGAAATTATCCTATCCTTTTACATGCATTTGTTGATAGAGAAAGAGAACTGATGAACAAGATACCTGGTTTTTGTAAGATTTAAAAGAGTTTGCATGGCATAAACACTTTGTGAAATGTTTTTGATTTCTTTTTCTTTTTAAATTGTGTTGGCTATTCTTGTATCTTGGTCTATTTGAGTAAATATAAAAGCTTGTGCTTAGAAACATGTACCGACCTCTGTGCATACAGACTGGTACATTCACATAGGTGACTGTGCTTACTTAGGTTTGGATAATATCCTGAGCTATCTGCATCTTTCTGTACAGTTTAAGTATCTATATGCACATTTCTTGATAAAGTAAATGCAGACCAAGCTTTCAAATAAATACTCACAAGTTATCAAGGGATCTTTCACAGCTTGTCTACTGTAAATTCTACAGAAAAAAAAATTGCCTTAAGAATAGCCAGAGTTTAAATCAGTGAATCCATAAGCATGCCACAATGTACTCAGAAAATCACCTTTGGTGATTTTTGTCTCTGGTGTTTGGAGAACTGTGTGACTGACAGGACAGAAAATCAGAGCACTGAGAAAGTAGCTGATTCCTACCTCAGCTCTGTAAGAAAGTAGCAAGGAAAAGCCAGCGCCTTCTTGATAGGGGACTGAGCAAGGCAGATGCAGGACATGTGCAGGTGCTTGGAGGCTGTGCAGCTGTCCTGAAGGAAAGCTGCTGGATGGGCCCCAGCAGGTGCCAGGGCTTGATGAGGAGTTGCTGGATCTGACCAGGTACCCATTTGCTCACACAGTCATTTTGTACAGGTACCTCCACTCTCCTGAGCACTTGCTCTTGTGCTACACTTGTGCTTAACACATCTGTCAGGCTGTTACTAAATGTCACTTTTTGACTGGGGAGAGATGGCCGAAGCTTAACGTGCTGAAAAATATGTGTTGTATTTCCATGTTTAGAAACACGTCCATGAAACTTCCTGGGCTTCATCTCCTAAATGCAGTTCTAATGCAGTTCATCTCCTAAATGTAGTCAGTCCTGGATTAAGGCTTGAGGCAGTAATTTGTATCAAGCTGTATCCTGGACTTTCTATTTAGTGAACTATTTCTCTAAAACATTACAAAGCTTCTTCACCATCTGTAGAACATTACCAGTATAGTCCTGGCTGTCTCCTGCACACAAGACACGTGCTCATGTTGTTACCTTCAGGCATGACTACTGCAGTTCCTTCCTAATTGGTCCCCTAGACACCATGACTCCAAAACCTCCCTGAACTGAAAATGCTTCTGCCAGTTACTAGTTCTAAAGGTTTAGCTCACTTCTGTTCCATAGCTGAAGTACTAGATTAGTATAAGGTTCATAAAATTGAAGCTAGCATCCCCAAGTTAATTTAACAGCCTCAAACTATTTGTTTAAAAATGAAAGTTATTTCTCTTAAGTGCAAAACAGGAAAAATTTAAACTTTTCTTTTGATTGCACTCCTAGGGTTTTCTCTGTAATTGACCAATGGGAATTGAACTGGCCTTAAACCAGGACTTGTTTTTGCTATTGGTAAAGACACTTCCAAATCTTTACTGACTTCTGCAGGAGATCTCATTTAAGCAGTACAAAAAGTCTTGCTTTTTAGCATCTTCATTTTAAACTTCTGATCCTCCTGCACTCAGAAGAAAATACTTAATTGTACAGGGCTTCACCCTAAAGCCTTAGAAAGTATCACTCCATGTTCCCACTTTGAATTGCCGTGGAATTGTGTAATTAACATCACTTTAAAAACTGCACAGAAAATATATGAATCATCTTTTGTATGCTGCCTTTTCAACTGACAGAAATAAACTTAATTTTTTTCTATCCCTTTTAACAGTAGTTACACCAAGAGAAAGGGAGTCAGCACTTCAACTCTATAACCCCAAAAGGGCTTGGGTCATGCAGACAATAGCTTTTGGGAAGAGAGGAGATACATCCCTGGGGACTACAGTGGGATCTAGCAGATACACTCAACTAGCCACAAGACCAATAATGCCCTCAGGTATTTAAAACACTCGAAGGAAGGCATACATTTCTAGGTCATTTGAATTAGAAACAGGTTTTTTTCATTCATCTGATAAAACATTATTGGTTTTAGTAATAAAATATAAATGCATCAAGAACTCAGCTGGTTTGCTTCATAAAGTAAGTAGTTGTAGCAGCAGCAGGCAACAAATGCATCCTTCTACTGAGAGTATTGTGGCAGATAAATTCTAGGCACACTCTGTAGTTACAGAATTGTCTTTAAAGATAACCGAAACTTTTTTTTTGTCAGTATGAGTCTTGTGTTTAGTTTTACTTGTATTTAAAACATCTCAATACACTTCTCTCAGTGCTCAGCACCATAGAGTTTTGATGCCCTCTAGTGCTTTTACAAGATAATATCTTGAAGAAAGTATTTTCTTCCAGTGTCCTAAATTTTACGTATCTTGCCTGGTTTTGTAAGCAGATTCCTCTTTATGCTTTCCAAGCTGAGAATATTTTAATGATGTCATATAATAGCATAAAAACCAATTTTTAGAGTTCTTAAAACATTCAAATCTGGAAGACAGCATGATCCTGGCACAAGAAAGCAGTGAATACCACCTGGAACCATGAGACTTGTATCACAATCCAGAACCAATTCTGAAATCCCACACAATCTTGTCAGCTTTTTTCATGTTTTAAAGATTTAAAAAAAAAACATTGTGCATAGATAACTGAAATTGTAGCATTTTAAATAGTGTAGATGGAAGTTTGGAAAGTAATCAAATATCTGCAAGTCTTTTTAAATGTATATATCACAATAGTAAAACTGAAAGCACTGTATTTAACAATGATTTTGAAGAGGTTAGGAAAAGGAGGATAGTTTAAGTATATTTAATAATTTGTTTTGCTGAGGATTATCACAGCAGGCAGACGGCTGTCTTTATCTCTACCCTGCAATCATACACATAGACAGTGGCATCATTTTCTTTGAAAGAAAAAAAAAAACCTGAATGTGTATGTCTGTAGGAAATAAAAAAACAAGAAACTTAAAACTACTTACACTTAAAACCCAGCATATACTTGCTTCTGTAGTAATTTAATAAATAATTATCTTAAACATTTCAAATCATGTGCTAGTTTTCAATTAATTTGAACAAGCAATTTAGGATCAGGACAGCAATCAATTCTCAGCTACTGAAACTGCTGTACAACCATTAATGTCATAATTTGAACTTTCTGTTATAGGTCATGAATTTGGAAACAACACAAATAAGTAAGTAATGTTTTTAGTGTCTTCTTCCTTTTGCATCTCTGAAGCTTTTTAAGTTCTCTTCCCATGGCTAAAAATACCCTAACTAGAGAAAATACCCAGTAAAAATGAGCTTTTGAAACAGTTTCAGGTCTTTGTATTCAATACAGCTGCAACTCTACACTAGGTTTGTTGTCCAAAATTTAGTATTGAAAGGTATTCCACATTTGAAAATGGGTACATAAAAATGCCATTTATTTGTAAGATCAAACACTGATCACTAGAAAAAGCATGCTAAAAGTATTAGAGCATCAGAATAGCTGTTCTGTATTATGTCCCAGAAAATCTTCTCCTGACTGGCTGTTTCAAAATACACTCTCTGGAAAATATTATGACTTGTAGAATGAAACTTTTTTAGTGTGTACATGATGTTATTTTTATTCTGTTCAGTTTCAAAATCATGGAAATAAATGTAAAACTTTTATCTCTGTGCCTGGATTGAGACAGGAGAAAGGTTGCATTTTAATGTGATGACATTTCAGATGCAAACTTTGTAAGAGTAGATTTACAGACTTTAGGTATCAGCCCTGGCTTTACTTTCTAGTTTTACAGAAGATTTGAAAAATGCATTAAAGGAAATAGTAAGAGCCTACATATAACATCCTTTAACAGTAGCCTGAGCACAGCTCTTTAAAAATCAAGCTAATTTCTGTTGAAAAATTAATTCTTACCTGCCTTCAGTGCAGTTAGCTGTCCTCATTGATAGAATGGATGTACAGCTGCCTCGAGTCTTTATGGAAATGCTGAGGCTTTGCAAGGTGTCTTTTTGTGACAAAGTGCATTATACTCAAGAAATAAGTTCTTGAAAAATTAAGTTTTAATATTGTATGTGAGTTGGAAGGTTTTTGTTCATGGTCAGTGGTGCTTTGATGTTGTGAACGTGCTGCTTTTCTCTCCCAGACTGCAGCTGTGGCAGGATACGTGAACACAAGCTCACGGTGATCTGTATTCAGAGCTTGGAGAATGGTTGTTTGCTGTTGGGCTAGTTACAAGATCCACAGTGAAATAGATGTGCATTTCCATTAATGGGTACCAAATCACTTGAATCACATCCATTGAATCAGAGCATTAAAAGTATACAATTATAACTTTTGTGGGGGAAAAGATTGAAAACAAAGAAACATTTTTAAGTCCACTATTAATGTTTTTAAAATAATTTATAGCATGATTTTTTCAAATAGAATCCAATGACTCCGACCTTTCCTCATTTTGTTTTGCTTTCTTAAATTTGGTAGAAGAAAACCTGAAAATTTAAAGTTTTTAAATCCTCCCTCTTTTAGTGTCCTCATGGTTGCTACTTTCACTTTTCAGAGAGTGTGTGTTGTAAGTTAGTTCTGAAGTGGTCTGGAAATGTTCAGGTAATGGACTTGCTTTGTTCTTTTGGCAGAGTTCCATTTGAGGACCCTGAAGATGCGGTTTTAGTACGGGCAATGACAAGATCTCTAATGGAATTTTCCTCTGTGGACTGGAATAAAGTAGCCACCTGTCAAGAAAGACGGCTCGAAGACAAAGCAGAAGAGCCCCTTGAGAAGCTGACAGTCCAGTTTAGATGAGAAAAAAACAATTTTTCTCTCTAATGTTAAGCCCATAAGTAGGTTAACAGCTCAATAACACAAGAACACAACATACATCTAATTAAGCAAATTTTCAGAAAAAAATGTTAGCGTAACATTTATCATATGTAGCACAGAGAGTGAAGAAATTAAGATAAAAAAAGATAAATAGGGGCAATGTTATAATAAAAGTTGCTTGAAATGCAATTCTTACCATAATTTTGTTATGCAAAAGTACTAAACTGCACACTAATTTTTAGGAAACTAAGGATAAATACTTTTATTTCTTATAAGACACTTCCTCACATATTTCTCCTTCCATTCTGTCAAAGCTTAAAGTCAACGATGCTGTCTAAACATGTCAAAGCCCTTCTTTCAGGTTGTGGCTTGTCTTCTGAGTTCTTCCTTCTCCCCTAAGTTAGCACAGAGCCACAGGACAGTCTGTGGCAGGGATCTCTGGAGCTTACCTAGTCCAACCTTCCTGCTGGAAGCAGGTTGGAGATGAGGCTGTCCGGTGGCCTGTCAGGGGGAACCAAAGATTTCCAATGAGCAAGGCACCACCACTGGGAGAATGAAAGCAGGATTTGTGCTGGGGATTTTAGCACACTTCCAGAACCCCGACCGACCCTTATGCCCTGATGGGATGGCATTTTCAGAGAATCCTTGAAGAGTGACACATCCCTGTGAGCCCCAAACGCTATGAGTGGGAGGCAGCAGCACTTCTGCATTCCCAGACCTCAGAGTGGAAGGTGACTAGAGCAGGACTACAGATCTGAGTTCCAGCCAGGCATCTCTTTCTTGCCAATTGTGGTGAAGTTAAACTTGTATACTTCAAGCTACAGGAGACCCCTGCATGTCACATGAGAATGTCACCCTGTTACAGATGCAGGAAACAGAATTGCCACATAGTCTCCTTCTTTTAAAAAATTTCCCTTTATTCTTCTCAATCTGGTGGTCCTTGAAATTAAAACACAGGTACATTCCCTGCACAGGTGCACTTATGTATCCTCACTCTTACAGTTTTCAGAATATTAAACAAAAACTTTCAATATATTAAATAGTAAAAAAATTAATAGCCTTTTCCCTCTGTTTTGAGGATGGCCCTTACTCCTCTAATTAGAAGAACACTGCCATGTTTAAAACACCAGTGATTCAGCTGACAGTCTCCAATTTTGCCATCCTTATGCAGCAAGTGATATTTTCAGTTGTGGCATTCCCACTGATTTCATGAGACACAGAAATAAATCTGAGTGAAAAACAAAGTTGAGGGAAGCTATTTTCTAGATCTGGTATTTAGTTAAAAGCCAAAGTGAAATCCCAGTTGTATCAATGCACACATGAATTTTCTCATCTAATTCACTGTGACCAGTTCAGCATGAAAAATATTAAGCATTTTTTGTTTATGAAATAATTCATAAGCATCATTCCACTGTGCTCTAAGGCATCTTTACCTGAAAAATTATTTAGAATGCATTATTCTTGTCAGTCAAAATATTTTGAGTCATTCTGGTCTTCCCTTCATTAGACTTTGGAATATTTCTAACCAAACCAATAGTGAAATCACATTTCACCGTCAGCTTGAGACACCTGAAACAGCAGTTTCATTTACTACAATTGCCACAAAATAGACATTGTTGTGCTCTCACTAGTCAAAAATATTTACAGTAATGTCATGAAAAGTTGAGAGTTCAGATGAGTATCTTCAGAAACTTAATTGCTACTGAATTCCTTCAGATAAAGCTTCATAAAGTGCTGAAAAAAGGAGCAATTTCAACAGTTGGCCTTCCAGTGCTTTTAATGACAGGTCTGTGTACTTGCAGAAAAAAAAATATTTAAATTATGATTAAAATATGCTTTAAGTTTGGAAAACATGAATAATCCAAATCAAATGCTGTTCATTTTTCACTAAGTGGTTCATGAACCACAGAAACTCAAGAGTTTCACTAGGCTTATTATTGGTATACATACAGATGGATCTATGCCACTAATTTTTAGCAGGTAATAAATATCTATCTTGACAATTTACAACAAAACCTGGAGTATTTATAGACAAAGTAGCCAGTATTCTATCTCTTGATGAACAGAGACATTCTGTCTTTTAAAGGGAGTCTTCCATAAGCCATGCTCCAAGAATTCAGACATGGTCAGCATAAAAAATTGTTTAGTACCCTTGAGAACTCTCAGTCCCTTCCTACCCTCTTCTTACTCCTCAGAATCTTGAATTTTTTGAAGATCAATGTCATCTAAGGCAGTTTCACTTTCCAGTGGACTTTCAGGTTGCAGGGCTAGTGCCTCCATCTCTTTGGTTAATTCAGGTTCTTCTGTTCCATCAGTCAGATGATTTGGATCCACTTCTTTTGTAGGATCTGCATCAGGATCTGACTGTTGTTCACTCGTAGAACTACCCTCTACTAGTTGCATTTCATCTAAACAAAAGAGAAATCACACAATTAATAAACACTGAACTCCTTTGCAAGCAAACATTTTTATTGCTGAAGAACAATAACACTAAGATACTTTGCATCAATTACAGAAGTGACTAATTTAGAAAACCTTCATTGAAAAAACCCAAAACACTAAAGCTTTGCTTAAGTTGCTATAAGGTTGCTCTAGAACTAACCCTATACAAAGCTCTCATTAATTTATCTTCCATTTTGCCAGACTTTTTTTTTTTAGAGAGGAGCAGCAGTAGGCTACTACAGTTATTTTAACTTTCAATTCAAACATGCTTTATTGACACTATTCTTATCACCAGCTTTTCAAAAAATGGCTGCAAGCCAGTTAAACACTGAGTACAGGTGGGGTTTGTTTTAAATCAAAAGGCATGGACACATCTCTGTTGTGATTGACAGCCAGCCAAAAACAGTCACATCTAGCAAGCCACAACCCTGCCAAGGTCTTAGGTGGCAGTGAGCTGACAGCCTTCAGCACAGGCTGAAGTGTGGACTTCCTTGACACTCACCCCTGTAACAGTGGAAACGCTTCAGCTCTTGGGTTTGCTTGTAGTTGCAGCTGTCACATTTGTTTTTTTAATTATTATTTTCCTGATGTACAGGATTTGTAGGGGGTATTACTAACTTCCTGAAATAAAAATTGCTGTTGATATGAAATGCTCTGATACATTCACAAGGTGACCTGAAGCTCAGATGACTTCAGTGTCTTGCTAACAGTGCATAATCTGATAAAGTCTGGCCATGTACCTGAATCAGTTCATGAAGATTAACATGTAGATAGTGGAGTAGAAAGATAACAAAAAATGTTAGCTTCTCATTTTTAGGCAGGGAGGGAGAAGAGCTATCCACCAAGATCCTGCTCCACCCTCTGAAAAGAACAGCACCTGGCCACTGACTCCTTCAGTAAATATGAACCTGCAAGGGTATGTGTTTGGCACCACTGTGAGGCATCACTGCTCACAGCTCATTATGTTTTGTTGTACTGGTATGCAATAGATCCAGGGAGTTCTAATGTCCTTGCCTCCAACTTCCACAGTCATCGTGATCCCATGCAACAACAGCTCTTGTAACAGGATCAACAGAGGAAACTGTTGCAAACTGCAATTATTGCTGATGTATTACTGATTTATATCCTGCTATTTTGAGTACAGTCATTGTAAGGCAACCACAAGTTGTGCAGTGCACTTCCACAATCTTTAAAACAAAGGAAGGGAAATCCAGTAAGTTGTAAAAGAGAAAAGGTGATTCCATTCCCTATTTTCCTATTATTTCACTTGGAGAAGCATGGGAAGGGGCAATACAGTGTTTATTCAGTCATTATGTTTCAATTACTTGTTTCTTGAAAGGAGAAAACCACCATGAGAAATTTGAAGACTCCTGCTTGCTTTCCTTGCATTCAAAGCACATGACACAACTTGATACTGTGATTATGAAGAGAAGTATTATGGGAGATTTAACATCTACATTAACCTTTGCAACTGGAAAGAGCAGATTGCTTGCTTATTATTCAACTTGTCCTAACACCTCCAACAAAACGCAGAGCAGCATTAAAGTTCTGCATCAGCTTGATTAAAGAGCTGGGTGTTGAAACAGTGCAGTATAAATTAGAATGCTTTCATTGTAGAAATTTGTGTAACTGCATTATTAAAAACCACATTTGGAAAGTATACAGCATTTGTAAATCGAAAGGCCAGAATCCCAACAAACTCAGCTTTGCTGTTATGTTTCATCAAAGATTTTTCTGCCAACCTCAGCTGTTACAGTTTTAAGACCTGTTAAATTGCTCTTTGTGATGCAGTTATCACAGCATTAGTTTCAGCGAGGGAAAAACAGATCCTAACCTTTCTTTTGCTTCTTTTCTTGTTTCCTTTTCTCTTTGGCAGCTTCTAGCTCTTGTTTCTCATGAATTTCCTTCAGGATCTTGCAAACTTTTTTGTGGGTAAACCAGTGTATTTTCTGGCAGTTCTGGTCACAGTACATCACCTGAAAGTTACCAGAGTTATCAATTCATTTGCATGTACTAAAAGAACAGACAATTTCCTTGCATTTCTTAGTGCAGCAAGTTAAATGTCTATATATAGCACTTAGTGGTATTTTTAAGCAATTTGTAAGGTCTCATGGAGTGATTCTAACCTACATAAGAATCTATAAAGAGCAGTTTTTTATTAACTGTAAACATACAGAAATTTTACTCTTTCTTTATTCTTAAGTACACACACTTGGAAATCCAAGTATTCCTTCCTACTTGGGAATTTCAGGCATCTTTCCCAGAAGTAGATGGCTTGAATGTCTTCAGTACAGGCATGCATGCCATTTCTTCTAAATCTACAGAGTAAACAGGGAAGCATTCAAAATCCCCAGCATCTCAGTGGAACTATTTTTTTTTGATTCTTACCATTTTACATACTGAGCATCTTTTGTCTGCTCCCTTTCCCCCACAAGTTGTACAGAATTCAGCATCCACAAAACCCACTTGGCCAGTAATGGCTTGTGTAAGCACAGAAAAAGCTGTGGGGTCAGAGCCCTGAAAGACAAGAGGTGGTAATGAGATCACAACCCAGCACTGCTGCAGAGAGGGACGCACAAGGGAAGACCAGAAATGATTAACACAAGTGTCGGTGTCTCAAGTGTCTCACTGAAGCTGCTGCAGCAGTAAAAACATAAAACCAAATCACAGAACTTCAACTAACATGCACAACTTCAGATTGATCTTTAGTTAAACTTCTGTATATGAAGTTAACTTAAGCCCTGAGCTTCTGTAGTATTTCCTCTCTAAGTTATTAATAAACTCCATGTTCTTTACATCTGTAGATCCTATGCAGCAGATTTTTGCAGCTCAGTCTCTGTGCTGGCACACAAGAAAATGTTTCATTTGTCACTGTTGTGCTCGGTGCATATAGGTGCTATAGACCAAATGGTCAGAACTTGAAATTTTCAATTATTTGCATATTATTATTTAGATGTTATTTTCAGCATCCTTCCCACGCAATGCAAGCAGTAAGGTTTAGGTAACCATACATTAAAACTACTCTTTTGGGAAATTATGTAAATATTTGAAGACAAAATGCCAAGTTGTTCTGGCTGTAAGTAATTCCTTAAACAGTTAGACTACCATGGAATATGTACAATTATAACTACTATGACAACACTGAGATACCCAGACTGAACCCAAGTAATTGTGCAATGACAAAGGTCAAAGGCTTCTACATAAATAAACATTACAGCATCTCCTCCTTTCCAGTTCTGCATAATGGACAGAAATCCAATGGAATAAACCATCATTGCTTTAAAGGCAGAAAAGACTGCAGGCTCTCCTATGAAAAAAACAACAGGAAGGAAAATGTTTACTCTAAAGCAAGTTGTAATGCCTCAAAATGGCTTATGTTTTCACACTGTGTTTATCTTCCTGGCTTAGACAAACAGTAGAGATTGCACTAAGCCTCAGGACATTTTAGCAGACCTGGAGCCACTTAAGATGGAGGCTATTTTTAATTGGCTCTGAATAATCCAAACACGTCACAAGACTGTTCCAATTCCCCAGTGTTTGTGCGTTCACCATCTCGCTCTCAGAGACCAGAGAGAACATGCTTAAAAAAGAACAGTCACTCTCCTGTAAAATTTATTTTGAAGCAATAAATAGTCCTAAAATGAAGAGTGTGTTAGCAAAGACATAAGAGGACAACCGAGGTTAGATTTTTAACTTGTAATTTTGATTTCCTAATTTAGATATAAATTTTGCTGCACGTTGCATCATCTTGCCTCTCCCTCTCTGTGATAAAAGGAACCTCACAGAACATTTCTCCTTTTTCTACCATCATGTATTACCAACTTCTTGTGTATGATAGAACAAATGAATGCATTAAATCTAGGAAATTATTCAATCTTAAATTGAATTTAGACACTGTGAAAACAAGAGTGCAAATTAAGCTTCATTTTTGTCTGAATCTACCATTTCAACAGGTGAACTGGCATTGAAAAACTGAACAGACATCCCAGAGGAGGAAAAGAAAGCTCAGAGACAAGAAGAAATTGCATCAGTTTTCTTTAAAAGCTGAGGTGTTTAGGCATTTGTTATGGGCACATGAAAAAAATACTAGTGGAAGTATTTTAGAGCATTTTCCTTCAATATGTAAAATCCAGTTCCAGAGAGTTTAGGGACATCAAAACCCTTTGCTTAATATAATATATTGCAGAAGCTGAGGACAGAAAGATGGATTTACTATGCAAGTTACTGAGAAAGGATTTTCTTGACAGGAAAAACTTACTATTTCAACAGGAGCAATACTTCTCACAAGCTGCTGGAGCAATGTAGCTTCACAGTAAGGAAACTTCCGGATACTTTCTCGAATGAGCTTCTCTTGGTACACAGGGAAACCATCTTTATCTCTCCCTTTCAAGAGGCTAAAGTTTTTAAAATGCACGTGAAGTAAGAAATCACAATGTAAATCTTCAAGAACAAAATATACAGCATGCTATACTCTGTCCCCTTTCAGATTTTAGAGAAGAATTCATTATAATTTGGCAATCTCATATGTTAAGTTCATATGTTAAAATGCAAATTAAAGTGTTTTTATCCTAATACACAATCATTATGAAACACACAATATATAAATGTATGCTCTGAAACCAGGACATACTAATTCAGCCACAGAGAAAAATAATCATCTATAGGTAAACTATCTACATCTGACTAAAATATCAAAATGCTTTGTGCTGTTTAAAAATGACCATTGGAATAATAAACGCTGATAAATGAACAATACCTTAAAGTACAAATTCCACTTTATTATGTTTAATAACATGTTGTAGTCCTTACACCTCTTTGGCTACTATATTTTTATATGGATCACTGATGAACTATTGGATTTCATTATGTGAAAGCTGACTTCATATTTTATTTTCAGTAAAAATCCACACAGGTGTATGGGGAACATGATCCTTCTAAAAGCCAAGTCACTTAGTCACTTACTTTGATGTGTAAGATCAGGCAGCTTGTTTGCAACTCAGTAGATTATGAAGATCTGTCTAAGTAATTTAAGAGTCTAAGTCTCATCCAGAATCTGTGAGATTTGCAGTTCTCATTTGCTTAAGTGTTTTTGAAAATCATCTCAACCTGCATGACTGCTGGAGAGCAAAACATCACAAGACATGTTCCCAGATGAACCATATTGGACACAGGGAAACTTTTTTTCAAGCCTATCACTCCTCTTTTTTTCCATCACACATTGCTATCTGCTGCTTCCTGGTGTAAATGCCAAGTTCTAACCAGTTCCAGCAGAGCTGAAATTCTAGGAATGTTTCCTTTGTAGCCAGGAAAGAACAGTGTCACTTCAGACACAGAAAAAAGGGAATCAGTGCCACCCTGAAGTAAATGCAGCTAGGATTATTTAACAAGTTATTTGTCACAGTCTTTATCCAAGCCAATCCAATCTATTTCTTCAGTTGTCTTTTTCCTGGTATCTGTAATGCCAGGTGCTTTCAGACCTCTCTGTAGAAATGCTCACCTTTTGATAAACCCATCTAGTTTATCCTCTCGTTCTTTTAAAAATGTAATACATTTCTGGAAGATGCAACTAATGTAGTGCATTTTCACAGCAAGAACTTCATTCATGTCTTTCTGCTTCATGCATTTCTCACAAATGAGATCCAGAACCCTGTAACATTTCTGCAATGCTTCTACTTCGGCCAACAGAGGGTTCTCTTTCACCAGCAACACGATCTAGGAGAAAGAGTGAAGAAAATGTAACCCAGTCAAAACTTGTGCATTGGCATTAAAGCTTATATAGCCCATTGTAGCTAAATTTCAGTGGAGTTTCTAATATTCTTCTACTTCCTTTCTTATGTAGTCTTCCCTTTCTTTTTCCATTCATTATTTAGCATTATTATTCAGTACACTGTCATTCACAGTTCCTACGCAAGAAAACATTTAAAACTAAGACTGGTATTAAAAATAGCAAGATTGATTGGGTTTTTTTTAGAATAAGAACCTGAAAAATCAAAACTACTTCTAAAGCAAGTTATAGAAACTACCATACACTATCCTAAAATCTCTTCCCTTTTGAACACTAAAATAAACTGGACTTGTATGATTTAAGCAGTTTCACAGAACACATCAACCTCACATAATTGTGGAGTACTTCCTGTAGCCAAGTAAAGCACTGAATGAAATGTTCTAAGAGGAAACTGTATGCTCTACTCCCTCAATTAGCTGCCACTGCACTACTGTCTCTGTGTACTGCAGATACCTGGCTGGAAACTGTTAACAAATTTTGAACTTTTATTGGCAAGCCCAAGGAATCTGTATTTGAATTTAGGTGTATTCATTTCTCTGAACTACGCTGGAGGAGCAAACCATAAAAGACATTATTGTCAGCAATATCCTGGGAAGTAAAATAAACATTCTCTTGCACGTTCTTTCAGAAACAGCAGCAGTGGTAGATGTTACTGTGGTGAACCAGTGATGAAGGTAAGAAGATACATGCTGAGAAATGCATTGAGAGAACAGTGAGATTTTGTTAAGATAGGAAATTGCTCTATGCTTCCACTTCAAGTGGGGCTGAGAAATAAAGCCAAAAAAAGACAGCTATTTATGGTTACTGATAAAAGCAGTAAGAATCTCTCCACTTAAAGGTGTTAGTTCCAGATTCTGGTGTATACAAGCAGTGAAATAGTTTTTTAATCACATCTAAATGCTGAGCCTGATTCTTCCTCATTTTCAGAAGCAGCTGAATTACCAGGTAATGCTTTTGATCTCAGCTGAACTTGCAGAAGAGCTGAATGATTTCTGACACAGAAACAGCTCCCACACCAACAAACACATACAATTTACATATTACTCCACCTTAACAGGATGCATGTTGGTAGTAGTAATAATTTTATGCAGAGGCCCAGCTAATTTTACTGGCAGTTTTGGTTCTTTGTCCAAGCCTTGTGGTTTAGTATAGTAGTCCAGCCTTTCACGTGGAAAGAAGTTGTTGATGACAGTCACACAGTCATGTTGACCTAAAGGCACACAAGAAAAAAATCACCAGTGAAATAACAACAACAACAACAACAAAAACAAACAAACAAACAACCCCCCCCAAATACTCACAAACCTAAACCTAATATAAGCAATACGAGTGAAAATTACCCACACGTAAAGGAGCTTTGCATGATACATTTTGCACTGCAAAGAGGTAACTCTTGTCATTCCCTTGTGTGTAGCCTTAATCTTCAGTGTTATTAACTTACTGACTCCCAGTAGGAAATGCCCTCATGCAAATTCCTTTTGAATATCCTGTCCCCTTCCTGCATCCTCTTTCCCTGGTAAGCCACAACTAACAGAACAGTTATTTCTCCCCCAAATTGTACTGTACTAGTAGTCTCATACTGGTGTTACAATTTTTCAAAATAAGATTCTTCCACTTTATACTTTTAAAATTAATGACATTGGCATTGAGACCTGTAAGTTTTCAGACCTGAAGATAATACAGTAAGTAATACAGATATTACTGTATTAACCTAAGGTGGAAGAAGTTGTAAGAACAGAACATACTTTAAGGTTACCAAAAATAAAAGGACTGTAATGAAAGAAACAAGATGAGAAAAGTAACACTCTCTTCTTGTTTTCTGCATCTGACAATACAATGGATTACTTGACTGAAGGGAAAGTAAAACTTATCTTTTCTAGTTCAGGGCTGCACTCTTTAAATTGATTGATTTGTCTTGGCACTAATCCTATAATCAGTAGAAGACACAGCCAACCAAATTCCAGCATTTATAATCCTCCACTGTTTTAGAAGAGACAGCTCTGAGCTAATAGAGCACAGTGTAAGACAAATGACAGGGGAAGAAGTATCCTCACTTCCCACACACAGGCAGATGAATCAATGTTGATTGGACAAAGATTAAAAAAGGAACAGGAATAGATTCCAATGTGCAGACTTTTACAAAGTAGTGTATCTCAGTATGCCTGAAAATATTTATGCTACCTTGGTGATGTGATTTTAAACAAGAATTCTCAAAAATTATGTTGGAGATAATGTTTCCCATTCACTCCATACAGCATCACATTGGAAAAGACTCTCCAAATCCAAAGGATAATTAATAGGAGTAGACTTCTCTGATATTAAGTGAATAGTTAAGGGTTTGCTGCTCAAACCTCGAGAGAGAGCAATGTCAACCTTTTCTTCTTTAAAATGGCAGAATGAGATAAAATAGAAACTGAAATTTAGCACTAGATCACTATTCAAGGAAGTAAATCTAAATGGCAAAGTGTGCTTGAATTCAAACACCAAAAGGACTTGAAAGGGAATTCTCAGGCATTTAAAGACCATGAGAGGGTTGTGCTTGAAAGAAGATACAGGTCCTCGTTTTTGGGAAGCAGCAGCTGTGCCATTGAAAATGACTCCACTTAACCTCATAATATTTTATCAATTCTCCTTTGCTATAGAAAAAGTGGAACATTAAGCCAGGAACCTACTATTATCAAGGAAGGTAAAAAATATAAAAGGGGCTTATAAAAACAAATAAGAAAAAGACCACAAAAAAGAAACACAAACACAGCAAAAAAGCCTGTTGCATGATTTGCCAGGGATAATTCCACATGCTGGAATGACAAATCATTACCTTATTCTAGTGAAGTTCAGGTCAGTAAGTAGTGACTACCTCAGAAGAGGTTCCAAGACTTCTCCCTTTCCCAGAAGCTGGGGAGAAGAGGAGGGGGTGGCTCACTGCCAGCACACAGCTGCAAAACTCAACTGAGCTCCTGACTCCTGGGTTGTCCTTTCCCACAAGGGAAGCTCCAATTAGCACTTGGTGCTGCACTTCAGACCCCTTCAATATAACCAGCTTCCTCTTACTATTTCCAAAATGGTGACATTGCAAAAACTTACACACTTGAACAGCAGCACCTGTTTTCACAGGTAAGATCATCGGTGTTTTTAGGAAATTGAACATGGGAATAGAACACAAATTGACTCTTACATGATGAGACATGGAAAACAAAGCTCAACAACTTGTCAATTCAGAACAAGTCATTAAATAATGTTGTTCTCCAATAAAAGCATCAGAATCTAACACTTCTTTAGGAGTTTAGGAAATGATAATAATTTTCATCTTACCCACAAAAGCAGCCATCTGAGCTGCTGTCCTTCCCACAGAGTTGACAACATCAGTTTCTGCTCCAGCCTCTAACATCATCCAGGTGATTTCTTTATTTCCTGAATTTGCAGGAAAGATATGGAGAATGAGCAAGGACAAATCAGAACTTGTAATTCTCTATGCTTCAGAAAAACATGTGCTGAATTTCTTAAAGACCAGAAACAACACTGAGGAAAATAAATGTTCTTAATGTCATTATTTTAAGCATGGATTAAAAGAAATGCATGTGCTTATTCAGAGTTAGAGCAGGTGTAACTCTGCTCTCTGCAATGCACATTCAGCTTCCCACGGAGCTTATGAGAGTCATACTCATGTGGCTACACTACAGCTTGGTCCCTTTGGAAATCAGTATAGAGGGAAATTCTACTAATCTAGTTTAGCAGTTCAACTACATTTGCTATTCTAAGAAGAAAAACACATTCAGGACTATGATGTAGCAGGAACACAGTGAACAGAACAGATTGTTCCTTTCTCCACAGTGCGAACTGGGTGTTCAGACCGGGCTAAATACCAAGTAAAATGAAGCTAAAATTTGATGGGAAGATTAGATGACTTAATTGGTGCCCTTCAGAGACTAAAAAAGGACAGCTGTCACCACTCCTGCTGGTTCTGCTTTCAAAGGTATTCTCTTACTTTATCAGTTTTTGTGCAGATGCTAAGTACAGAAAAGTGAATACAAAAAGGGGATGGTGGATGAAAATCAATGTTTAAAAACAAAGTCACTGCGTCAGTAGTGCTCGTGCACCTTTTGTGCTCACAGATAACAGACCCTAAAGTCAACATTCAGAAGTTTTCACACCCAGGGTGACAGGTTAAAAGCTCAGCTGTGGAGAAAATGGTAAAAATCCAGCATTTTCCACAAAGCTGTAGTCATTTAACAGCCTCTAACAGTTTGTTCTCATCTATCTGCTGCAGCTGTGATATTGCTCAATACCACAGAATACTGGAATTTCCCAAATCTTTTTACTAAAGTTGTAGCTGAAAAACAATCTGATGATCTAGTTAAGGTTCACATACACACAAAAGCCTTTTTTTTTACACTTATGATGAAAGAAGGCAGTTTAAACTCTACCTGCTAAGGAACTTGACTCCCCTAGAACTCATTTTTGGGAAGACATAAGTGGCCTAGTAAAGAAGGTACTTAACCTAATATTCCCAAATCGAATCTTTTCCCCAGAAGGAACAGTGTTTTAGTGTCTTTTTCCCACTCAAGGAAATTACTGTTCCTGCCATCACAGAAAAAGAACAGCAAGAGGAAAGCTGCAAACCACCATGTGAGACAGGAGAAGATATATACAGCTATAGGCACTCATGAAAGAAAAAATAATGTAAGAGGAAAGTGAAAATTACTGTGGGAAAACATGTTTTTAAAACTTACTAAATACATTTTTAAAAGCCCACACGATAGTTGGAAAAATAATGCAGGAGAAAGACAAAATTTGTAAAGTACTGGATTGAGAAGTCTCAAATATTACCAAAAGCTACTGTTGCAGCATCATTTTCAGGGTAACACAGTCTAAGAATTTATCCCATTGCACAAGAAAACTGTCACAGGAAAGTGACTGTTGAGATCTCTAACAAACAGGACAAAGTAGGTACAGGACAAGTAGACTGTATGTCTTAAAATGCTGAACAAAATCAAATTTTATATGAGCCTGAACAGAGGCTCTCCTGTTGCACTGCCCACAGGATTATACTGGTCATGACATAGCTGCATGGTTCACATAAATAACAGCAAACCTGAATAATAAAAGCACGTCAACACTTACTTTTAAATTATTAACTTATGGCAAATTTTACCCATAGATATCATAAAAATCAGTGATCTGAGTTTAGTAAGCAGTTACCTGAAAGTCCAGCAAACATCAAGGCAGTGTATCCATGCTCATGTTCATTGCAGTTCACATCAGCTCCGTGTCTCAGGAGCAATCTGCACATGTCCACCTTCCCTTTGTAAGCTGCGTGCATCAGAGGGGTCATGCCATGCTGGCAAAAGAAAGGAGAAGCAAGTAGCAGACAAAAAAGAATGTTACATCTCTTGATCTTCATACTACTGATCATTTTTACTTGGCCATATATATTCAATATAACTACCAAAGCCTCTCCCATCTCTCCACCCTTTTGGCATTGTGTCCATGATCAGCCAGAGCTCTGAAAGCCTCATGAAGACACACAGCTCTTGTCAGACTTTAACAAACCTGGCTGGTTTGATCAACTGCCCCAGTACAAAAAGGATTCGCTTCAGCATGGGAGGACTGAGGAGTGATTATAAATGTAAAGCTGGGCAAACACCAGAGGAAACTTTCAGAACTAGGGTGAACTGTTAGTGCAGGCTCTCTCCCTCTTCAAGGGCAGGGAGAAGCATGCTGCTGTTTGAGAAAATTGCATGACACTCCATTTTCAGAATATAGTATGCTTTTCCCAATATGCTGTTTATTTTCACTTAACATCAAGTCAGGATTCATGTTATCAGCCAAGACACTTTAATTACCCGAGAACACCCTCCAAACTGTATGCTGGGGAGAGAGCTTTAGTTTGTCCCTGAAGAAAATCAAAATGGCATTCTGTTCCTTTCTTTGTCAGACAAGGCTGTATGCTTGAGTACCTTCATGTGCACCATTACTGCAGCTCTGTAAATGCCTGCTGACGTGATACTCTGAAATAATGTAATTGTCAGTTTGAGCCTTAACGTATTTCTTCTTTTGATTTACGACTGAGTGAAACCCAAGTAAGTTTAATTTATCAGCATAATTTTCAAAAACTTTCTAAAGGTGAGGGGAATTGGAAAAGTTAAAAGTATAATGATTTTAAAGTATTACATTTTCATTACTCTCCATCCCAACTGAAAATAAAAAAAAAAATAAAAAGTGTTTATTTGATGCATTATATTTTAGTAACCCACATATTTTGGTAAACTGCAATATCAACTGCCATTGAAGAAACAAAATACCTAAAGAGATCACTTTGTGAATACAAAACAGACTGCTTTTGCTAGATTTCTTTTGGGGTGTCACAAATGTTGAATAAAGACTTTCTGTTCTACTATATAAAGTGCATTTTATTAAATTACATTTCGTAATGTTACATCAAATGCAATTTTACAAGCCAATCCCAGTCAGGAGTTGCAGTAGGGATTTGTCTCCTTTAGCAGCACAGAAAGGTACTGCAGTAAGGGAATATAAACACAGCACAGTTTTTGATGGGAGAAAGAATTTTTAGAAAACAATTACTTTTAAGTTTGGTTATATCATCTTGAAAGCCACTTGTTTCAATTAAGATCTGAAGATTATATGACAAAGTAAAGAATTGGGTTTGTTTTATCCTCTCCTCTCAGAAAACAGTTTTTAAAATCCTTTGATTAAATTTTGGAAGTGTCAGGTTGTGGTGTGGATCAAAAAAACATATCAGGCAGAAAATATGTGGACAGTTGCTATAAAAGTGGATTTAAAGTCACATTAATATCACTTTTTCACATTCACAGCAAACAAAAGGGGGTCAGGCCAGACACAAGTTCATCTGGAAATGCTTGGTATCCTGTATTATGTCCCTACACTGAAACTGGCTTGACTGCAAACACTTTTCTCAGCCTGAATGTCAGACAGGTCCAGCAACAGTCTGTTTTCTCACAGATGACACTTGGATTGTCAATACAACGTCCTTGAAAGGTAAAACTTGCAGGTGGTTTATTAAGCATACAGATGAAACAAAGTTTTGTTCTACTACAAAACGTCAGATGAAGGATCCTTTTTTTTAGCTGTTACCATGCAACACTCTTCTGACCAAAAAATTGAGATTTTTAATCTTATTCCCCAGGACAAAAATTAATCCTTTCGGTTTTCTTTTTTTTTGCAGGTATGTTACATGGTAACATCTCCCCTCTTCTGCAAGGCTGTAACTATTCCCTGTATATCTCACCATACAAGAGGAATAGAGTTTGCAGTGCCTCTAAAAAACTACCTGGCACTTCTCTTGACTGGGTTCTCCAGCTCACCAACAAACAAGACACACCAGGGCTCTTGGCACAGCCAGCCTGGCCATTAGAGACCATCCTTCCCAGTTCCTCATGTTGAAAATAACCCAAAAGCAGACTGAGGAATGGGATTCCAAGAACTGCTGCCATGGTGGGGAAGTCCATTAATGAAAAAAAACCTAAACACTGAACTATGGGGGCAGTGGAGGGGGAGGCAGATGAGGACCAGAACCAGGGAGGGGTTGGACTCCACCACCAGACACAGAGGAAGAAGAAAGCAGGTCAATCTCTTTTCAGCATCCAGCTGAGATGTGCTTGAACAGGATGACTAAAAACAAATTTATAAAGATAATAAACTGGAAAAGCAACCTTCTGCCTCCTGGGAACTACAAAGGAAGTTTCCAACCAAACTCCTGCTCAACCTTCATCAACCAGAGGAATGGGTAAACACAGGACAGCTAGGGAACAAAAGGTGGGACAAACAAACAAACAAAAAATAAATAAACTATCTCCCACTCCAGTGACATGTGCATATTTGTCACAAAACCTCTCCATTTTGTGAACATTTAAACACTCATGCTGACTGTGCAGGAACACAGACATCATCATGTCTGTACTGTTTTGTGGCTAATACAATGATAATTCACCACAAAAACAGCCACATAAACCTGGGTTACTCAAGTGAAAAGTGCAATCCAAGTGTTCCCAACATTCCCACGCTCACTTCACCCTTCTTGTCAACCACAGAACCATGTCAAGGTGTGGCAAACAGGCTGGATCACACTGCAGCAGTCTCTCAGCAGGTACTGGGGTGCACTAAGACATTGCACATGTGAGTACCAGCTATTTAAATGGAGTGGGAAATGTAAAAAAAGAAAGGGAAAGGACTGTCAAAACCCTAGCTGAAAAACTGCTATAGACACTTGTATGCCAGCAATATTAAAGCATTCACCTCTCTCTTTCCCAGCTCATTTTCCAATGAGGAACCCAGCCACACACTACCAAAGAAAGAGTGTCTTATTTTACCCTTTAGATTCAGGCAACAGTTCAATTCAGAAATTTTAAACAAAACAAACAACTCTAGGTTTGGCTTTTACTTGAGACAGTATTAGGGACATTATTAAAAGTGATGGAAAAAGAACAGGTGCTACAAGGCAGAAATACTTGTTGATGTGTATTTTCAAAATCAACTCTCTAGTACTGAATGCTGTTAGTCTAGAAACACAACTTGATTCTACATTGGATGAAAACCTTTGGAAATTTCACCCTTCAAGCTTTTGAATAAGATTGCCCTTACACATCTTAAATTTCCTAAATGCAGGATTTGGAAGGAGGTCAACAGTTACATGCAAAAATAATTTTAGCTGTAGCTAAGTACGGACTAATTAGAATATGAAATACTGTTCAGTAAGTGTCAATCACATCTACAGCTCTCCTTTATAGTCATCCTGCTCAGCTGTTGGTTTCACATATGTAACACATTAGATTCCTCTGATGATCTTTCAGTTCATCTGCTGTGCTGAAAAGTTAAAGCCTACATCAATCAGCAACCTGAATTGAAACCAGATAATTCTTACTAGCAGTGGAATTTTCTTTGCTTTGTGTATTTTGAAGCACTGTGTAAAAAACATCAAAAGACAAAACACTTCCTCCTCAACAAAGGCCAAGGATCTGGGCATTTTCTGCTAGCATAGGATGTTCACACTAGAACAGCAGGATCTATTACCTGAAGAACCCTCCATTGAACATACTCAGTATGAGTGAAGCTGCACACATCTCAGCCATGAATAAGCAGGCTGCTGCTGTAATTCCCAGGAAATGTTCAGTTCTGTAGCACAGAGAAGGGCACTGTTTCTAAATGATGTATTACCAAACTGAACAGCTGAATTACCAAACTAGAGGAAAAATGTAATGCTGCTAATGCCAGATGATAGTTCTGTATGTAAGAAGATTATGAACAACCTTACAGTTATTTTAAATAGAGAAGAATGATGTACTTTTCAGGTCAAGTCTGTTGGCTTGATCTGCAGAAAATAGGGGATATAGTACTACAGTGCTCCTCTGCAACCTTAACTACTAACTAACTTACTAACTACTACTTAACTACTAACTAACTATTTACTAACCCTAACTAACACGACCAGAGGAAACTTCCACAGTTGGAAAGCCCATGTGCTTCCTTGAGCCTGCCTTTCTATAACAATCTGAAATATTTTAGCCACATGTTGCCATATGGAGTTCAAGTCAGCAAAGTGCTGACAAAAAGTCACAATATTTACAAGCTCTACACTCTCAGGGGAAAGAAAAGTCCTGAACATTTTCTCCCATACTAAATTTCCAAATTAGCAACCAGTCCATTTAAAATGGGACAAAAAATTACTAAGCAGTGTGCATTTAAGTTAAATATATTTGTGTTTATTTTACATCCATTTCTACAGACCATCTATTTGCCCTAATGTTTGAGGACATCTGAACTTAAATGTCCCTGAAGTTTTAAAGCTGCCAAACTGTTAAAGACCAGTTTTGCAGAAAAGACATTGAATTTCTTTGTTTTCATAATGACAGTGATCAAGCCTAAAGAGCCTTCCTTTCATCTACCTAAATCCACAAAGACACAACAAAACAATTTATTTGGTCAGAAGGGTGCTAAGAAAAAACAGGACTGGATCTACTGGATATCTGCACCCTTCTGGAAGATGGGCATCTGGGAAACTCATTTGAGTGAAGGGATCTCTTACTCTGTGCTGACACTCCCAGCAGAGCCTGGCAGACAGCAGGAGGTGAAGGGTGTGAGGGAGTCTTGGAACAAGGGCAGAAAAAATAAGCAGACTTAGGGGAGTAATTTTTTATTTTTAAATATATGTACCAACAGCAGAAGCAATGCTGAAATACTGCATCCAGCTCATATGTATGTTTTTAAAGTAAGAAGCTGAAACAACTGGAAAGGATTTGAAAAAGAGCCACAATAATAGATACTTGCTGCAGAAACATAACTTCAGGCAATATACTTAAAAGGTCACTGCATCTGGAAGATGTTAAAATGTGACTCGGTCCTTATCTAAAGCTACATAGAGAAAAGACAGCTGATTGTTAGTAGTTTTTAATCTACAGGAAGGCAGATCCAAGCAGTTAGAATATATGGTCAAACCAAAAATGAAAGGAACAGATTTTGTGTGTTTTTTTTAAAATTAGGAAGTGCACTCTATAACAGCCTGCTTCTATATGCTGTGAGTTCTTCAGCTGAAATTATTAAATTGTGATTGCATGCTTGCTGCACCACAGCTAGAAGACAGAATTACATTAAACCTGTGCTCATTCTGTGGATTCTCTCATGTAAAAAAGTCTTTAAGGATGGAAATGAGTTCCTAACTGAATTGAGCTCCCACTTCAATACCTAAGCATTCCATCTTCAGGGCTTCCTTACTTCTTAACATTAATAACATAAGTAACAGTAGTAATATAAATGTGAATTTCAGGATAAGCAACTAAGGCAACAGAGAAAAAAAGATAAGACCTGATACACTGAGAGCAGTCTCCAGTTGTGGCAACAATGAATAACAGATGAAGCTGATGTTTAACTGGGATTTCACACACTCTTACTTATGTACAGATACTAGAACAACACATTGGAGGCAAAATGGGTTATAAAAGAAAAATTGTAAAGCTGACATGGCTGATGAATTTAAGAAACCTAAACAAACCTGAACCCTCTCCTGTTTAATATGCATGATTACACACCCTTCTTGGGGACAAAAAGGAGTCTGCAAGAAGTCCATTGCATAAACTCTGAAGTTTGATGAGCCTTATGTGTACTTAGTCAGATGTGAGCCTTAGGCAAATACTGTTAATACCATTTCTTCGCCAACAATAGCCCCAGGCACAACTCAGATATGGTTTCTTTGAATGAGCCATATCCTCTCAACACTAATCCTGGATGTTGCACTAACACTGCAGCAAGGCTGCCATCATGCAGCACTTCAGCAATTACACTTCAGGAAAACCTTTTGATGTCCATACAATAAAGCACACTTGCAAGCATACTTATATTGTCTTGGGTTCCTAAAGCTTACTGTAAAGTTTAGTTTGACTAGTTTTACAGAAACTTGTTGAAATGCACACAATAGAAATTCAGGTTTAGTATTTAATTTAAGAACAATCAGAAAATGAATCTGTTGTCAGAAAAAAAAGGCTAACAATATTCCATGAAAATATCTGGTAGAAGAAGTGTCAATTTTTCTCCATTCAGCATTCATGAGACCACATTTACAATATAATATACCCTGTCCCATTTTGAGCCTTCCAGTGCAATAAAGACATGGATAAACTGCAACAAAATCAATGGAGTATCACTACTACAGGCTAGGAACCTGAGCACTTGTGCAGTGAAGAGAGGCTGCAGGAGCTGGGCTTGCTCAGCCTGGAGAAGAAATGGCTTTGGTGGGAGCCAACAGCCTGGCAGAGCTGGCAGGGAGATCATTGAGAAGACAAACTCTTCACTTGTGGTGGTAGGAGGGCATGAGACACTGAGCCTAAGCTGAGGTTCAGACATAAGTGAAAACACTTTTTCACTGAAATCACAGTAAGAGAGTAGAACAAGTTGCCCAGAAATATTGTGCAAAGATTTAACCTTAAAGATTTACAAGGCCAAAAGATTTAACCTTAAAGATTTACAAGGCCAGACAGGTCAAAACTCAGAGCAATCTCCTCTGACCCCGGAGCTGAAGCTGCTTTGAGCTGGAGGTTGAACCAGATACATTCCCAGAATTTCCCAGTGATTCTTATGAAATTATAAAGCTGTGAAAAAACCACAAATTAACATTTAAATTGATAAATTATTCATGGATTTAACATGCATGATGGGGAATTAGTTTTGCTTGTATCTTACATTTCATATTCATGTTGGATGCTTCAGAAAAACATTGTAAAAAGAAAAAGAAGAGGAAACATGATCATCACAGAAGGTTCCTTTCTCCACAAACTTATCTCCAGGTAGCACTTCAGGATTTAACCTTCTACATATTTACCACACCCACCTGTATGAAAGGCTGGGGTTCCATTTCTGATCGAGCTACTCACCCTCCAAGTATGTTTATGGTTTGGCAAAAAGGGCTTTGGGCAATGAGACCCAACCATGGGATGGGGACAGGTGCTGAGTTTGCCACAGGGGGACTAAGCAGAGGGACAACTGCTTGTGAAGGTGGCAAAAAGCCAGGGAGCACTCCCATGTGTTCTGCTGCAGTGTTTATCTTATCTTACAGACAAAGATCATTCTGGAACTTGAGACAAAATACAGTACAGTACTTTAAGTAACATTCATCTTTAAACTTCCTTAAAAAAACCAGTAAGAACTCTTCAAAGGTTCATTATCCAGCTGCAGGCTAGAAATATCTTGAGAGTAACTCTGATTTTCAGGGCTATAATTGCTGTTAGAGAAATGTTATTTAACAACATGAAGGCTTTCAGACCTAGCATTTTCCCTGTTAAACTTGGCATAATGCTTGCACAGTTTTGCAGTACCTCATCCAAGCAATTGACACGGACATTCTTGCTCCCCAGTAGCCTTCCAGCCTCCTCGGTGTTTCCTTTGATTAAAAATAAAAAGACACAGAGAGAAAAGGGGGTGAGAAATAGAATAAAGTGAGAATCTGGAGGAAAATGGTCATTTCCATTTCTCATTACAATCAAAATCTTTGTATGTTAACTGCTTGGGATGTAGATTAACCACCAATAAATTAATTGCACTTCGTGAAGCAGCTTATGAATGAACAGTATTAAGTTCTAGAAGCTAAAAACCAAAACTCCCAACATCAAAGAGCAGTTGGAAAGCATGAACTCCAAGTAAAACATCCATTTTTTTGCGATGTAACTGACCTACACACATAAGAACAGGACACTCACATGTCTCATCATAAACAACACATGAACAGCTCTGAATGAGTATAATGATACTGAGCATTTTAACACCTTTTGTACTTTCATCTCTTTTGGAGCATCTTTTGTCTAAAAGAGCTGTCTACATTCTTAAAAAAGGAAACTGCCTCACTTCAAAGACATTTTGGGTTGAATGAAACATGTTTTATCATTTTCTCACATAATTTTTCTGGTTTCAATCTGAAATTTACAACGTACCACACTCACAGGAGTGGAATGAATTTGCTTTTGGTAATAGAGAACAGAGATAGAAAGGACAAGGACTCAGGTAGCTTGATCATTGACATTTCTAAAAATTGCCAAATGCATAAGTAGACTAAAGTCTGAAAAAAAAAATGTGCCAGGAAAAACAGGCTACACCTGTTATTCAATTCTATCGTCCTACTATTTTTCAATCCCTTACCAAAATCTTTTTGGCTAAGCCACAGGTGTAAGAACCTGATTTAAAGCCCATTGGAGGACTATTCAGATATTGCAAATGCAGCTTCTACAGTCACAAACAAATAGAAATGAAAGAACATTCCAAGAGTCTCAGTTTGGAGAATACTTATGGCAAATTAACAGAAACTTCTAATTACTGATTCAATCATAAGCAAAGCTCTTTCAGCAGTGATGTGCTTAATAAAAATAAGCACTGCATCCCTTATTTTAATGTTTTTCGTGTTTATCTTCACTCCTTCAGAAGGAGGTGGTCACCCAGCAATTTCTCAGTAAAACAGCTCTTGCAGCTCCAGTTTTGGCTGAAAAATCCCATTAAAATACTAGAAATAATATCTTTTCATAAGGCTTTTTGGTGTGGTTTAACTACACTACAGGGGCTTTTACCAGTTTTCTTTTAATTCATTAATTTAAGGAAAAAAAAGACAATCACCTGAGTCATCTCACACATTTGATAAAGACCCCTGGCTGACAGTCAGGGAACCATCAACTAACTTACTCCCCCAGACATACATATATTCTATGTCAGAAGCTTCTTAAGAACTGGATCAGTTTTCAGAAGAATATCCCAGCCAAAGAACAAACATCAGTAAGAGAAAGTCTTCAAGGGGTGATCGTCAAGTAAATTTTAATACAAGCAAAGCAAAGGTGCATTTACAAACTCAAGAGTTCTGTATGACAAAACACTGAAGGATTTTCACACAAGACATGAAACTGATGGAAGTCAGACTTCTAGAATTGTCCAGAGCTAAAAGTTGGAGCCAGGCTCCTCATAGTGGTGGCATGGTATGAAGTCAAGAGGTAACAGGCAGAAGCTGAAAGAAAAGGAAACTTCAGACTGGATACAAGGAAAACCACTTTCTCTATGAACCCAGTAAGGCAAAGAGGTTGCCCAGAGGCACCGTGCAGCCTTCCTCCGGGGAAGTTTTCAAGATCTTTCAGGATAAAGCCCCGAGCAGGAGGCCTAGAGACCTCCTGAGGCCTCTTCCAACCCGAATTATCCCATGACCCTAATCAGAAGCATCAGGTAAGTTAAACAGAGGGGTCTGCAAGACCAAGGTCTGAAACTTATTAAAGTGAGTTAATCAAACTGGTTCTGGTCCACAATAAATTCACTGCTGACTGTCGTATGCTTATGTCTGACACAGAGGGACATTTTAATACAGCTGAGACTGAAGCACCAACTGTAGTAAGACTTTCATGGGTTCAGATTACCTGGAAACTACATATAGAAATGCATAGAACAGAAACTGGTTTTAGTTTGCCTCCGACAATGTTGCTTATGATTTTCAAAGTAACAGCTGGAGAGTAACTACTTAGTTGGGGTTATGAAATTCACATTGCTGGTCCAGGAAACCCAAATGATAGAAGCCTCCCCTGGCAACAAGCAAGTGTGCCAAACAGTGCAACAAAACTGCAACACTCACATGAAATGCAAAATCACAGAATGGGTCAGGTTAGAAAGGACCACAGTAGTCTGGTTATCTGGTCCAACCTCCCTGCTCTCAAGCAGGCTCATCCTAGAGCACATGGCACAGAATTGCATCCAGACAGCTCTTAAGTATCTCCAGTGAGGGAGACTCCACAACTTCTCTTGTTAAACTGTTCCAGTGCACGGTCAACTGCACAGTAAAGAAGTTCTTCCTCTTATTCAGGTGGAATTTCCTGTGCATCAGTTTCTGCCCATTGCCTCGTGTCCTGTTGCTTGGCACCATCGGGAAGAGCCTGGCTCCATCCTCTTGACACCCTTCCTTCAGACAGACATTGATCCCCTCTCCTCTCTCTAAGAGGACAGTATGAGGGATAGTAAAATAGAACATTTTAAGGGATAAGAGGAGCACAAGACCCCAAACCAGCTCAAGTTCTGGCAATGTGAGAATAACGTGTCTGTGAAGAGGCCCTGGTCTGGCAACAGCACATGGGGAAAACCTTACAGCACGCTAGAACATTGGATTACCCCCAAGAAAACTTATTTTCTTTTTTTTTTTTTTGGCAGTGGACATTAACACCAATAATTAGGAAAATGCCAACAGACATTGCCAATAAGATGCAAGCTTTCCTTGGCAGAGTTAGACCCGCCCAGCTGACCCTCCCCGGCCCGACTTCACCGCAAGGCATCCCCGCTGCACTCCCCGGGTGACGCGGGCCTGCCCGAGAGGGACGTAAACCATGGGAACAGCCACTCTCCCCGGCAGGGAGAAGGGTGACGGCCTCGAGGCGGGGCGGGAAGGCAGGCGGCCCTCAGCGCCGTGCCCTGAGGAGCGCGGCGGGGGGCGAGGGGAGCCCGCGGCGAGGGCCGGTAACGGCGCCTCACCCACCGCCCCCAACGTGCGGGGACACGAAATCCCCATGTCGACTGTTACTTACGTGT
>JANPWX010000215.1:4177455-4251381 GCA_024734555.1 Trochalopteron elliotii
TTAAGGCTCCTTGAAGCTTAGATGCCATGGCGGGGCAGGGCGGGCGGCGGCGTCACAGCCCCGGTGTTGGTGCTGGACCGCGGGTTGGGAAATGCCGCCGTTCGCGGGTTCGCGGAGCGCCGGTGGCTCCGGGTCCGCTGCGGGAGGGAGGCGGTGCGGGCTCTTGTGCACGCCGGCCCTTCCTTCCGTGCTCCTGCTTTCCTGCCTTTTTATGGCATCGGTTGGTTGGGTGGTTGGGCTTTTTGTTGTTTTATTTTTTCCAGGCAGGAAGAGCGTTTTGTTTGGCTAAAGCGGCCGAATGGAGCCGTGGTTGTGTCACGGCATCGTGTCTCCAAGAGGAAGCGGGCGCTGATGGATCGGGAGGGGAAGGAACGCACTCGGGGTGTTCGGAGCCTTTTGTTGGCGCCTTTCTAAAATTAAACTGTTGGTGGAAAAATAATCTTTGTTACAGATCCAACTTTCCACTATTCCAGCGGAGGCTCGGTAGGCACAGGGACTATCATGCAGATTCCCTCCAAGGGACAGAGACTGAGGTTTAACATCCTTGATTTTTGTCTGTCAGAGAAAAGAGCAGGACCCTGGTACTTGGTGCTGACTTTTACCCTTCTTTGCCCTAGTCTTCAATGTATGTTTTTTGTGTCTTTTCTTTTAAGGAACCAATTTTTTTCCTGTAACCGATTTTTGTAGGCACGGCTTTATCAGCAAGACGAATTTTTCCTTTCCTTAGTACTTGCAGGTCATCTAATGTTTAGTTACATATTGAAATTTCTCTTTCTAATACTAATCTTGTTCTCTATTTTGATACCTGTTGATGACTGCGTTGGCTGACTTTCAGAAATGGTAAAGTCTCTCTCATAGAAGAGAATCCTCTCTGAATATAGTGTATGTATCTTTGTAACTGTTTGGGTAAAAGAAAAAAAAAAGTGATACAATTTTGTTTTAACTAAACAGCCAAATCATGTACGTTTCCATAATTTTAAAAATCATGGAAATATAGGGGTGTACCACCATCTAGTTTTACTTGCATCAGCAAGTGTAAATAAAAGAGATTGATTTGGACTTTAGATTGTAACGTATTCCCTTGATTTTTTTTTTGTGGGAAACCAGACATGTCTTGAAGGAAATGTCATTGAAGCACAAGTGCTTTTGATATTCTGATCCAGAAAGCGATCCCCATGTAGTGCTAACAGAAGTATGTCACTGGCTCAACCACGAAGGCTCAAATTAGGGTTTAAGTGGTCTTTTGTTGGTTCACTGCAGGGTGCGAATTTTACCTGCTGTGAACAAATTTTGTGATACCACAGTGCCCTGATAATCTCTGTGGCACTATTAAATAACAAGAGCCTTTAAGCTTCCTTTTGCATTCAGAAAAAAACTGCCCTAAATCTGTTGGGCTTTCAGCACACAAAAATATGCGTATTACATTCCTTTTCTTTAATATGAGAATGTCATTTTTGCCATCCCACCCTTGTTCACAGAGTGAACAGGCACACACAGTTTTTCCTTGGCAGCCTCCCTGGATCTCACTTGGTGACTAAGGCTGCAGGAGTGCTCCATCTGCAAGGGTAATAAAGTACTTTCAGTGCTAGTTAAAACATGTTTCTCACTCTTACCTGGCTTCTGTATGACCTTTAATCCTGTAATATGCAGACATTTCACAATCTTCAGTTTATCCTTGTGAGATCGTGATGAAGTGGCATTGCCTCCATTTTATGAACATAATTTGAAGCATGGAGGCAACAAATTATTTTTTTTCAAGGCAGTGTAGGGAGTCGGTGTCAGGGCGGGGAACTGGAACATGAAAATGTAGGTTCTGTGCCTTTGTGTCTTGCCCCTTAACGCGTTTTCTTTTATCTGCTGCATCTGTTTGTTTCACATATTTAAGATGTGTGTATTACTGCTTGGTAATTAATAATTTATATTTTGGGTATTACAGAGGGAGAAGGAAATGTTAACCTCACTGTGATTCAAAATATTTTTTAGATTTTAAATAAATGTTTGCATATTAAAGATTCCCTATTTCCTCATCAGGTGATACATCTGGTACTTGTGATTTGTGAAGCAGGAACCAGTGGTGACATTTTTCCCCAGTGGTTTGCTGCTTTTATTGCATGGAGGTGTGCTCATGGGGATTTGTGATAGCTGCTGTTACCAATGTATAGGTGATCCTAAGTGCCCGTGTGCAATTGTCAGGAGTAAGAGTCATGTAAGAAGATAACAAGGATTTCTTTAATTAAGTAACATTCATTTTGGGAGAATGTACAGAGCAATAACCTTTTTCTTGGGTTAGTTTGGGGAGAAGAGACTGCCCTATGCCTTGGAGAGTGCACCATGAAACTCTCAGTCTTTGGACATCAAAGAGAAGGAAAGGAGATGCTGAACTGGTTTCACTGTTTTCTCTCAAATGACCCAACTTCACTTCTGTCTTGCAAGGTTGCCTGAATTCTGGGCATGTACTCTGCAGAAGTCAAAGATCCCGTAGTCTCTTTCAGTGCCTGGGCCTAGCAGAGTCAGAAACCTGCCTGACCCACTACATTTTGTCTAGGGGAAAATAAAATGATAGGTCAAACCAGTAGGCATAGTTCTATGACTTATTTCCTAACTCCCATCTCACTGGTTCAGCTAGGGATTTCCTCAGCAAGAAGTGGCGTCTTTGTGCTTACCTTTATATTTCACAGCCAAAGTAGTCTGGTAAGCTTTTTAAATTTAGGTAACTTCATGTATGCAGCACCCCATGATTATAACTTTCATGATTGCTTGAAAGAGGACTCTTCTTTCCTGTTTTTGAACCTGTTGCTTCATGGTTTTGAATGCCCAGCCCCCAGTTCCTGTTTTGGGAGCCGATGAGGAATTGTTTCCTGTTCAGCAATCATGCCTTGACAGACCTGTGGTGTCCCCTGCCACTGTCTTTTTGCCCAACTGAAGTATTCGGTGTATTGAGTCATTCCTATGTAAAATCCATTTCATATTGTTGCCAAGTGTGTTTTTGTAAACTAGCTCTGTCTTCCTGTGTGCCCTGGGCAATAGGAAATCTCTGTCAAGTGGAGCTGAGCCTTGCAGACAGACCCCCACTGGGTTTGGTCCTGCTGTCTCCAATCCTTATAATTATATCCTGGCCAAAGTTGAGAGGCTCTAATAGGATTATTCATTTAGATCAATTCAAGTTCATGCAAGTTCAAGGGGTTTTTATTGCTAGAAACATCCTCTGTTTTTTCCTCTCAGATCTCATAAATAGTAATCTCTGGATAAGTTACTTCCCCTGCCGCCCTGGCCCAGCTGATTTGCATTGTATAACTCTTTGACTTTTTAAAGTGCTTTTATTTTATTGTAAGGGATGTTTTTTCAACTTCCATCTGTTTCTGGGTCCCCGGGCAGCCACTTGGTCTTTGTTATGATCTGTCAAGGTTGCTAAGGCCTGTTTTGTACCAGAGGGTTGATTATAAAACCACAGAAAAATAACTGAAACTGGCGAGTGTTGATACATATTTTTGAACACAATTATCCACAGTAGCTGCACACAAGGTATTCCTGTAGCTAAGGTGCCAATCTAAGACCTCGACAGAGATCTCCACTTGCTACCAATTCCTTGTGATACCTTGCACAAAGTTAGGCTTTCTCTACATTTTGAACTTCAGGAGCAAATCCCAGGACTTGACTCTAGCTGTATCCAAAATCTGGTAAGATGAGGTTCATGCTTCTTTCATCTTCTCTTGAATCCTGACTTGAAGGATTCTTACATATATAGGACAGGACACCAAAGTATGTTCCAAAAGATTGCCTGATCCAGACTATAGGATGAGTATGGTTGAGGTGAGCAGTGTTCTCCAGCAGGAAATACAGGTCAGAGCAGTGTGAAAGTACCAGTTTGGGGCTTGAACATCTGTATGATGGTGAGGAATTCCTGTCTGGGCTTAGTAGTCTGATTTGACTTGGGTGTTGGTTTGCTCCAAGACTTGACCTGATTGAGCAGAGCCAGCTTTGGTGGTTTTGCACCAAAAATATATCCAAAATAGCAGTCACCTATAGAATTTTCGTCTAAGAAAACTGTTCACAAGTTTATTTGTATATGTTGCAAAGTGCAGTTTTGAGCATATGCTTTTATTTTCATGTCTTTAACTGCTAATCATGCCAGGGCAACCAGAATCTTCCCACAGGGAGTGAGGATTAACAGAGCAAAGAAGAAATTTTGAGGTGCTCAGGTATTGTGATGATGATCATGGGTAATGTAAGTGCCTTAGATGAATGTGCATTTGTACTACCTGGTTAAAAGCTTCCTTTGAAAAAGTTAGCATTGCTTTCACAACAAAATCAGATATGTGTGCCTCTCTCCTCTTTTATATACCCAGCATAGGAAAAAAAATAAATTGCTCTTTTTGCAGTTTGAGTTCACCTTAATTGTTTCTTCTAGGTGGTTCTAGTATGAGCAGCTTGCTCATACAATACATGTTTTGTGCTTTTCATTTGTAGCTCTAACTCACTGTGGTCTTACTGAATTAAAAGAAATCTAAGCTTTAAACAAATTGTTTCATGCCTATGAATTCCATGTAGGTAGATACTTGTATTTTTTGGAAGTGATGATATGCAAGCAGCTTTTTGCTGTTAAAGACTGAGACATGTTTAGTGACAGCAGAGCAATATGTGTCAGAGTGTGCCTGAGCACCTTTGCAAGACTAAGTTCTTTCCCACTTAAGCTTTGCAGGTGGTAGCAATAACCCAGTAATGCACTGGCACAGCTTCTGTAAGAGTTGATTCACAATGGCTTTTCAGACGGCTGTTCCTAAAAAAAATTCAAAATTTCAGAGACATAAAGCAAATAAAATTACATAAAGCTGCAAGGGAAATATATCTGCATGTAGAAGGAGATTGAAAAACTACAGCACACATAGAATTTGTACTGGTTTGGGGGATTCATGAGTGCAATACTGGGAAAAACAGTGTTAGCAGCATTTAGTCAGTGACAATCAAACCTTTCTTTGGTGAAGAGTGGTGGAGGCACTTGGGCTAAACATTTAATTAGATCTAATTAGTGAGTAATTTTTTTAACCTCCAGACAGGATTATTTAAACTCTGCATACGGTCATGTGCAGATATATGTACCTCTTTGTAGGCTTAAGGTTATTGTTTAGGACAGGAATTAGATCATGCGTTGAATGGATGTGTGCTGTTAAATTCAGATTGCTTTAAGAGACATCATCTTTTATTCCTCCTCTTACTTCCTGTCCTCATTTCTCCTGTGCAAATTCAAGAATTCCTGTGTCTGTGTTGCTCATAAGGCAATAGGCTGTCACCCACATCTGTCTCTCTGCCTGAGCTTACAGGTGAAGTAATTCCATTTTGATATTTTATGAGCAATAAATCACCTGTGAACTGCCATGGTTGCCCATTAAACTGTAGATTTCATTTCTGAAATGGTTTCTTTTCCCATGTGATCCAGTGTTGACTAAAAATGACTCTTCCCCTTAACTGCAACAGTACTTACATGTTAAAGTACTAACTATGTGTTCAAAGATAAATAAAATACACAAGGATCACTCTGAGGAAATGCTGATGTGGCAGAGAAAAATTGGACAAATGGAAAAAATCTATTTTTTCTCCCTAGAGAGAAGTCTGTAGAGTGCAATAATGGAGTACCATGTCTGAAAGCCCTTTTGAACTTGCCATACCATAGTTCTTAAATGTAGCTGTAAATCTTGTAAGAGACTGCAAAAGTCAAAATAAAAAGCCAGACAGAGTCCAGTACCTACATGCAGTGGTGTGGTGGCCATTTTACTGCTCTGTAGTGCTCTTTACCATTTCTGCATGCTGTACAGCTGAGAGCAGAGTTAAACTCTCGAGTTTCAGGGTTTAACAGCTTCTGTAAAGTGTGGTTGCATAGTGCAAGCACAATACGGGGAACTCATATGTTTGTAACAATTTGCTGGTAAAACTTCCGACTTGGATCGCTGTTTGTGGTGGGAATGGTTGAGTCCAAACGTGACAGCTCATGTAGATCAGATTGCAGGACTGTTCTCACTCCATCTTTAGATACATTTTTGTTGGCTAAGCTGGTTTTAATAAAGTAAAAAGTCTTCCTTAGGTGTGCCATATAAAACACATAATCAATGTTGAGTTACTTGTTTTGATTTTTAAATTACAGCAAGTCAAGAAAATACTTCCAGGAAGTAAATCAGTAGTAATTCCTACTTTGTCTGTGAGAGCTTTTAGTTGCTGTGTCTAAGAGCTTTAGAAATTAGAAATGTGGCTTTTTTTCTACTACAGAAACTATAGAGTGAATTTTAAAATTCACTGAGTCCTTCATATGTACATGTGTTTTTGCATTCTGTATAAGGATTTGCTCTGCAAAATCTGAGCTATACTTAGGTTGGATGGAGAAGTTTTGTGCAGAGATCACTTACAGTTTTTGCAGACTCATAGTGGCAGACAAAGATTACTGCTTTTATTCAGCCTGTCAGACTGTGGATTACCTCTAGTGAGAATTAGGGCTGAGGGCAGACAGGTCAGGCAAAGGAAATGCTAGACACACTCTGAGACAGAGGTTGGCCAGGGACGTTGGAAGGAAGCTTCTTCTGTAATGTCTTGAATCTCAATGAGTTACATCCTTCTACACGTCCTTCAATTACTACAGGCAGAACAATTAAATATGGCTTTGGGGTTGTACTTGCTTGTAATAACTACTGTCTCGTGTATTTTCCTTAGATGTGTTTTCATGCAGAAAAGAAGTCTAAGCAGTTCAACGGTTTGTAATTTGCAAGCTAAAGTGATCCTTTCATTTTAGGTTTTGTTTCCATAAATAAAATCCTCTAGTTCTCTAGAAATGTTTTTTAAGAGGGAAGATACATTCAGTGGATTCAAGTTATACATTAGTCATTTTCTTCTGATAAGACACAGTGGTTCAATCTTGGGAAGATACTACTGAGCATTAGGTACAGGGCTTGTCATTTTTTTCCACTACCATTTCATGCCTTGAGCAACAGAAAATTGAAAAAACAAGGTATATTATTTCTTTCAAATGCTTGAGGAGAAGTCAGCCCTGTAGAAGAGAGGATGGTAAGTTTCTTTTCAATCTACAACCTTCTTTGTGTGCACCAATATTGATGTGCGTTTGGTTTGAGTCTGGTGGTTGTTGTTTTCCATGTCTCTGCACCTTTCTGAAGCCTGTGTTAAGTCTCTTGTCTCAGGTCTGCTTTGACTGCATTTTTTTAATGTGTGGTTTCTTGTGACCCGAGGATCCCAAAATCATCAGCCACTGCTATGGAAACCCAGTGTTGTGCTGTTGAATACCATATTCTGCCAAGATGTTTGTGGATGTCTTTCTCTACATTTTGTATGAAAAGAGGCCCCAGTGAGTGTGTCCCCAGGGCCATGTGAATCCTTGGCTCTGTCCTTCAAATTTATCATCCTGCCCATGCATCTCAGCTCCCTTCCCAGCATGAGCAAACACCTACTTCTATGCACATGCTTGAGGTCTTCTGCCAGGTTTTGACTTTGACTGTCTTGTTTTGTGGGGCCTTGTTAAAAGGCTTCTTGAATTAGAAGGAAAAGATGCATATAATTCTCTTGAAGAGCCAAGGGAAGGGCTTTATTTTGTCAGTTGTTTTATTCCTGTTAAATTGTTTATTGGTGTATGCTGAAAAGTGCCTTTTTCCCATTGTACTCTGCCATCACTATGTCAATTTGCATTGCTGTTGTGTCTCCAAGATTCTTCCTGATGCTGGTGGACTGGTTTGTTGGTGAGTCACACTGCTGAATTGTCAAGGCATCAGGCTCCCAGGTCTCTGCTGTGAGGGAGTTGTACAATTCTTGAACTTTTATCTGTGAGCAGTGGTTCCCAGCTCACTGAGGCCGAATATGTCAAGCCAAAGCATTTCATGGGTAGCCTGTTGGATGCTAGGATTAGCTTAGTATCTTAGTGCCCTCCCTAAGCTGTATTTTGTTGAGGTATAGGAAGGCTTCATTCCTTCCCCATTTTCCTTTGTCCTGTCAGTTCAAGCAATTGTTGACCTTTTTAGTAGGTATCGGCACTGCAAAAGCAGCGTTATGTTATGAGGAGACAACATAAAGTCTTTTGAAGTTGAGGGAGAGCAAGATCTTGGTGATGGGGACAAGAACTGTAGGCCATGTTCCCCATTTATTGTTTCCAACATACTTGTTACTTTTTTTTTTTTTGTAATCCCAAGATAAATTACTTAATTTCTGTTGAAAACTAGGCTACTAAATTATTGAGTGAAGTATCTTAATTCATGTTCCTAACACTTGGTTAGTAAAGGTTCATATTGGCATGTTTTTATCTGAAATATCAACTTTATTTTTGGAGCATTGTCAAGAATACCAAAAAAATACCAGTTATTGCAAAGTCTCCAATTGAGAGTCATGTTGAATATCTCTCTCTTCTGTTTTAGAATTGAAGAAAAAATAATTTAGGTTGTCACTTCTACCTTTGCATTTTTATCCACTCTTAGCAAAGAACATATGCTAATTTTACTAGTTATTCAGCTCTACAGAGTGTGCCAAACTGTGCAGAGCAACATTTGAGGTGGTATACAAATGTTTGCATGGCCTTCAGCAGTCAGTTCACTGACTTGGAGAGCTTGGCTGTGTCCAATGAGTGAACAGCTCTGTGTTCTAGGATTTAGCTAGGTTAACTGCCATGTCTTTCTGAAACCTCAGAAGGACCAGCCAAGCTTTTCATTGTGGTTTCTCAGTCCAGAAAAAAAAAATCCTTTAGTTGCCTCATTAGTAAACCCTTTTAAATTCTTCATAGTTTGTATCCTCATAGGAAGTGAGTTGTAGAAATCTGATGTAGCTTTTACTGGTGTTTTTGCTCTCTTGTACATGTGTATGCCCACACCTACAGATATACATTCCATGGAACTCTTACTAGGTTGACTACAGAAGTAGGTTGCTGGTATTGGTCTTTCCAGTGCATGAACAGTGATGTTGTAAACAAGAAAATAGATTTCCCTATTAATAGTATCAAATGTCATTGTGCCAAGCTGATGTTGACATAGGCCAAACAACCGCAAAGTGGATACATGGTTTCTCTGAAGGAAGCAAGGCTGTCTGGCATAGTGATGCTTTATGCCCTTTAAAAAAAGATACTAAACATATTCTGGTTAGAAATCCATAACTCCTGCAGTAATGCTTGGCTTCAGAAACTGGGTTGAGAGTGGGTGGATGGCTGTGGTCTGATGCTGAGACTATGCTCTCAGTATATTTGTGATATGCTGAATTTTGAAACTTCTCAGCCAACAATGAAAGTTCTGTAAATTATTTCAGAAAGATGAACAAGCAGGTCTACTGAATTAACTATAGAACTGAATAGTATACAAATAGTAATTGCCTTATTGTTAATTTTGGGTGAGTAACTAAATTCCTAATTCTGAGATGTTCATAGGTACTGCTGAGCTGTGTGACTTTCACACAGATGGCCAATCTGCAGGTGTGAAGTTTGATCTGATTCAGATACCTAAGAAGTGCCTTAAATCTGAAGCTGTGAAGCTGTTCACCCATCTCACTCTAAGATGGGCAAGCTGAATGTTTTATATAAGCTATTTTCTGGAAATGTTTATGTTTCTCCTTATGGTGAAAATAGGCAAGAATTGCAGGGACAGACTAGGTGTCATCATCCATTTTTAAAGGCAAGTCAAATGTACCCCATATTTGGGTTCTGACAGTTGGCTGTTCAGTCAAGAAAAGTCGATGGGGGTTTTGGCTTAGCTGATTGCCTTCTAAAATGATCGACAGTGAAACAGGGAGTGGTCCTCACAACCAGGAGTATCAATTAAATTCCTGGGGTTTGCATTGATCTGAGCTGACTCACAGCTCTGTGCTTCCATTACCGGTGCGTGGGCACAAAGCACTGCAGTGTGTTCAGCATTGCCTGCTGCCTCTGTGGTGGAGTGGGGAAAAGTATTATATACCTGCTCTGATCTACATCTGGGTGAAACAGATGTCTCAATAACTGATGTGAATAAGCTGTTAGGAGATGACGCTGATACTGGAAAATAGATACCAATTCGTGACACAACAGGCTAGTTGCTCTATTTTTTTTCTACCTCAAGTGATTTATATTGTTGCTTTATTTGACTTCCTTTTGTGGCAATGTTTCTTAGTTCTGATTATATATATGCCACCTGTGTATATAAATGCATTTTTGAGAAGCAAGTTTTCATCTGATTGCAATTCTGATCAAAATTGCCTGTAATTACCACTTTTTGAGAAGCAAAACTTAAGAAGCATTCATAATAGCCATTGCTTGCAATGCTGTGTTTATAGATAGAATGAATTTTTTGGGTTCAGTTTGATGTATTTCAAAGTCTCCTGAATATAGATTACCATCAAAGACATATTCTTGGTTTTATGCATTTATATTTTCAGATAAATCTTGCGTTTAATGTCCTTTATGTTTAGATACAGGATGGAATAAGTTGAAGAAAAGTGAAGTTAAACTCAAAATTGAGAGAAGACTCAGTGCTTTGAAAATTTTCAGGATTGTGTCTATGTATGATATTCCAAAATAAGGGAAACTTTGCCATGCATGATTGCTTGGCATTTGAGCTTTGGGTTACCAAACCAAAACTGATCTCCCGGTTCTGATACGTGAATAGTGTTGGAGTCCAATACTCTGTGATCAGCATCTCTTAGATACTCCACGTGTGGAAGGTACGATGTTTTATATCTAATTTCCCCACCTGGAGATAGTGGATATTATGTGGGATTTCTGATTTAGCAGAGTAATACAGATTATACTGAGAATGTCATACAGTTGTAAATGACGCATAACAAAGTAAAGCAGTTGGGCTACACAATTCAATCACAATACCAATGTGATTCCCATTACCAGTCTTGACAATATTCTCTTGGCACGCCCTGTTTTTGGGAAGAAAAATGTAGAAGAAGAAAATACATGACTTGAATCACAGTATGTCTCAAAGAATTTTTCTCTCTGAAGAAAACTGGTTTGAATGTTTTCCCTTATCTTACAAAAACCTACTGAAGTCCTCCTGCAAAATTAGTAATACAATAAGCTGAGCCAGGATAGTCTTCTTGGGATTTTTGTTTACTTCTCCTCCTAACGTGACCTTACTCAGGTGCCACCCAGCCCTCAGTGCTGTTGTCGTAATACTGTTGGGTGAAGTATGCTCTCATGGGTAGATAATGCTTGTCTTGTGTGTTTGTGGATTTAAGAGACAGCCTTCTCATACCAAAACCTGGCTTACTGGGAGAAATTTGCCTTGGGTCTATAGTCTCATCTCTGGAAATGGCCTGTAGTGTTGCTAAGTGAGAAAATGAAAACAGAAAAAAAAAACCCAAAAACTAACAAACAAACAAACCAGTAACAATATAGATAGAAGGGAGTGCTACATTTCTCTTTCATGTCCTGTGAAACTCACAGCAATATTCAAGCTTAGAAGGTTGTATCATTCATGTGTCTAATAGCTCTTGGTAGACACTTCTTCCATGAATTAAATCTATGAGCTTTCAGGTTTCCACACAGAGGTGAAGAAATGCCGTTCTGAAGTAAGGCTGAGAGTGCCGGTGTGGGAGCTGCCAAGCAGTGGGTAGAACAGCAAGTGCTGCTCAGTCTGTAATAGCTATTTTTCTGACTGACCTAGCATAACAGTTGATTGTGTAGACACCTCATGGGAGGCCTGAATTTCTTTTTTTTTTCCCCCAGCACATACCTTGGATGTGAACCAGTATCTATTGCTATGGAATTATCTTAGCTTGATCTGAGAGGAGTTGCACCCACCATTGCCTAGAAAATAACTGCAGGCTGAAGCAGTCCAAACATTGACTGCTTCATTCCCCACTCCAGGTATTTATTTATCAGAACTAGTGTGTTCTATCAAAATGTTCACCTGCTCTGAGGAGGAAGAAGCAGCCACAGGGGATATGGGACTGCTTGAGATGCATAGTGACACAAGTCAGTTACAGACTCCTTTTTTTTGTCCAACTGAATACTGCTAATGGCATAATCAGTGTTAGCTGGTATGTTTGGAATACTAGATATGGTGCAAAATGTTGTATGTTTTCACTGCTGGCCCTTTGTGTCAGAAAGATCAGAATTCAGATATCTGGAAGCTGATTCACTTTCCCTCAGGTAAAAAAACATGCATTATCTTGGTGAACTCCTTGCACATGCTTTGATTAAATAATTAGGGAGTTCTGAATTGAAACTTGCTTTAATGCTTAAAGCAGTTGTTCTGTTAAAATCAAGACCTTCACCAATTGCAGGTGTGTAGGAGGTGCTGGCTATTAATACATTCCTCCTCCCATTACTGTATTTAGTTAATGAAATAATGAACTGCTAGCATCTGGGGGGCATTGCTTTCTGGAGAATGCATAGATTGTATTTATTTTTATTTTTAACCTTAGCCCCTTAGTTTATTGGTTTTCAAGTGCTGCAGTGCTGTGTCCTGGAGGCAGTAATGTCCACTGCTTGTGCTGCTTCTTAGAGCTTTGAGGTAGCAAGAAGAATGGAACAGGCACATCTTCTGATTTTATTGTTGATACTAAAATTGTGTGAGGATCAACATTGTAAAAACTTTCAGTGGGCTGATACATTAAAAAAAAAACAGAAGCAAAATGGAGTTGAACAGAGGAGTGGTACTCTTCACGAGAAAGCTGATGATCTTCCTGCCTTCATTACTTGAATTTGTTATTGTGTTGTCTTGTGTCTTACAAGCTTTGTTCCTGGAAATGAAGCCTCTCTGGTATTCTTTTTAACACGTTTTCTTCCAAATACCTGTATTTATTGGTTTATTAGAGATCTGGTTCAGGGGAACCCTATAAAGTAGCTCCATTAATGATTTTTGCAAATGCACTGTGAACAGTGGTTACTACAGTTCCCAAACACTAATGAAGGATTGAGCTGAATTGCTGCAATATCTTTACAGTCATGTTTTTGCAGAATTTCAGCTACACCATTTTTCCTATAACAAAATCATCTCTGTGGCAATTGCTAAGACAGTTGTATTTTTCAGGATGATCAGGACATCCAATGTCTCCAAATTCAAGAACCCTGTTTTAGCATTTACACAGTCCATTGAAAGTGGTGTCTTGCTTGAGGAAAAAACTTTTTTAGCTTTGGAAGAGTTCTGTCTTTCTTCCACCTGTTTTTTCAGTTCACCTGACCCCAATCTCTGCCTCATCTCTTTTATCCCCTTCTTTTTTCTGGTTGGCAAGGTATGCAAGCTTGGAGTTGGCATTTTAACTTATAATGAATCTTAATTTGATATGAATTGGTCTGTAGCAATGCATCATCTACATTATTGCAGCCTATTCCAGTTAAGAGTGCAGCACCTAAGCAAGCTCTCAACAGTGAGAAAAGCTCCTGCTAATACCTTGTTCTTAAAGAATTACATCTAATTTCTCCTCTTTAGTTGCTGGAAGAAATCTTGTTACTGAAAGTCAACACTTTTTGTGTGTCAACCTGAGTGTGTGATTTAATTTTCTTGACTTGTATTTCTACCTGTCAATTATTAGGAATTTTTTACTTTTTTTTTTTTTCTTTCACTGACTGTGCCATGACTCACACATTTGTTCTATGGCTCCTGATGACACAACAGAGAATTTCATTGTCTTTGGTGTTCAGTTTACAGTTCTCTTGACACTGTGAAGTGCACTGAAAGTGCTTCAGTAGTGTTACTCATCTGAGCCACTTCTGTAGAAATTCCTGGTTAGTGACCTAAGAAATACCCACTCTCCTGAAATTAGTACAGTGAGGTGGATGTCTAATGCAGTGTGTGATTGTACATTCATTGGTGGTAGTGGGAGCTGGGGTTTTTCTGACTGTTTTTCAAGAAATATTTTCCTGTGCATCCCAGTTTAGCTGTTAGGTAATGTGAATTGTGGTGCAGACTTCAGTGAGTTTGTCTTCTCGTTATTTCTGAGTTTATCATGTCCTTAAGTGCCATCTGCATGTCTACCAAGTCCATCTACGTGTGTTTTAAATACTTCCAGTGACCGTGACTCTACCACTTCCCTGGGCAGCCTATTCCAATGTTTCACAATGCTTTCAGTGAAGAAAAATTTCCTACTACCCAATTTAAACCTCTCCTGATGTAACATGAGGCCATTTCCTCTTGTCTTGCTGCTCGTTGCTTGGAAGAGACCAGCCCCACCTGGCTCCGGCCTCCTTTCAGATGGCTGCAAAGAGCAGTAAGGTCTTCCCTTCCCCCTCCTTCTTCTCCAGGATAGCTCTTCACAAGCTGCATACCCAATTCATTCCTGGAGAATCTTGCATGAACACAGGTTTTTATTTATTATTTAATATGAAGTAAGTTTCGTCCTCTTCAGGTATTTGTTTCTACTTGCTGCAGAATTAAATCAATTCTTTTTGTTTCATCTCTTTGTTTTCTCTCTCCCACTAGGCATTTTAATAAGGGACAAATACTTTTATTGAAGTAGATATGCTTTTTACTGTGGGCCAATACTGTTCTGTGATTAAAAAATAAACATTTTAAAAAAATGTAAGTGCCTTGAGAGCTTCTGGAAGGCTGTTTAGGGAAAGATGGGGCATGTGGTTCAGCAATATTCGTATTTCATGTAAACATTAAAACCCCATGTTGATCGTATTTACCCTGCAGATTCTTATGTTACTGTTTTGTCCCTGCATATTGCTGTTGAGGCTATAAAATCAGGGAAAGGATTTTAATGTGGCAAGAGCCTGGCTTTGGCTTTATTGTTCCCAATGAACAGCACCTTTGGGTTAAAGGTCTCATAAACATGGCAGCTGTGCTGGTCCCTCTGTGGCAAGTCTAAAAGATAAACCTGGTTGCCAGTGCTGCACTTCCTGGTGATTTGTGCCATGGTTGAATTTGCAGACCTCCAGCTTATCAGTCACTTATTAAAAAAATCCCTATGTTTTAGGAACAAAGATCACAGTGTCCCGGTGGAAAGTGGGAAACCTGATGGGGATTTGTTGAGAACCTGTGTCTGCATTTCATCTGCTCTGTCTTCTTGTCCCCTTACATTGCTCTGTTCCTCTCTACTGGTAATGATTTATAAGTTTTCCACCTACAGATTTTGTTAGCTCATAATCTAGCTGTCTGCTGCCTTTCAGAGAGCAGAGACAGCTGCTGGCTGCATGCTGACATGTTTCCTCTCTGGCAAAAGTGCAAGGGCAGCTCTTCCTCTATGCTGCTCAAGTTCAGTAATTTGCATTTAGTGTAACTTCTTGGCTTGCTGCTGAAAGGGGTGGAAAACCCTCTTTACCCCAAGCCTGGAAGTGTAACTGTGAGAGGATGAAAACACCCAATAATGTTGCTGGATAAAAAAGACTCAGTAAACCTTTTAATGTCCTGGATATTCTTTGGGGGAAAAGATTGCCCTTGATCTGTGGGTTGGGATGTTTCCTTCATAGCAACTGTACCCATTTATGCTTCTATTTTATTTGCCTTTGTGATGAGTGCCCCTGTCTTACGTGATATCTCAGCAAGGGAAGGAGATGGAAATAGTTCCTGCCAAGCATCTGTTCCTGTGAAAGCTGGTGGTGCTGTGTTGGTGGTGTTCTGGCAGCTCTCTCCATCGCCCTGTCAGTCAAACTCCATCAGTGCCAGTCCCCACAGCAGCATCCTGTGGAGCAGTGCTGCTTGACCTCCTCCCCCAATCCAATGGGCTGCCCAGAGGGTCACTGCCTGCCCTGGGTGCTGTATTTTGTGCCCTGCACACACAGAGCCATAAAATCTTGGTAGTTTTTATTAAATCGTTGTTCTTATGTTGTCTGGCACTGATTCCCTTCTCTCTGTAACTAGGGCAGTAAAGTTTCGCTGCTGTGGAGCAACTGTTCCCAGATTCATCTGAGCATGTTAATGTTTGAAGAATCTCAGATGATTCTGATATTTTGGTCAAAAGAAGTGTAAAATGATGCTTAGAAAAATAGTGTTGCTTTCAATAAAGGTTTTCAGTATTTTTTTTTTTCTTTTCAATTTGAGCAAAATGTTTCCAAGAACAAATGGTAGAAACTTCAGCCTTACCAAGGCTTTAAATAATTCAGGAGTTAATCATCATAAGAATTTCCCTGTGGTGTGGATAAAAGACTGCATTTTTCTAACTTAATAAGCAAGTTCATACTTTCTGAAGCAGTGAAGAAACTTCTACTTCATCTGTTGCAAGTTTTATAAATTAATTTTATTAATTAATGCTGGATTTATTAATTAAAACTGTTACAATTTCTATTAATTATGTGAGAAGGATTGGTTGATTAGAGTAACTGCTGTATAATATATGTCTGGATATCTGCAACTGTAGATGTCCCTCAGTTTTATTTTGACTGTTTAGGGTCTTTAGCTTGAAAATGAGGAGCAAATGTAGAGAAAGCTTAGCTCCTGGACTTCAGGCAGTCTCAGGAGAATGTGCCAACTCACCAATTTATGAATTTTTTAAGTATGAATCTGTTTTATACAAGCCTGTTAACAAGAGTGGGAGTGGAATTTGGTAAACTTTGAAGTAATGCATCCTTTTTTATTTTTCTGATTAATTTTGTAGCTGCAAGTAACTGTAGCTGTAGTTATTAGCAGGCTTAGACATTTTGTGGTTTGTATGGAAAATGAACCTGTTGTGGAGGGTAGTGCCAGGTTCTATACTGCTCTGACATCTGCTTGAGTACTGAGCAGTAAATTGAGAGTGAAGTTTCTATTGCTGAGCCTCTCCCGTCTTCTGGTGAAGAGTGGAGTCAGTGAAAGGAGTGAGGTGCCATTTCCATATCTCGCTTGCTTGCTTTCCTGCTGACAATTCATACGAATCCTGGAGGATGTTGGGCTGCAAGATACAAGTTTGACTGGTGGTTTGGATTTTCTTTTAGAGGCTCTTCCCTTCCTCCCTATATCTATCCTTAAGATCCTTGCTGCATTGAAACCATTATGACTTCTCTAGGTGCCATTTCAAAATTGGCCATTGGCTTTGAGCCACCCAGGTGCTATACCTTTCAAAATGGAGAATATATGTAATAGTTCAAGGTCTTAAATGATTTCAAGTTTTATAGCTACCTGACACCTGGGAGGCAGGCTGCTTTCTGATGCAATCAAATGTGCTGTGCAAGTTTATGTGCTGCCACCCTGAATTCACAACCTTCAGCCACCACTTTTGTGCTATTGTTGGTTTCTTCTTGATTAAAAAAAAACAAACAAAGTTTTTGCATTGCATTCACTTTTGTAAATTTTAAACTATTATCCAGACATCTATTGTAGTAGCAACTTTAAAATCTGATTTTCAGGAGCTGATGCTGTTCTGGATTGTTGTATAGATCACTGGGTTGGTTTTGTTCAGTCTCAAGATGCTGTTTCTTAATGAAGGATCCTGGGCCAGTGCTTGAGGCAGTGCCTTATAAAGCCAGACCCTCACTTGAGGAGATTAAAGCACAGTGCATTTTAAGCTAAATATAGAAGCAAGCATATCCTGTGTTCCTAGTAATTAACTATTCAAGAGTCTGTTCTGTTGCAATGAACCTCTAGTCATTAAATCTGCCACAAGTTGGGAGTCCTGCTTTAACTGCTTTTTTTTAAAAATCTTTTTCCCAGCTGTCTTTAAGGACATATTTTATGTTCACAGGAACAGTTAAAATCCATAGTCAAGCTTCAGGTGCATGCAAGTGGGGTTTTTTTGCAGCTTAAAAATATACTGCATTCAAGGAAAGAAAGAAGTCCGGTGTTAGAAATTTAGTGTGTGCATTTCTGTCTTTTATAGAAACTGGGAAACTGTACCAGTGTACTGGGTTGAAGGCTTTTGTGTGTTCCTTAAGGAAGTGGGCACAGTCAACCCTAGCCTGACAGCATATTTGTGCTCTGGAAAAACTGTGAAAAGTGAATTCTTACAGTTCTTACCTGCTGTGTGGCTTGCTGCTTTCCAGACCTCTTGGGCTTCTCTTGCCATGTCTTGAAATGAACATTTTTAGAATAAGCAGTAAGGTGTCCAGGCAAAACATAAACACAAATCAAAAATGAATGTTAGAACAGATCTTTCTCTTTCCAAATAACTGAAGGTCAGGAAGACAAGGCAGATCAGTATGTCAAATGTAGCCAGTCACTGGCTAGAGGCTGGGCTGTTGCTTATCCCTGTAGACTGCTAGATTATCTGCCTAATTAACTTGTAAAGCACCTCCTGTTCCTCTAACACCGAGCTGTCTCATCAGGGGAAAGAGCCTTTTGAGCTCTGCTCTGAAGGCACTCTTGGATCCTCCAGCGCTTTGAGCGATGCCATGATATCCTGGTTTGCCATGTTTAACTCTCTTTGCAGATGGGCAGAACGTTTTTCCAGAAGGCTGTTAAGTGTTGCTATTGTTTCAAAATGCTCCTTGGTGTGTTACAACTGCAACTTGAAATCTCAGTGATGAGTGTGAATCTCAGTTGACCTGCTTGTTGTGTATCTGTGTTTTTGTGACCTACAGGAAGCAAACCCAGTCTCGACTCTGAGCTTTACTGGCTATTTCCAGTTCATGTGCCTGCAGGCAGAGTTTTTGACTGTGGATAAGTGGTAAACCTAGACTAGAAGGAAGTGGTTTGCCAAGTAAAACATTCAAAATGCTGCAAAAGTGTCCAGCTAGGGATACTGCCACTAGAAATCTGGTGAATGGGAATATATTGTATAGCTGGAGCATTGTTAAGAGAGTTAAATGAACTTTCAGGGGTAGAGAAAACACTTCTTGGATAGTAACATGTGATTAATGGCTTCTTTCTCAGCCATGGAGCTTGAGTTTCTTTTAATTTGTGGTAGGAAGTATGTTGGCAAATCTCTGTACTTCTAAACTAGACCTGCAGAGTCCACAATGAAATACAATTAATGCAGATTTCTATAAAACTAAAGTTACTAGAAGAACACACTCGAAGTCTTGCATGAGAAGGCTTAATTTTGGACTAGCAACTCATAAGTAACAATGACCTAATGGCCTGCAGGATGTGAAGTAGGTGGCCTCAAAATCTCAGGGCTGGTACATGCTGTGGGCAGGACAGGGTGGTGACCTGTGGTGATTCCTACATGCTGCAAAGCTTCCTTTTAATTGCTGCTGTTTGCATTCAGCTCTTGCTTTAGCTGCTCTTTGCATAAGCCACGTTTCATGCAATGAAACTGATTATATCCAAAGCTTTAAAATAGTTTTATTTTCTTTAGATAAAATAACATTAATATATTATCACTTCCCAATTTGTTTGACATTATGTGTTGAGATTTGCTGTAAAAGTCTGAAGTAATACAAGCCCAGCATTTTTAACTGTTGTATAATGTGCCGTGTAGGTCCTTAACTCTGTATTATGCTCAGAGTTGATGGGGCAAGAGATTTGTTTATCTTCTATTATTTTTACAACACCCACATGCTTTTGAGAACTAAAAGTTGCTAAGATACAGCTTGTGTCTTACAGCTTGTAAGAAGTGTTTGATTAGAATTTGATGGTTAAAACACTCTCTTTATGGTTCGACCACAAAATCTTGTCTTGAGCTGGGCAGTGCGTAACTCTGAGCATCCGTCTGCCTGGTGACTGTGCCAGAGGGTGAGACTTGTGCCATGCTGAGCCTCACCAGGGTGGTTCCCAGTCCTCTGCCTTTGTGACTTCTGTGCCCCCAGCATCCCCATGAGCTGCATGGGTAGTGGTGCTGTAGCCCTGCCCCAGGAGTGAGGGCAGTGACTCCATCACCTTCTCGTTGAGTTTTGAATCTTCACTTTTTTTACAGAGACGCCAACAGCCAGGTTTTAAGAAACACACATCTCATTGGAGTTATCCTTGGATTGTAGTGCTCTTCATCTTAAAGATAATGTGAATCACTCTTGGAATATGTGTTAAGAACTTTCTTTACCTTTAATATGTTGGGATTTTGCTGCACTGAGTCTTTATTTTGCTTTTAGATTAAACTGTTGCTGTAAATGCTAGAGTATAAATATTTTTATTTTTTTTCTTTCTCCAGAAATTTTATGAATAAGAATCAGAAGCCGGTGCTAACAGGCCAGCGGTTCAAAACTAGGAAGAGGGGTAGGTTGCATTACATTTTTTGCTTTATTTTCTTCTTTGTTAAAATGACTAGAAACAGATCAGATGGAATAGTTGAAAGTTGAGCTAAAGGATTTTTCTTCCCTTCTTTTCAGACATGTTAAGATTGAAGATGTTACTTTTAACTAAGCTCTGTGAATTCTATTATTTTCACTATAAACCCTAGGACTTTACTTAAAATTTGAGTTTATTAGCTGTGAAGTCCTGTGGAGGCTTCAGTTAAAGATTAGATGCTAAACGAATTTACATATGATAAAGAAAACTTGTTAGATGTTTGTTTTGGGTGTTTCTTAAAATGTCGTTTTCAACTAAGAAGGCAAAATATGAGCTTTTATTTAAAGGTTGTGTAAAGAAAATTATCTGGGCTTTTTTGGTTTGATTTTCATTTTTACTTCTTTGACTCAAATTAATGCCAAATTAATGTCTGTAAGTGAACCTTTCATATCTGAAAAGGAATTTTCTCACCTTCCTTCCCCATGAGATGGTCAGATCATCTCACTGGCCCTGCTTTCAGGTCAGAAGGAGGTCAGAAACTTCCTTTTTCACAAATATTTATTTCTTCTGTATTAGTGTAGTCTTTTTTAATTGTTAAAATAAAACAATTGCGTGAGTTCCAATTTACTTGTTGTGATACTGATTTTCTGTAAACATAGCAAACACTTTGTTTCATTAAGTACAGTAGAGCATCGGTTTTTTAAAGAAAGCTGAGTGGTGCTGATTGTGCTGACCATCCAGGTATTCTGGCACAGCAGGTGTTATCCCAACATGCTCACTCATACTATACTCAAAATTCATTTGTTGCAGTTTAGGTGGCTGGGATGAATGCCCAACAATTTGAGGCAGAGAGACGAAATAAATGTAATTCATTATTTTATTCCCTTCCTGCTCCCCCACCAAAAAAACAAAACCAAAAGTCTGGTTTGTGAAGAGAAGGATCACGTTTGGTGGTATAATAGTAGATTTATTACAGCAGACACAGGTGGGGTTCCTATCTGTCATGAAACAGACTTTTTCCATCTGGACTTTCCTGTTTCTGATCAAAAGCTAACACCTTATCTAAATGTCTTGTGACAGAAAATGTAAATATTAGCATTTTGTTAGTGTGGATGAGAGAAACAAAAAGAGTTGGTAACCTTTCTCAGAAACTTTCAAATTCTATCACAAGTCTGAAGAGATGAATGATGAGTGTCTAGAGATCTAGGATGATCACAAATCTTAGGTAGGAATTGCAAAATAGTTTGGTTTCAGTGATGTTAAAAAGCAGTGCCAGCTTTCTCTTGTCTTTCCTCTCTTTCACCCAGCACTTCTTCAATTTGTTTCACCAGTACAGTCTCTTAAATGCGATATGTCTTTCCTATGGTGTATGTACAAATGTTTGTAAGGATAACTAATTAAAAAAGAAACCAGTATTGTTTGTAATTAAATACCATGGTGCTCCAGTAATTAGTGGGATTAACTTTCTATCAGCACAGTCAAGAGCATTGTGGAGTGGGAGCTGTACACTGCATTAACTCACAACCAGATCGATGTAGCCAGAGGAGTGGAATTAACAATCCCTAAAGAAATCCCTCTGTCAGATCACCCAGTGAAAGCACTCAGATATGCACACTGCTGGATTGATCCCGTGTATTTTTCAGTAGAGGTCAGTCAGTTGTGGTAAATATGTTATTTGATAAACTAGTCTTAGAAAATATTCTCTCTTTCTCTCATAGAGACTTCCACCTTTTATTTTCCACTGAGTTTGGCATGATTTGTCCTAATACAGATTTGGTCTTTGACTCCTATTTAATGCAAGCAATAATTAGAATAAATAAAGATATTTGATTTGCAATTCTGTGCCTATCCCTTGGATTTCTGTTTACAGTGATTGGTAACTTGCTGACTAGATGGAAGAAGGGGTGGTCTGAAAGATTGGTTGGGGTTTTTCTTTTGAGAAAGGTTACTTAAATGGGATTTTGGATATTAAGTGGCTTTAATATAGAAATTTTAACATGCAAAGACTTTTGTACTCAAAGCATAAAATCTCTTCTTCTAAAGTGGTGTCATCCTGGTTGCCTTAATATTTTAATATCCTGCTTTGAAATTTTTAGCTACTTGGTCCTTTCTAGAGGCAGAGTGTTTGAGGAAGAGAAATGGCTTCCAAGTATGTTTATTCCCTTTGGTTTCTGTATGCTTTTGTATCACAACAATGTCATGGGTTGTTATGTCTTTGACTTGAGACTAAATGATACTATTAGGGTTTTTTTATGCTGAGTTTCAGTGTATTGGGAAGTCCTGAAATGTCACCCAGGTAGGACAGATTGCAGTAGCTGTGGTTTGACCATGACATTTCAGTTTTTGGAGACTGTATTGTGGTGTGTAACAGGCAGGCAGGTTGGGGTTCTGAAGCATGCACATGCTGGGGACAGTGAGCTGCTTGTTTTTACTCCTTTGTGTCCCACGATACTCCTTTTGCCCTTCGACAGATCCCTGGAGCACTGCCATCTCAGCAAGGTGTGACACTGCAGTCAAGCATCTAATAAAATTAATTGCATATGTGAACTCTTATCACTGGTCAGCTAGCTGCAACTAATCTCAGGTTGTGAACAACTCAGGAGCTTTCAGAAAGCAAAAAAGAATAATACAGTGTTTTTCAATTTAATGTTTGAAAGTATACTTAGTGTGTAAAATACCTTTTAGAGGGAACCATGAAGGAAGAGCTTGTAAATCTCACTCTTTCTACTTATATTGATTAACCAAATGAAAGAGATATGGCTTGCATGCGTCATATGTAGTGGCAGACATTCAAATCACTTTAAAAAGATTTGAAGGAAGAAAAATGATGCTGTTAAGGGGAGAACCTGCCATGGGAAGGAGACATCTCACAGTTCCTATCAATCTAGACAAATAAAATAGTTTGACTAGTTCTTGGTATAATCTCTGTACCTGTTGAATAATCCTTTTTCAGTGAGGGTCAGCAGTAGTTGGTGTGTGGCCAGTACCTGTGTTTATGGAGATAAGAAAGTTGTTTAATAAAAAGTCAATATTAACACCTTTATGTTACCTTGTTTGACCCCTCTTCTTACTTCTTATTCTCTTTTTCCTTCCACAGAATTACAGTTGTGGGCCTTCTGTTGAAGTGATAAAATGAATTAAGGACAGGGCTATGAACATGCTTTGTGATTTTCTTGGAAGCAAAAGATAGGAAATAAGGATCTGGGAACACGCTGAAAATGAAAAGCTGTCTGTAGCACTGCTGCAGTGGATATTATGTGCATAACATCTGCCAGCTACACCTGCCTCTGCTGTCCCATGATTGGAGCTGTGCTTGTTCAGTAATTGTGCACTTGACAGCTTAACACACTGTCACCCCTTGTTGGCGATGGCTTCTTACTCACCCTATTGTACTATATTAGCATATTCCTCTTCAGTACATTAGCTTGGTGGGAAAATGTTTCAATAAAATTATAAATCATTTTTTGTGCAACGAATTCACCTTCTGTTCCTGTGTAAATTTTTAGATTGTGATAGACAAGAAAATAGTAGGGTACTGCAGATGAGAGGAGGACTTCTGGGATAGGGGAAGAATCTATTTTAAATAGCAAAGAAATATTAATCATGGTATTTGTGTTTGTACTGAGCACTGTGTACTCATGATACCAAGCATATAATGCCTTCTAGTTTAGATGGGAACATCTTAAATTTTTAGGCAAAATACATTTGAAAAAGTAAAACAGGATTTTTTTAAACTCTTAAGACAAAAGTCTGTCTTCTTGCTGGTTGAGGTGTCATCAAGCTTTTTTTTTTTTTACTCTTCAAATAATACATACTTATTTGGCAATCCAAAGAGAATAATTATACTCAGATGCTTGTTTATGGGTGGAACTGTTTCTTGTGCACAAGTAAAACTGCCTGAAGTACACATACTGAAGTACGTATTTCAGTAAAAGACTGGTTTGTTTGTGGGTTGGTTGGCTGGTTTGTTCTTTGTTTTGGGTTGGTTTTTGTACTTCAAGTTGGAGGAGAGCTGCAGCTGAGTGTTTGGTAACAGGTCTGGTGGCTCAGATGGGATTCCAGTAGTATGCTTCTCTTTGGACATTTCCCTGGAGCAAAGGCACGTACTTAATTTTCCTCTCAACGTTCTGGTTTGTCCCTGGTGGCTGTGCCCTGCAGCTGGGAGAGGTGGTTCCTCAAAACACAGACTCCAGGTTTTTATCACAGCCAAAGTCGAGGTAACGTGGCTGAGAGCCTGAACATCTCCAAGGTCAGGTGTGAAGTAAAAGCCTGAGAAGAAGTCATTTGCAGCCCAGAGGAGGGGCATATTGAGTCGTGTATTGGGTGGTGAGAGTGTGGTAGTGGAGAATCTAGGTTGGCCCTATGTTTGTGTGCGTCATTTCAGGATGAGCCAGAGTTGGGAGCAGACGGTTGCATGAGCAAATGTATGGGTGTCCATGGAGTTGTCTCAGTTTTGGTCTGAGGAGATCAGATCTGGGGAGTGGGCAGGCAATCCATGTGGAGATGGGTAGTAGACTCAATAAGTCATGAAAAGCTAGGCATAGCAGGGGATTTCTGGAAAATAAGGGGTTGCTACAGTTTTCCAGTGCTTAGTGCTTGAGAGACAGCCCTTGAACTGCAGCTGGCTGTGTGCAGTCCGTGTGTCCAGGGACTGCTTTATGTCTTCCAGGTACAATTGCTATGGAAGAAGGGGATGTGTTGGAGGAAAATGTGCAAGTGTTGTACTGAAGGAGCTAGAATGAGTGTATCCTGGGTGCATGCAGCAGAGGAGAGAGAACTTTTCTGTATGAGATATAGAAAAGCTATCAAAAGTAGGAATTGTCTGTAAAATAGTTGTTTAATTGCCATGAAAGTACTGTGGCAGGAGGGAAGAGATCAGGGAAGAGAGGCTGTTAAAAAGCGAGCTCTCTTGTTTAAGGCCTGGGATGAAAAGCTGCACTATGAGTTGCAGGGAGCAGAAGCCTGCAGCCAGAGGATGTGTAAAGGCCAGAACTTCCTGTCACAAAAAGCCTGCACGAGTTGCACCTGGCTTGTTTCAGACTGCATTAGCACATGTTTAGACAGAAATTTAACCAATCCTCATTTATCTTAGTAAGTAAAAATCTCTGGATTTATCCTCTGGATACAGTATTTTCCAGTTTTTCAAGAACTTGTATCAGTGTTTGTGTCAGCAGGTGGTAACTACCCTGGGTTTTGAGTGCACAGAACAGCTTGCAATTTTGTTTCTGAAGTTCAAAGTTATTTTAACAGTAACAGGCATTTCATTTGTGCCCTTACATAGAGCCAGGGCAAGATTTCTTTCTAAGTTTCAAGTGGCCGTGGTAAGCTGTTAACTGCAAAAACACAGGAGGAGGTACGGCTAAATCTAAGAGTTATCTGGAGGTTGCAATTGTTTCTGTTGCGACTAATGACCTTGACCCAGAGACATTGTCTGGAGGTCGGGTTGTGCCTTAATTGAATTCAGCAAGGGACAGATGTAGAAAATGCAATGTGAGTGCTGTGTTCCTAGTGCTGCAGAGGTCTGTGAATATAAAAGATAAATTCTTGGTTACACCAAGTGCTGCCTTAAATGTTTACTCAAAAACTGGTTTTCTTAATAACTCAATCTCTTTGTTTTCCTGAAGACTTGTCTTTTAACTGACCATTTACTAAAAGAAAAACAGCAAGAGACAAAAAGTGAAATGTTCATAAGTGAGATGATGTACTCATAGCTTGGCATTCCCTTTATTCTGCTCTCAAATTTAGCAATGCACAGTGCTACACACATGGGATAATATCCTCAGGAAGAGAAGAGCATGAAGTTTGGAAACAGTTTCAATAGTTGCTTTTCCTCTGTTTATTCATTCCTGTATGTTTGTGTGTGTCTTGGTGTTGGGAGATGAAGAGGGGAGGGGAAGCAAGAGTAAACACTGCAGAATTTCCAGAAATGATACAAGTCAAACACACTTTTGGTGTGTTGACCAGAATGAGAAGAGTATATTAGGTGCCATGGTCCTGTGAATTGCTGACTGATACAGGATTTTAACAAGTTTAAAAATTGACGCTCTCTCTCCTTCTCCTTTCTCTCTGTTTCAGATGAAAAGGAGAAATTTGAACCCACAGTCTTCAGGGATACAATTGTTCAAGGCCTCAATGAAGCTGGGAATGACTTGGAGGCTATAGCCAAGTTTCTGGATGCAGCAGGCTCACGACTTGATTATCGCCGCTATGCTGACACACTCTTTGATATTTTGGTAGCTGGCAGCATGTTAGGTAACTTGCAGAGTATCTGACAGAATTCTGATGATCAGCCTTGCTTGCTCCTTTTAAGATACTATCTTCCTCTACAGTGGAAATTATAACCTGTATTACAATTTCACTGCTTGCATCTCATATCATAGCAGTGTTTGTTGTGCAGTAATACCTCAGTACTTTCTGGATACTACTTTGAGAAACCTTCAGTCTGAGCTAATCCAGCATATAATTGCAACAGCAAAGAGGATGAGAGATGCTAACTAGGAGAAACAGAAGGATTTGTTAGCATAAAGAGGTGCACTCCAGGTTAAGACCTGCTGCAAATCTTGCTTTGTAGATGTTGCAACAAAAGGTAGCTCAGGGAAGGATAGTGAGGTGCGCTGTGGATGTTCATGGGACATTTCTACCAGGTATTGGTGGCAGCTTCTGGCAAGAACATACTTTTCACTTTCTTCTTTATCTTGAGTAAGTTATCTCCTTTTACTGGTAATGTTGCTTTGACTCCTGCTTCCTGCTCTTTGGTATGTAAGAAGAAAAGATGTGTTTGTAAGACTTCAGGTAATGCAGGAAAACAGCTAGTGGAAATACATAGGGAAAAAAATAAGCCAGTGTTTTGAATGTTTATATGAGCCTGGTGAGTATTAGAGGGGTTAGCAGGTTATTCCAAGTATTCAAGATTACTAACACAGTGCTAATACTTTTCTCTTTGGGAAGGATTGACATTGTGATGGTGTTTCAAGTAAGAGTTAAAATAATGTGTAAGGGTTGTGCTCCAACCCATACTTATTTGATCACTCTCAGTGCTCTCAAGACCATCAGAGATTCCTTAGGGTGAACTGAATCACTCAGTCCTGTGAGGACTGTGTGATCTACAGTGCAGCAAATCAGCCAGGTGTCCCTTCTGTCAGGTGCCACCACATTTTAGCAAAGCTTGGTCTGTCTCTGTTTCTCCCTCTGCCCTGCTAACTGTTCCTGGGGCCTTTTTGCTCAGTGATATTAACGTAAGACTTACTAGACTTATTAAATCTTACATTCTTTAAAGTAAGAAATAATTCCTTGCCTTTTTCTTCCTCCTGTGTTATAGCTCCTGGAGGCACACGCATAGATGACAATGACAAGACCAAGATGACCAACCACTGTGTATTTTTTGCAGATGAAGATCATGATGCCATCCGAAATTATGCTCAGGTCAGTAAAGGCACAGCTGATTACTGTTTTCCATTTATGTGTCAAAAGAGATTATAGTGGAACATCTGCAGACTGTCTAAGCTGCACTAGGGTAGCTACAGACCAACTGAAAATCCAGTTAATCATTAATCTACCCTAACATACACATTTTAGGTAAGAAAATAAGATGTCTAAAATAACCTGATCACAGTTGACAATGCTTTCTTTACAAAAGGCAGTCTTGCTTATCACAGTCTTATTGGTTGAGTCTGTTTTTAGACACCACTCTTATTAATTTTGTTGACCTTTTCTGTGTGCAGACTAAAATACTTATGTGACCATATTTTGAGAAACACATGAACTGTATCAGAAATTCAGCTTTTATAAGCAATGGCGTGGCCAGCAGGACCAGGGCAGTGTACATTTCCCTGTACTCAGCACTGGTGAAGCCACACCTCAAATCCTGTGCTCAGTTTTGAGGCCCTCACTGCAAGAAAGACACTGAGGTGGTGGAGAGTGTCCAGGGAAGGCCAATGGAGCTGGAGAAGGTCTGGAGCACAAGCCCTGTGAAGAGCAGCTGAGGGAGCTGGGGGTGTTCAACCTGGAGGAAAGGAGTCTCGGGAGACCTTATTGCTCTCTGTAATTCCCTGAAAGGAGGCTGAAGCCAGGTGGGGGTTGGTCTCTTCTCCCACGTAACAAGTGACAGGATGAGAGGAGATGGCCTCAAGTTGTGCCAGGTGAGGTTTAGATGGATATTAGGAAAAAATTATTCACTGAAAGAGTTGTTAAACATTGTAGTAGATTGCCTAGGAAAATGGTGGAGTCACCAGTCTTGGAGGTATTTAAGAGATCTGTAGACATGGTAGCCTAGGGCCATGGTTTAGTGGCACTTGCCACTGCTGGGTTAACAGTTGGACTCTGTGGTCTTAAAGGTATTTTGCAATTCTATGAAGTACATGAATTACAAAAAATATAAAGCTCACGCCTCCAACCTTTAGTTGCATAACTAGTTAGGAATTGGGCATATATTCCAAAAGCTTTCATTTCTCCTACTTAGGGTATGTATAATTTCTTCCTGCAGGAATAAGGCTTGCATAAATAGGTCTATGTGAAATTAATACAAAAAAAACAGTGAACCCTAAAACATTCTTGAAAAGAAGCTAACTTTGGATAACTCCTTAATGGAAAGTAGTAATTATATGAGAAAGTACGAATTCTATGGAAAGTTCAGAGCCACCATGCAATTTTGGATACCAGTAGGATTGCATAAAAATGCAATACCCTTGCAACTCCCATATGTCAAAACTCTATTGTTAATTAAGTATGTATTTATCTTTTTTAATTGCTAGATATTATTGGAATGCTGGAGACAGTGACTAAAAGCATAAAAGCTGCTTTCCCTGGTAAGGTGTCTAGGGTGATAAGTTCCTGGAAAGGTGCATAGTTGATTTAAAGAGTGCTGGGATCAAAATCTGCATTGGTAAAAAATGTTTGCTCAATAGCAGAAAGCTCCTTTAAAAAACATCTTTAGTAATCTAAATTAGTGAAATATACTTATTTTTGGAAAGAGAGTCACTATTTCTTATGCATCAGCTTTATCATCTCTTAAAAACAGGGTATTCTGCTTCAGGAAAATCTCTTTTATCAGTAAAGGCATTGATTCTGTCTTCTTGAATTCTAATATTTTTGATCTTTTGAACAAAAATTGGCAGTGCCAGTCCTCCAAGGAGAATTTAAAGTAAAAGATTGCATATTGGAAAATGGAAAGGAAGGCTTTGCTTCAGGGTTTGAAGGAGTGGGATTTTCAATGGATTCTCTGCACTTCAAACCAAAAGCCACCAAAATAAATTAACATTTTGTAATTAATGCCTGAAGAGATGTGTCTTTATACTGACCTTGCCATTTCTTCATGCATAATGAAAAATAGAGCTCTTACTGCATTATGAAAATGTGGAGTTAGTCTAAAATAATATTTAGATCTTTTTTTAATCTAGAAAATACTTAGAAGGTAATTTCTTACTGTCTCCCAAATGAACCAGTAGCGTGGCTGGTTTTTTGTGGATTTAGTTATGGAAACAATTAAAAGTTAAGTCTTCAAGTCAAAAGACTGAAGTTAGTATTGATATTTTAGCAGGTTATTTGCATATGAAGCCGTGCTTCTGTCATTCACAGAGGCTTAAAAAAGTATGCAGAATTTTGTTTGGAAATGTTAACGAGAATCTTACATTTTCATCTTCTGTCTTATTTTTTTAGGATTCTGTGTGTCTCTTCTTCTCAGCATGGCCACACTTGATTTTCCTCTTTTTTTTTAGCCAAAATACTACCAGTTAGGATGTTTGGATATATTTTATATTCTGGAACGTGAATTGAAGCTTTCTAAACCTAATTTTCCTTCCTCCCCCATCCAGTGTGGCAATAATGTCATTTGTTCCCCACATAAACCTTTTTACCTGTGACAGTGAGTCATATGCTTTGTGCCTTTGTACAGCAGTGTGAGCGATGGTTTGTTTATTTAATTTCTTATCTCTTCCTTCTTCATCTTGAATGAACTCTGCACCTGTGCTGCTTCTGGTTTCATAAAATGTGGTCACATGATGGGAAACAAATGGTCAAAACTGCAAAACAAGTGGTTCCAATAGCATAATTGCTGCAGAAGCTTTGGCAAATGTTTTTCCTCTTTCTTTGACAGTAGTGTGTTTTCTTGTAAACATTTATGTTAGTTGATTTGCCAAGATACTGCATCTATTGAAGATCCTGACTGCCTCGCTCCACCAGCCTACAGCTGAGAGCTTCCCCAGCACTGCATTACTGGGGGAAGGGTGCAGTTATCCTCCTTTTCCTCCTCTCCCTTGCTTTTCTGTGGGTAGGGTGAAAAGTAGAGAAGAAAAAAAACTGTTGAGAAATATGAAAAGATTCAAGCTGCAATAAATTCTCCAGTTCAAGCATTGTTCTGTGAAGCAAGAATGACAAAACTGAGAGAAGGGTATTTCGTGCTCTCCATGTGGCAGACAACACTAGAGAAATATCATTCTGCAAGCTGCTTATTTCCCTTTACTTTTTTTTTTTTAAAGAAAGATAGCTGTAATAGTTACACTTTTTAAATTAATCTGTGTTTATCTTTAGGTCTTCAATAAACTTATCAGGAGATACAAATATCTGGAGAAAGCATTTGAAGATGAAATCAAAAAGGTAATGTTGATAGCAGTCTTTGCTGGAATGCTTATATTTTTTACTGTATTTCTAATGTAATTGTATGTGTACAAATGTGGTGCTGTTAGGTGTTTTATTTAACTCTCCTGGTAAAGAAGATGGAATCTACAAGAGGCAGCTTTATTCTGCAAATTCAGCTCTGTGGGAATACTGTAGGAAGCACTTGATGTAGAATATTTCTGAATTAATGATTTTTTTGCTTGCTCTGACCAAACTCCCTTTCTTATTCCAGACTTTTTTGTGGAGAAGTTTGATACACTTTTGAGATCTACCTCTTAATGAGAAGTGGTATTACTGTCCTGCAAATAACTCTGTTTTTTCCAAAAAATAAATGCAAATCTGCTATGCAGAATGTCTCTTGATGTATGAGTATTAAACCACCCCTGCACTGTGGAATGAATCCTAACCACAAGTTTTTTGTATTTGAGGCCACAGATATGTGTAAGAGAAAGTGCTCAGGATTTACCTGTTAGACTGTAGTGGCTATTTGTGGATACTGTTCTGTTTTGTGATACTGAATTCTAAGGAATTCAGGGTAAAGCCAGGGTAAAAATGTTTGAAAATCAACGTACAGATTGATTGATTTTGTTTATTCTGAGTTCCTAGTAACAAATGTAAATATCTTTTTCTAACAGCCTGAATGAGTAATAAACACTGTACTGTCATGTAACTTAATAGGCATGCTGGTAGTGGCAAAACCTGTCCCATGAGTAAAGTATCGTGTTTGTTAAACATAAAAATTATTTTAATATTATTTAAACATTAGAAAGGTTGCTGTAAGGGTCAAATGAGGGCACATTTGTAGCTTGATACCTCACCAACACTTCTTGTGCCTGAATTAATTTGGCTCTGATTTATACATTCTTGCTAATACAGGAAATTATTTTTACACTTGTGGCCAGCATGCCTATCAACTGATGCTGATTACTCAGTACATCATTCTAAAGACCTAAATTTACCTCTATCCCCACACAAATCTAATGTTCCTGCTGTTAATTACTGTAATCACTGACATGAGAAGCGCTGACTCACAGCATTCAAGCTGCAGAGAGTGCTCAGCATATTAATCAAATGCCATGTCAATTCAAGCCGCCTCTGCTCATCTCTGTAACTTGCTTGGCTTTGCATCCTCTTAAGCTTCCAAAAACTCACTTTGCTCTCTTAGTGACAAGATGAGACTATGGTTAATACATAATAATTTAACTCTTAGTAAAGGAACAGATGCCTCTGATGTGAAGTTTAGCCATGTGCCAGCTTGAGAGAAAGCGGTCATTTGAGGTGCAGTGTAACTAGGGCCAAACTACTCATTGAAAGCCATTGGAAACATCCTAGCCATGCCAGCGTGGGATCAGAGCAGGCTTGTTCATCTTGCAGACTGGAAACTTTAATTTTCTGTACGTGTTTTTTGGATAGTTTTCAGTGTCAGACTATGTCTTGTATGACAAATCACGAGATGAGGTTTGCTCAGTGGTCCTAGGCTGTAGGGAAATCTTTCCATCTGCCCTTCCATCGCCACCCATGGTGCTGGTGTGAATCTTGGTGTGGCTCCTGAGGATCCTCTTCCTCAGTTAATCCAGTGTTTAGAGACTTAGAAAATAGGATGGTGGTTGTGAGGGTGTTTGTGCCTGTGTAAATGCACCTCCACTGCCATTGCCCTTAAAAGCCTTGACGACTACTTGTAGGTGCCTTTTGCTTACCTTCTCCCTGCCCCTGCTTGTGTGAACCCACAAAGTGGCTGTTCTCTCATTTATGAGGCTGCAGGGTTTTTAACCACTTAATCCTTTAATCCCTGCATGCTGTAATTTGTACAGGAGTAGCTGCCTATGGAGGGCCAGAAGACAGATGCATTTGTATTTCTGAAGAAATAGAGAAGAAGAAATTCTGAAGAAGGTGTTTCTGCTAGACCAAAGAATGCTGCAGTTAGTCTGTGGTTAGATTTGTAAAAGAATGACTCATTGATGTTTTTTTGTGGGTCATGGTCCCAGCAATGAAAATTACGTTTCTGGCACTCATTAGGCAGATAGAGCACTTGGGGGAAAATTAGCTCTTCTCATAGAAAAAGGCATGCCAAAAAGCCAAGGCAATACCAGCAGTTTCATGCTAAAGAATCAGATGGTGTCAGTGGGACTTTTCTTTCAAGAGAGATAATCTTAGATAGCAGTATTTGCTTTATGTCTTCTAGATCACATCTTTGTCATTAGGACATTAATTTCTACCATCTTTCCCCCTTTCGTCTGCTTCTAGTTTTCAGTTATTTTTTTTCTTAACTCTCTCTGCTCAAAATTGCCAGTTACTCATTTTTCTAATGGCATAAGCAAACCATATATCTAAAGTTTTACATCTAAATTATTTTATGCAAGCAATTTCAACAGAAGACAAAGATGTTTAGATGCATTGCTCACTTGCTGTGTTTGAATGTAGGCAGCTTAAGTTCATATGAGTGTGGCCCAATGTACTGACATAGGCCCGTGATATTTTGCAATAATTTCAGTAAAATTCTAAGTTCCAAACTTGTGCTCATCTTTCTCTACGTGTGTATTTCCATGAAGAGTGCAGTTACTCTCTGTCTATTTAATATGTTTACGTGTTTATGTAATTTTCTATATGAACTTTTTAATATCAAAATTGGGATAAAGTACAGATAAGTTTATTTTTGTCTTAACTGTGGTAAATATTACTGATTCATGAGAGGACATCTGAAGTACTGGGAGATGTGACATCCGCTACTTGTGTTCCTATTATCCTGATGAAAGAACTGTAAATGAAGCTAAGAATTAGGAAATAAGAGGAGAATAACATTCTGAGATTGAATAGGGAGTAAGCAGAAATGCTTTAAGTCAGCTAAGTGAAAGGCAAGGCTCAGTCAGCAGATATCTGTTGCTATATTAGCTGCCTTTTCCATTGCTGACAATTCAGTGCTGTCGGCAGATGTGACAGACTGTCAGCAACAGACCAGTTCAGATAATGAAGACATTAAACAATACCATGCTCCCTGTGTGGGTGGAGTTCCTTAATTTTCAGCATTTAAGATTTCTGGATCACAAGAGGTGATCAGAAGCAGTTGTTTCTCTTGTGTGCTTTTTTTAATGTTGCATGCAGGTGTTTACTTGTGCACATCTTCTATACCCAGAAGTTGTGCTTAAAATACTTTTTCTTTAATGACAAAAGCAACATGGAATATCACATTAGGTCTGGTCTTGTGCTTATTAGGTGTTCTGAATTCCTGCTTAAATAGCTGGGAGTTCTTACAGATATCACAGAAATACAAAATTGTAAGCCAGAGCTGCCCTTTTTATGCCTGGAAGCAGTTTGTATCTAGCAAAAGCAGCAGTGTCTGTGCTTGGCTGACAGCAGGGAAGCCTTAGCTTGGAGAATGTTCTGTGAGTGGTTGGGAACTATTCTGAAGTGTCTTGGACGTTCTGTGACTTCCCTACTGAGATGTGTAATTGTGATGGTAAAAGAAGAGTGCTTAAATCAATCAGCATTAAAAATCTGAAGTAACAATTTTGAACTGAAATTTAGGTTGTTTCATGGTTTTTAAAATGGGTTTATGAAAGGTTTTGGGTTTTCCTATCACCTAGTCTCCCCCTAAACTATGTTTTACAATTGCTGGAAAGTACAGAATGGTACCCTTAAACAGCAGAAAAGGACAAGTCTAGGTTTGAGCTGCTTTTGAAAAATACTAATAAAACAAAAATTGAACTAATAGCACCAACAGTACTTTAAGTAGCGAGGGATGTGTCGAAGATGAGGGTACTATTTAAAATATTCTGCAGCGGGATGCAGTTAAAGAACACCAGAAACCACATAAATGCTGAGAGAGTTGCAAGGAGCATGTTTCAGAGGAAGGCAAAGAAGATGAGACTGCAAACTTCATAGACGTGGTTTCAGACCTTCCAAAACATTTGAACAGATACAGATTTCTCAAAATTAAAATTGATGAATTTTTGAGTGTCCCTCTCATGGAATCTGTCTTCATCTTGGACTGCAGCTATAACTTTGGCTTTGCAGCTGGTTCTTGCTTTCCTAGCTCAAATTTGACATGAATGGGTATAACTGTTCATGATCTATACATTACTGATAAAAGGATGGAGGTTAGAGCTCAGAAGTGTGTCAAAACCTAGCCTCTAATGTTAAAGTGGTCAGTGTGACCACTTTCTAATCAAAATCCTCATCTATTGCTTATATAGAAGCAAAAGAAAAAAGATTTAACTGGGGTACACAGAAATCTGAAGCTCTTTCCTCTGTATTAACAGTCTCAGTGCTTCCAGTAAAGAGGTAGAGTTCTGATTTTTTTTTCTTGTGCAGATCTTAATTTTAGTGCAGTATTATTGATAAAGCTTGTATAAAGAAAGCTTTAAATCCACAGGCTTCCAGTAAACACTAGGATTACACTAGGATTATATCAAAATTCTGTAAAAATATTCTGTTTTCCATTAAATGTAGCCCTGGAGTTTCTTTGCCTACACCATTATACACACCAGTTAGTTGCTGCATTTGGAAATACAGCACACCATTTGTTTCTCATTCATATATTTAGAAATAATAACTCCATTCTTCTGCATCCCAAATTTTCATGCGTTTTGTGGTTGAGTCACAGTTTCCTGAAATAAAATTACACCTTGAGATTTGGTCGTTTCATAATTGTTCTTTTAAGCTGAAGGTGTATGTTACAGTCATTTGGCTGAAGCCCACTGAAAAAAAATCTGAGTGATTTGTCTGTGGCTGAGTCATTCAGTCCTGTGTAAGCTGTAATTTAAAGCTGATGTTATTATGTAAGTACTACCGTATGAATGAGGTTTTTTTCAGTTCTGTTCACTGATGCAGAGCAGAACTATTCATAAAACACTGCATGAGATTTAATAACTTTGTTAGTTACCTGGATTTTTAGAATATCATTGCATTCAGAAAGCTTTACAGTTGTTGATAAGCTGCTTAGATATCTCAGAGAAGATCTCTCACTGTCCATGGTAACAAACAAGTACAGGGACACATGTAATATTCTGTCCCTTTGTATGGGTAGAATGTGGTAATTGAGAAATACCCATAATGTGGAAAACTGGTGAGAAGTTTCTATCAAAACAAACTGTTTTGCTTTGTTGCTCATGTAGAAAAGAAAAAAGGGTGTCCTGACAGCAGAAGGTCAGGACATCCTTTTGGAGGGATCCCATTTGTTCTTCCTTATAAAAGAAAAAATAAGTTCCCTTTTTAATTGCAGAAAATTGTATCTGCAGTATTTATTTTTTTTTATCCCCTTCTTCTGTGGTGGTGGTAAATTTGTAAGCTAGCATCTGATGGAATCAGCAGCTTTTTGCATTGAATGAAGCTGTCTTTTATTGTCTCACCTTTTTTTTTCCCCATCACCTATATTGTGATCACTAACAACACATCAAGAAAACATTATTGTTAGCAGTAATGCCATTGACAAAATCTGATTCTACATTACCTTTTTTTCTGATATAAAGGAAAAAGACAAAAGGGCATAATATACTTCATCAGTATGCTCTCAAGTCAATAATTTAAACATACGAAATTAAAATTTTAAAAACAGACTTAATTGCCAGTTTTAGAATTAAAAGGTCTATATGTAGTTCAGATCTTCCAAGATTATGAATTTTGTATGTTTTTTCTCAAGCTGTTTGTTTTCTCTTGTAATTAGTACTGGGAATGGCAAGGTCTTAAATCAGCCTGTGTTCCTGTCTATCCTTTGTCAGCTTTATCAAGAATGTCTGAACTTGAAATATTTCTTACTTTAGCCAGTAAAAAAATCTGTTGTAATGGTGCTGTATTCTCTTTCCTAAAAGAAAACCATGCAATTTTCCCATCCTTTTATTGTTTGCATGAGCAATAGTTTTCAAAAGCTAGAAAACAAACTGCAGCTCTGTGTGGCTTAGTTGGAAGTCTGAAGATGTGAATAGGCAGGCTCCTATCTGTGATGCTGTAATTTCTGTGTCTCTCAAACCTGTGGCAAGTACTTTTACCTTTATACATATGTGTGTATGTATGTATATTTGGAGAAGACAGGTGTTTTATACCTGACTAAGGCCATATCCCCAGAGAATCACAGAATGATAGAATGGTTTGGGTTGGAAGGGACCTTCAAGACCATCTAACTCCAAACCCCCTGCCATGGGGTCTTTTGCTAGACCAGGTTGCTCAGAGCTCCATCTAACCTGGCCTTGAACCCTGCCAAGGGTGGGATATCCACAACTTCTCTGGGCAACCTATCCCAAAGCCTTGCCACACTCACAGTAAAGATTTCTTTCTAATGTGTAATCTAAGCTGACTTTCTTTCAGTTTGAAGCCATTCCCACTTCTCCTGTCAGTAGCCACTCTTGTAAATAATCTCTCTGCATCTTGTTTGTGGGCTCCTGTCAGGTACTGTCTTGTGTTCTTAGAGAAAGTGAAATTACAAGGGATCAGTGAAATGACACTGTCGTGCTTCTGGATATATTTGATGTGATTGCTATAATTTGCATTGAGACTTCCCAAGAAATAAGAAATAAAACTGTTAATATTAATTTCTGCCTATTGTCTACCTATGCCTCAAATAAATACTTTTTTTTCCTTGTCTGGCCAACAGCTCCTGTTGTTTCTTAAAGCCTTTACTGAGACAGAGCAGACAAAACTGGCAATGCTTTCTGGCATCCTGTTAGCCAATGGGACTCTTCCTGCTACAATTTTAACAAGCCTCTTCACTGACAATATAGTCAAAGAAGGTAATTTTCCATATCTTTTTTCTTCTCTTAGCTTTTTTAAAGGAGATGTATTTTATTGCAATATATGGTGCATGTTGCAATAAAAGGAAAGTTGGAAACTTGTGACTGTACAACAGAAATCAGTATTTTAAAGCAGAAGCATATGCAGACAGCAGTGCCCAGCATACTTTGTCAAGTCTTGTAAGAGGCCAATCAGACAGAAAAAAAGCCACAAAATAAAAAAAAAAACCCAAAGGATTTTTGGTTTTTTGGAAGTCATACTTGTGTGTGCAAAATTGTAGAATTGATGTGTTATTGTGGTACATAAAGATGTGAAGTATATCTTTTCCTGAGATAGATGTGCTGGCATTTCTTCAAGTGTTGCTAATGTCTTGTGAGTGAGAAGTAGGACAGAGATCCCATGCAGGCCAGTGGGATATTGCAGGAGAAAAATCAATCCCTCATTTTGCCTTCATGCTAGTAGTGATCAGTGACTGATAAACATTCTCATGAGTTTGTGTTTATTTTATGATGAGTAAACGAGTTCTTTCAGTCTTAAGGTACAATGCATTTTTGAGATTACTTTTTTAAAAGGATTTTTGTTATATATGTATAGCTGTCTACCATGGAGTCCTGATTTTGCAACTGCTTCCTCAACAATTTCTCTGAGAGTTCTGGCTACCTGGCATGATTGCAAGGATGCTGTCAGTTTTGAGCAGTTTTCATGACCTTTTTTTAAATTTTGTTAGAGTTATGAATTAGCTAAAATGTATTCTAATTTTCATTTTAAAAAATTATTCTAACTTCATGTTCTCATTCGCAGCATGCTAACCATTACGTTTGTTTTCTAAATGCTGCAGAAAGAAAAGGCACAGCTGCAGCTTTGCTTTGTCATCACTCAGGGCTTTTGGAATCAAAATTAAACTAGGAAAAATCTCAAACAAAAGCACTAATCCGTGTTTTTAGGGTGATTGTCTGCAATGTGTTAAATGAAAGGCTTCCTAGTTATGGGAAGACAAGAGGCATTGGAAAACCCAAATTTTTGAAAATCATGGAAATCGTTATATTTTAAATTAGCATTTTAAGAATACAATTTTTACTTGCATTATGAACTTATGTTTCTAGGAGCCCTAAAATTTGTCAGAGCTTACATATACTTTTAGTTCTTGGTTTATATATACTAAAAATGCATCCGTGACAGCATTCAAGGAAAGATTGTTCACTCCTGGGGTAGGTATTTTATGCAAGAATAATTGAAGATGCAAAGATAGTTTAAAAATGGGGAACACAGCAAGGCTGGAGAAGTAGATCATACATGAATAAACTCCAAGATTTCTTCGATTTACAAAAAAAAAAAAAAGCTGCAGGCAGGTGAAGTTAAAATACACGAGGAAACAATTAGGTAAGCTGAGGGAGTTGTTGATCAGCATGAGACTTGTAACAGTGGCTAAGAAATGGCTGAAAGTGAGGTAAGAGTAGATTGTGTGGACAGGAGCTCTATCAAGTTGAGTGCAAATACCTGCTTTAATTTTAGATTACCTTATTTCAGTGTTGACATTACTTTCACTGTTATATATAGATGGAAAACAAAATATTCTTTCATGGATTGCTGATGTACTTGTAGTAGAGACAGAGAAAGGTGTAGGTGGTGATGGAATCTTGTCAGGGTTACATGTATCCTTCTTGTCCACTGTGCTGGCAAAGTAGTGGAAATGCAAAAAGCAGCTAATGGGGTTAGTCAATAATATGGATGGCTGGAATTACTTTCTGCAAATAAGGGAAAAAAAAACCAAAGCAAACAAAAAGAGTAGAGCTATTTAAAGCAAAAGAGTGGCAGCACGTGCATAGAGTAAAGGAACAGGCCAGTGATAAATTTGGGCTGTAAATGAGAAGTTTGAAAATATGTGGGTAGTGAAGCCGTAGAACAACCTACCTCTGTCATGGTGTAATCCCAGCCTGCAGTCAAGCCCCACACAGCCTCTTGCTCACTCCCACACCAGCAGAATGAGGTGAGAATGGGAAGAGTAAAAGCTGAAGAATTCATGGGTTGAGATAAAGACAGTTTAATGGGGAAAGCAGAAGTTGCACACACAAAGCAAAACAATGAACTAGTTCACTAATTAGCTTCCCGTGGACAGGTGTCCAGCCACCTCCAGGAGAGCAGGGCCCCATCACACGTAATGGGTACTTAGGAAGACAAAAACCATCACTTAAAATATTACCCCCTGCTTGCTTCTTCCCCTCACTTCATATACTGAGCATGATGTCATACAGTCTGGAACATCCCTGTGGTCAGCTGGGGTCACCTGTCCTGGCTGTGTCCCCTCCCAGCTTCCTTGCCAGGGTGGCAGTTGGACAAGCAGAAAAGGCCTTGGCTTTGTAAGCCCTGCTCAGCAATAACAAAAACGTATCTGTAGTGTCAGCCCTGTGCTCAGCAGAAATCCAAAATACAGCCCTATACAGCCACTGTGAAAAAAACTAACTCTACCCCAGCTGAAAACGGCACACCCTCTAATACTAATACTGGCATAAAACTTACTTTGTTTTAAGCTAAAACTACAAAAGATGTCTAAGATATGTGTATTGTTGACAAGAGAGCATTCCATTCAATTTTGGTATTGAGCACATAAGAACATGGATATGCTGAAGTGTGTTTGCAGGTGGAAGTTATGCCTGAGTCACCTACTGGTTGACCAGGCTTTGTGAATCTTGGTTAGTCTACTTGCAGCACTTGGGATTGCTGCATCATGTCCAATATGTGAAACAAGCCCAAAGAAGTATTTGCAGGCCTCTCTTGGTATGGCACTGTGCAACCCTGGTTCCATACTTATGTAAGGATCATGTGTTATGACTGAGCTCCTGAAATAAGTTTGCCAAAACTGCCATAACAGTCAAGATGTGTAAAGCTGTCAGTGAATTTTACAGTGGTTTGGTAATAGTCTCTTCTGTTCTTGTTTGGTGACTCATTTAGTTGAAGTATCCTAGAAATAAAAATAATTAATATCTCTCTATAAAGTGGCTAAGAGTGATGAAGCTCCTTCTCACCAGTAGGTCCCACATAGCTCTAAGAGCTTCTGGACTATCTAGAGGTGGGACAGAAAACTACAGTGGCCAGCTGTAGCATAGGATTGTGCTTTTCATTATGCATTACCATTATCACTGCCTTCAGTAGCCCTGATGTTGATGTTGGTGTGAGTGTAGTATGGAGAATCATAACTGAACCTACAGGTGACCTTCCTCAACAATGAGCTCCATCTCCAAGGCCTTTCAGCTTCCTTCAGCTCCCTGCACTTGCTGTGGAGAATCTGGAGCAGTTGTGGTGGTGGTGCAGCTCTAGGAAATAGGAGATGTGAGCTTAATGGTTTATTAACTCCCCTGGGAAATCCACAGCTAGTGGAGGTAGAGTTTGTTTGATTTAATACACAAAACACTGAGTTGTGCCTCAAGGAAGGAATTTTTTCACTTAAAATAGTGTTTGTGCCTGGTACAACTGGCTGCTAAATGCCTCCTAAGAGGGCACAACCTTGAAGTTGGAAAGTTATTTAACCCTATTCCAGAATTTGCTAGAAAAACATTTGAAGATATATTTTCTTTGTCCTTGTTCCTGATTATCCTTTACTGTTTTGTGCCTTTGTTTCCTATCCATTTAATGCATAATTTTTCCTTTTGCATTGTACTCAGTCTGTGAATTGGGAACGTAGGAAAAATAATTGCAAAGAAAATCTTTGAACAACTGAATGGAGATGGGCAATACCAAATGAAAAGATTTTCGAACAATCTAGCGTAATTCAGAAAACTAATTTTGCATTAAAGAAGAAAATAGGCATTTCAGCACTACATGTTTGTTTCTGTTGTCATAAATGTATTTTCATTCCACAGTCTTGTAATTTTTTTGTAACCTTGAACTTCTTATCATCAACTCTAATTTATGTTGAAAATTGCTGAAACATGTTTTGTGCTTTTCTTTAATAGGGATTGCAGCCTCTTTCGCTGTAAAGCTTTTTAAAGCATGGATGGCAGAGAAAGATGCCAATTCTGTTACCTCTGCTTTAAGAAAAGCCAACCTCGATAAGAGATTGCTAGTAAGTACAATATATTTTCAATAATCTTTATCTCTCCCAGGGAAAAAGAAGGAAATGAAATGCAGATGGTAGTTTGCTGTAAGCATGTTAACTCCCCCTCAGACTCTGTTAGTGTTTCTAAAATGTTTTGAAACACAGCAATATTGTTATGGCTGTAGCATTCATACAGGTTCAGGAATATTAAGTATCACATGTTTTTACATTCTGTCTCTATTTTTCCTGTAGTCAGATGCCTTCTGAGAGACTGTATATATGGTGCTTGAGAATTAAATAAATTGGGTTTTTTTTCTAACCACTGCTAAAGAACATACCAGCAAATGCGCATGAGAAGCTGTGTTTTTTAAAATATGTTTTCCTTTTGTAAATGGTATATAAAGTATAAGGAATTATGATTTGAATGTAGATTTCTGAAGCAGCAGTGTTTAAATAGTATAGTAAATGCATAGTAAGGTAATTTTCTGCAGCACTAGCCATCTAGGTAGCATAAATGGTCCTGCAGTGGTGACAGCAGACCTAGGAGGTACAGTGCAGGATGTTTTCAGCCTTAGGACTCAGAACCTGTGTTCTGGGTTTCTAGCAAGGTGTTCAGAGAATATATGAATATGTAGCAAATTCATATGCCTTTTTCTCCCAGTGTCTTTCTGAAGATCATTTGGGGTTTTTCAATCCTCAGAAAGATTGCTGCTGCAATAATGCAATCAAATACACGTCCTGTGTAGCACTGCCTGGAGACCCAACAGTATTTCCTGTTTCTACCTCAATAATATATAATTAAGCAAGTATCTTTCAAAAGTAAGGAGCCTCCCACGGTCCTCCATCTCTTCAATTCATACTTGATTTTAAGTGTCCAAGCCATAAATAATTTGCCATTAAGCTGGGAAATGGGCTAATTACACTGTTTATTGGAGGGGGGGAGGAGGGCAGGAAAGAAAACTGCATCTTATTTCTATTTCAAGCTTGACTGACTTAAATTTTCAGCTGTTGGCTCTCATTACTCTGTTCTATTAAACAACTGTAAAGTATCAGATGATTTTGCCTAGCATAGATGCCTTCATGAAAGTTTCTTCTTAATTTCATTAGTCAGTAAGTAAAGAGATGGACAGTCTCTAGCTTCTTTGCTAAAAAGAAGTGTTATCCATCCCACAGATCATTGTTAAGACACCCAGAATGGACGGTAAGCAAATGCCATTGAATGCTTTCCAAGATGGGGCATTTGCTATAGTGATTTTTAAGAATAATTTTAACTTTTCTAAGTAGCTGGACTTGCATAAAATGACAGTGTCTTATAATTAGAAATGCCTACAGAAGTTAATGTTAACAGTACATAGTGGATTTTGTGATTTTTGTTACGTGGTGCATTAGTGGTTGGCCAGGGTGCCTGGGCCACTTACGTATTGTTGAATGTCTTTTTGTTAAATGTGGGGCTGCGCTGTGAGGGCATGATAAATGTGCTTTGCCTATAATGGCTTTGCCATCCATTCCTTTGTACTTTCCTTGCAAGAGTCTTGGAATCTGGAAAAGGTGTGGTTCCTCTTATGACTGTTTTGAGCAATATGTTTGGCTCGTGGCTAGCCATAAGTACCTGCACTTCACATGGAGTGAGTGTTAGCTTATTTGCATAACTGGACATCATTTTTTCCCTCCACGGCAGTGAAACACTGTCATATGAATGAAGTGTTGACTTTTCCAGTGTGGATACAAGCAGTGTTTTAAGTGAAGTAGCAGTTATTCCCACTGTTCATTCTTAAAAAATGTTCTTTCCATTCTGTCAAGAGTCGTAGTTGATTATTTAACAGAGAGCATTCCTGTGTTTTCAGGAACTATTTCCAGCCAACCGGCAGAATGTGGACCATTTTGCCAAGTATTTTACTGAAGCAGGTCTAAAAGAACTCTCAGATTTCCTTAGAGTTCAGCAGTCTCTGGGGACTCGTAAAGAACTTCAAAAAGAACTACAAGAACGTCTCTCTCAGGAATGCCCAATTAAGGAGGTAAAAGTGGTTCTTTACAACTTTCTGTTTATTTAATCATAATCAAAGACTTAATTCAACATTAGGTTGAGAGGAACAGATTTCCTCTGTTTTTCTTTAAACTATTTTAATTTATTCATCAGTTCACTCTGTGCTTAAGACTAAAGCAAACAAGTATCCTCTGGATTTCCAGGTGTAGTTATCTGTGGGATGGGGGGGTTCTCCCTCATTTATCCTTGAAAATGTATTTTCTTTAACTGCATTAACTGTTAGGTTAGAGGGGAGGGACAAAATCTTGTTCTAATTTTATTTCTTAATACTTCTGCACCATTGTGTTGTAAATGACTGCAAGTATTTGAAAAGTCAGCATCATTTGTGGTTCACTGGAAATGTCCCTTATTTCCTTCTCCAGGTAGTACTTTATGTAAAAGAGGAAATGAAAAGAAATGAGCTGCCAGAGCCAGCAGTGATTGGTCTCCTTTGGACCTGTGTCATGAATGCTGTGGAATGGAACAAGAAAGAAGAGCTGGTTGCAGAGCAGGCCCTCAAACATCTGAAGGTACCTGCATGGGTGAAGATGAGGAGAAAGCTGTGAATTCACAGAATGCATTCTTTGGCTGTCAAGTTTTTACCTGTTTAAATCCAGGAGATTTAGATCTTAGAAGGCTGATGCTGAGCATACAAAGTCTTGTGTATAGTCTGACTTCACCCAAATGGATGCAAAACTGAGGTAGTTCAGATCATTGAGTGCCCTGAGTCCCACAGTGCCAGGGCAAGCCAAGGTGGTCACAGCCTGAGCATCTCTTCCTTGTGCTTTCCCAGGGTGCCAGGTCCCTGAGAGGCTCCTTGCACTGGAGCAGGGCTGAGCAACTGCTGGGACTAAGCCTGCTCAGACCTGACTAGTAAACCTGACTAGTAAGCCTGCAGGAAGTGCCTTTGCAATGTCTTTGCCAGAATCAAAGACATTTTGGGAGCACAGTGAGGCAGCACCTGTGCTGGCTGTGCAGAGGGTGGATAGATCCAGGCAGGAATCCAGGCCGGAATCTGTGAATCGGTTGTTGCCGAGGTTGGCTGTGGTAGCTGAATACTCAGTGTCTTGTCAAGTGATAAGACAGAAGCTGGCTTGGGACTGTGTGTACATGCAGTGTGGTTACTCTCTGATCCAGCTACTGTCCTTGAGGATGAGGGAACAGAATACACAGAAAGACAGGCTGCAGTATTGCAGTACCACCATTGCATGTTGGTACAAAAACTCTAAAGGACTTGGGATAGAAAAGAAGCACGAAACCAATGCAGAGGCATCAATCACTGCCATCATTGGTGTTCCTCATCTAAGTCTGAAGTAACTGTGCAGTGCAAGACACTGGATCTGAGAGCAGAGGCTTTCAGCAGACTTAGTCCTTTTAAGCTGGTAATCTATGACCAGGAGAATATTCCCTCACAGCCAGGGCTTCAAAGGTTTGCCTTGGAACAGAACCAGTCTGGGCTTTATTCTTTATAGTAAAGTAGATCTTTCTTCACACTGGATGTCTCTCCATACTTGGGTGTTCCCATGTTGGTTTAGTTCCTACTGCTGCTGTCCTTTTGTCTGATTGGTTTCCCAATCTCTAGTCCTAGAAATGCAGTCGCTTGGGATATTGTGTTGTCTTTGATGGTAAGACTGACCATCTTCAAGTTTTCTCAAGTGGCTCAAATAGCAGGGGAAAGACAAGATAGTTTCCAGAGAGAGGGAGAGACATTGTTTTTCTTGGTTTTTTTGATGTAAAATTTTATTATCTCTCTTTGAGTTGTAACAAAGTATCCATTGAGATTTATTGTTTAGTGCTGCAGGGCAAATTAACAAACGCTTTCTGGAATATTTGAACTCTGAGAAAAGAGAAACATAGCTGGTTTTGTACAAATCCTGTTGACTGGATGTTTAGTCATCATGGATGTCCATCAGCTATGTATGTATCCCCAATGAGTTAGGTAAGGCATCTTGCCTATATAAGACGGGCATCTTTCTAGGTACATCCACTTTCTAAAAGTGAGGAAAATTTGTACGGGGTATTTACTATTTGCACTCAGGGGTAAGATTTTAATAGAAGCAATAAAAATAGCAATTTAGACTTTGATACAGTTCACAGTTTTGCAGTTCGGTCTTCAAAAATGAAACAGCATTTTTCACATCCTTCCTCTTAGGACGGGTGGAAACAGATCTTGGATCCTTCTCTTAGGGCTCTCAGCTAGCTCACTGTATGAGCCAACTCCAGAAAGTGGATTAACAGTGTTAGGATGATACAGAGCTCAGTTCTGTGCCCTCCTGTGTGTCAATGTCCCAGGAAACAGTCAGGGAGTTGCTTTGACCTGGTGCTGTGATTGGGGTTTGTATAAATACATACTTGACATGTGACGTGTCAGATGGTGAGATTTATTCTTGTATAGCTCTAGCTGACAGGTAACTTTCACATTACCTGAGCTTTGGCATCTGGCCACCAGTCTCTAACTTACCAGATTCTTCTGCTGAGGGTATTAAATAAACTGCACTGTATATTGCCTTGTCTCCCTGCAATTTGCCTAGATACCATCTAGATGCTACAAGGGCTGAAAAGGGAAAAAGAGCTACTCACACAGCTTGCACAAGTTTTTCCATGCTCTTACCAAAGCACTGATGTTGTTTCTAAAGATATGGCTATACCTGCCAGGAGTGGAAAAACTTGGCCTCTGGTGTTAGCTATATCTAGCCATTTTAAGGGAGTTTCTTCCAAAAGTACTAAATACCATCAGCCTGCTGAGCTGTTCGTTGCTATTGTGATTCTGTGCTCTCCTAAATAGCTGGTAATTATTGCAAAACACATTTTGGAACAACCTGTTAAATTTCAGTTGATTTTTGTGCATTTTAGTGATTCTTTCATGGACCATATGAGGTAAAACCCTCAGGATTTAGCCCCTTGCAGAGAGGTGCTGAAGTGTGCTTTTAAACATGCCCATCAGTGCTGTGGGTGATGGGTGGTTTGTCGCCTGACTAAGACCAGTAGCAGCACTGGTCACTTAGACCAGAACTCTGGGGCATCAGGCCGTTTCAAATCCAGCTGGAGAATGACAGACTGAAGTTTCTTCAGTAACTGGGGTTCCTGAAGACTTGGAGGAGAGGCCAAGCTGATTAGTACAAGAGCAGATGAAATAGTAATGTGCAGTGTATATTTGGCTAGGGTCTCTGAAGATCAAAGATAATTTAACTTCATCTCTGAAAAATGCTCATAATATTACCTTAAATTTAAGATTGCAGTCTTAGCTGGACTCATCACAGGCTAAGATGACAAGAAGTTGGAGAGATATGGATATAAACACTAGCTTTTAAGGAAAGATATGGTCCTTCAGTGTAATTCTTAGTTTTAAGATCTGAAATAAGAGTGGAAAATTGCATAACAAATAAGTTTTTGCTTTATTTTTTATTCTATTAATTAACTCTAGCAAAAGACAATGAAATGTACCACTACTGTCTTGTCAGAGTAACATTAGCAGTTAATATTGTGCTTGGAAAATGTTGCCATTTACCAGAGAGTGTCATGAAATTCTTGATTGTGGTAATGAGAAAAAATAAGGACAGTTGATTACAGTTAACTTGGAGTAATTTACTTTATTTCAGTTTCCTGGGACTTCTAAAACCCCTGTGAAACCAGAGACTTTTTTTCGTGTATTTCTATTTCATCCTGGGATGTCTTATTTTATGAACATCTGTAAAGCATCACTCCTGAATGAACAGAATTCCGCATTGTGAAATGTATGACAGAAGTCATGCCAGACTGTGGGCTTTACAAATTGATTTTACAGAATTCAGTAACTAAATGGTACTGAATTTTAGTTTACAGCATGCAAGACATGCTACAAAAAATCATGGATATTTGTCTATATGCATTTTATGTGTTTTAGAAAATGCAGTGTGCAAGTAAATCTAAAGTTTCAGTGAAACATTTTCAGGGGTCAAATTCATGATGTTTATTCTAAAAAAGTTTATTTGTTTTTAAGTATACTGACATGCATTTTGATCTTTACTCTCTTTTTCTTTCAGCAATATGCCCCCCTGCTTGCTGTGTTCAGCACTCAAGGCCAGTCAGAGTTGATCCTACTCCAGAAGGTTCAGGAGTACTGTTATGACAACATCCACTTCATGAAAGCCTTTCAGAAGATAGTGGTACTCTTTTATAAAGGTAAAAGTGTATAATCCACTCTTGTATTCTGTGCTTGGATTCTCAGTGTCAACCACTATGATGTTTCATACCATCCTATGATGTTTCACCAGGCAGTGCATATGAGAAGACTGTGTTGGTGTTGAACCCTGGAATACTTGCTGCTTTGATAGTTTAAAGGAGTGTGTGGCAGCAGGAAAAGCCAAAACAAGCCCTTCTCTCCCTCTGTTGCATTCATCTCATATTCAAGAAGCATGAGCAGGATCAAGCACTGTCCAGTCACTTCAAGTGCAGTTTAGTCCTTATATAAAACCAGTTCTAGGAAGACATTTCTATAAATTCCTGGCAGATTTCAAAAGTAGATCAGAGCTTGGTTTTAAGAAATCTTTAAAGTGCAAACTCTCTTAGCAGGAAGATTTTTCAAGAGTTTGGAGTTGAAGGTTTTTTGACTTACTCTCTACCAGAAGGAGCTTTTCTTATTCTTTTCCTGCCAAATTTTTGCAGGTGCCATAGTTTTGATGGATTTCATTTTTATTGTGAAATTGACTTCTTCACAAGTTTATTCTGATCAGGTTGTCATAGAGACTAATGGTCTTGCACCACATGTGATGGGTGGGTGCCAAACAGTTTGTTCTGACGTTCTTGCTATAAATAGTTTGAGGATAAAAATCAGCAGGAGTAGAAACCTAGTGTTGATATTTGTTCACCCTGTTGAGTCCAGGTACATGTTCAAGGCAAATGGGTTCCAACTGTTAAAATAATTTCATGGTTGCAGAAGGAAGTGAGTCATGTGGATTTATTTCTATCCTTTCAATATAGCGTGGTCTCAATGGTAAATGAAAAAGCAGTGCACCTTGTCCTTCTGCCCTCAAATTCTACAATTTGTAAATACTATTAATGACTGTGGAACAGCTTGAAGCTGCAGCAATCACTTGATTCAGTTTTCTTTGGAAAAGAACATTTGCTTCGGACATGGTGAATGAGAGGCGTAATTGCTGTGCACTCAGAGCATAACTGATGGTCAAACCAGAAATAGTCTTGTGTAGGATTGCCTTCAGAATTTTTGTAGATTCATTACTGTGTTAGCCTGCAAGAGCAAACTTGACATGCCAAAGCATTTAAAAATTAAAAAGAAAATAAATCACAGAATTGTACATTAAACTTAACATGCTTGAAGAACCTAGTTCCCATCTACTCTGCTCACCCCACATGCTCTTGTTCTGACTGGAGATTACTTGGGCAGGGTTGTTTGGAGGGCTGAGAAGACTTCAGCCTCAGCAGTATGGGTGCCACAATACTGTTTAGGATTCTCATGATGTCTAGAGGAGTGTTTGGAGCTACCTTATGGTCATCCAATATTTGCTGTGCCTGCATTCCTGCTTGGAATATCTGGGGCGGGCGTGCTGCAGCACCTGCCTCTGCCATCTGATGCAGTCATGCGGCAGCACAGCTGCCAGCCCTTCCTGGCCCCATTTATGCTGAAGCTGGATCTGCCCTGTTTGACAGATCTGCTGCCAACTGCTTGCCTGACTTTACAGCTACTGCCATAGGGCCCTTCTGGATGCTGGATGCAGGGAGCATCAGCTCCAGCTGGTTTTGGGAGCTTTGGAGTTAAACAGTCTCCATTAGGTCCATGTCCAAAGCATGCTGCTTTGTCAGCCGGGGAAGATTCTGGGAGAACTAGGCCTTCAATTCCTGTTTCTTCTACATGACTGTATTGAGCTTTAATGGCTCATGATGTGGCTTGTGCAGTCCCATGCTGCCTGCCTCTTCTTTGTTTCAGTGCTGGTAGATTTCACCCTCTCCTCCTTCTTCTCTCTCATAACTATCCACTAAAAACAAGCCATCAAGTCTTTTTAGAGACATACTACACTTTATTTAGATAACTTCCCAATGACAGCGTATCTTCTGTTTCCTCATAGCCAAGGAAAAAAGCCCCCTAAAGCTGTTACTGCCTGTGTCAGTGGTAGGGGAACAACAGACACCTTTATTCCCCTTTCTGTTGTTAAATGTAACATGCACAAGATCTGGAGAGGTTTCAGGGTCCCTAATGAACTTCATCTACTGACAAATAAAGGTATCTGAATATCTGTGAATGAGCAGATAGAAATGCAGCTTTGTACCAGCATGAATGTGGACAGTTTGTTGCTTGTTACTCATTATGAGGGAGTGCTTCCTGGGCATAAAAATAGTCAGTAGTGATGATAGACACCTAATGCCAGTCACGCTTTGGCTAATTTAGTTCTATGACTACTCTCATCTTGCATCTCAATGCTTTCTATATTTCCATCATGAAATAGCCCTTGGATTACTTTCTTGTGAATTACCTGGAAATACCTAAACATGTTGACAGCTGAGGCTCCTTAGCACCTAGAAGGTCTTGAAAGTCTGTGGTGCTGATTATTTTATTTATTATTGTCTCTAAACAAGAAGGAGCATCCATTTTTTCCCCAATGTAAACCCTAGCCCTATTTTCCCTTAAGTAGCAGTAGCTACTTACCTGCTTGTAGGTATAATTTGCAAAAGCAGTTCTGTAGTTGGTTAAAGCTTGTTGACATCATTATTAATATTATTACTCTACCGTTCTGTTCCTGAGACAGTATAGTGAAAAATAAGCTGTTCAGTTCTATACTGATCCCTGGCTATGATTTTGCTTTTCTGGTTTTCACTTAAAGCCAGTGCAATTTTTAATCTGACAGCTGCATTTTGACCAAGATCTAAAGGCCAGTTGCAGAATAAGAATTGCTGAATTTTGAGTGGCACTCAGTAAGTTTCCTGGTTTCCTTGCTAGCATTGTAAGATGTATGTTGTTTGTTAGTTCCTTCTGTGTTGAAGTGTGTCACTTAACTCTTGGTAAAATAAGCACTGTTGTTATTGGAATACATGCTATATATCATATTCACCTGTTGATCCCCTTTCTTTTAGGTTGTGTCTGTCCTTGAAATTTCAGATGTGAAATCTTGACACTGTTGAAATTAATGATCATTCCTTTAATGAGGATCAGAATTTCACCCTTTGAACGGCAAACACAAAGAAAGCCTCTGTGTACTTTTTCATTAGAATTCAAGACAACATTTAGAAAATACAAGAAGAAATAGCTGATTGCAAGTACACGTGAAGTAGGGCTCTGGTTTGAGGCATAACTGGCCTCAGAGATATTCTTTTGCAGTACAGAGATACAGCAACCAAATGATGCAGACTGACAGAGATTCTCAAACTCTGCAGGAAATATTTAGAAGAATGGAATCTTCAAGTTCCACTTCATACAGGGTTGGGTTGGGGTTTTTTTGGTTTTTTTGATGGATAACAATTATCTTTAAATATCTTCATTATTCAAGTACTTTTTGTGGTACTTGATGCAAAATTTTCTTGGGAAAAACCCAAAACAAACCAGAAAGGCCTTAACTGTACTGCAAGCTACATTCCTTGCATTGGAAGAGCCCTTGTCTGAAGGCTCTGTTGTCCCAGCTGAGTTAACTGCAATAAAGTTGAATTTTGCAGATTGATTGACTGTGTTGGCAGCTGCCAGGGTGTGCTTTTGCCTTTACTGCCTGTGGCTATGTGGTTTGAGTTAAAAGCAGAAATTCATTTGAATCGGGTGATTGAGTGCAAAGCTGAGACCTGAACTTCAAGTAACTCTCCAGTTAACCCTGAAGAAAAGAGACTGGGGCTGTTCAGTCTCTCTGCACTGCAGCTTCTCCCTTTCATGAGCGACGTCCCTGGAGGCTCTGGCCGTGGGTGGTTTGAGTGGCAGTTGGCTGCACCTGCAGGAAAAGCAGCTCTCTGGGGCTGACATCACCTGGGACTGCAGTGAGAATGATGTGCACACGCCCACAAACCGCAGTGCTCAGCTCCAGCCATTAAAATATATCTATAATCAACTCTAATGAGGAATAACTATATATATATATGCAAAATGAGTCATTCCCTTCATCCCCCTTCCAGTTTCTCTTCCCACTGCTTCAAAGCAACTTAGAGGTCTGATTAACTACACGCTATCCTGCATGATTGTTGAATTGAGCATCTTTGTGCTGGTGGGAGAATGCCATCCCTTGTGAGCACTGGAGGCATGAGTGTATTGCACATAATATTTCTTAGAAATTAAAAGAGCATTGCAGTTGTCCTTTTTGTAGTTCAGGGCATTTTGTTCTTCTCTGTTAGGGTAGGAGGTTTATTGCCATGGGGTTAAATACAGGCAAATTTTTCATCTTCCAGACTTGAGAATGTTTTAATCTTTGAGGCACACAGTGAGACTTGCTGCTTTTATTAGACTGAGGTTTGGGGAAGGGAGGGAGAAATTGCACTTTCCCCTTTGGCAACAAAACCATTGAGCTTACGGGCTTCAAATAAAAAAAACAGACTTAAGTCCTGTTACTTTTTAACTGAGCTATGTGCCTATCTGGAGGTGCTTCTTTGTACAGTATCATAATGCGATCTGTCATGCAGCAACAGGCTTCAGCACTTCTATGCAGCAGCTTCATACTTGTGAATGTCCACAGTGCCCCAGAGCTTGAGCTGGGGACAGGATTGCTCTACTTGGGTTTTTTTGGTTGTTGTTTTTTTTTCCTGAAATCTCTCCTGATTTTCTTGGCCTGTTGTTATGTGTCATACCCTGAGTAATTTTGCAGATGTAGTTGTGAACTTCAGGACTCTGAGGTAAATGTAACCTTTTCACATGCACTTTTACATTAAACTGCAGGTCCATGAGTCCATGTGAAATATTTTCAGGTATGCTAAATTAAAATCCAGTTTCATTAAATACTGTAATGTCTTTGAGCTGCTGCTAAGGACTATAAGCAAGTACTTAATCCAACATGTTCAAAACCTCTTTCTTGTCTCCAGCGTTTCTGTAACATTGGAGAAAATGTTCATTGTGACAGGTTGTGATTTCAGGAAGATGGTGGATTTTTGTGCCTCTTGTAGGTTCACTAAACAATTTGTATGTAAAAGAAAAAAGCCTAGAGCCAGCTCAGTCCTGTTTTCCCTGCATTTTCTCAGCATACTGTCAGCTGCAGTGAACTGCAGAAGAGGTTTTATTTTGGAAATGTGTCTGAGAGACAAGGTAATTGCCAGTCACATGCACTTAGTAAATTCCTAATTTTCAGGGAGATTTCATATTCAGTTACTGTTGAATGTCTTGGAATAGTTTTGATTAAGTTCAAACATATCCCTGGTTGCTTCCATCTGTTTATTATTCAACAGCATATGTGAAATGTGTCTCCTCTGTCTCATTTGATCAGATGCTTTGGGGTTTTAGTGTAATTTATTTCAGTTTGTCTTTTTCCTTTCCCTGCCACATCTGCTCTAACTTTAGGCTGAAGCAGAAGGTGATGGTCAGGGTCGGTGCCTTGGCAAGCAAATACCCAGTGGGTGGGATGGCACCAAGAAGCTCAGGGAAGCAGTGAAGTACATGACTGTGTTGATTTTGAGCAGGGAGGGTAGTTTGTTCAAAGACAAAAAGAATGGAAATTTTAATGAGGTGTAGAAAGCTGTCTTTAGTCTTTTTATAGAACAAATACAGTTTGATTTTTGTTGTTGTTGTTGTTGATGTTGTTGTTTGTTCTTGCCTCTTGCATTACATAACTGCCAAAATGCCATTGTGGATCCCAGATTTTGCCTCCACAGCCATCAATTACTGAGATACTTGGCTGGATCACAGGAGCTTTGTCCTGGAGCTAGAGGTCTGTTGATAGACCTAAATTTGCATATGTTGGTAACAATAAGTGTCCTTGCTATTTATTAGTATTTCTTCATTCTGAATTGCATTCAGCCTCACATGTCCTAACTGATAGCTATTTTTTTCCTGATGCTTGACATAAAAATGTCAGCTGTGCTGTCCATCCAAGCCAATTAAATGGGTGGTCTGAATAGTGACCTTAAAACTTAGTAGCTAAAAACAATATAAGACCTTTAGGGGAAAATGATTGCAAAAAATCCCTACTGGCTGTCTCTTAAGTGTTCAGTCAGGAGGTATCTGTCACTTCAGACTTCTAGAACCATGCCCAATTCTGCAATACAACAGCAAGAAAATCATGGTAATTCTTACTGTGGTAACTTCCAAGATGTGCAGGCTGATTATTACATTTCTTTTATCCAGCAATCTTATGGGGTATATTTAAAACAGATGAATAAAGAACTTTTCTTGACAGAAGCACAATGTTTGATACTTAATTTCAGGCTAATACATTACACATTTTATTGCATTTGGAACCCATTAGATACATCAAATATTCTCTATTTGTAGCCTAATATAGATCATGCAAAGCTTGTTGCACTGCAATCATATTAGCTTTATACTGCCTTTAAAAAAATCTTTCTCCTCTCATGTTCGAAATCTGCCAATCTCTAAAAAATACATTTTTTTTTACAAACACTGATCTGTGTTTCAGCTGATGTTCTGAGTGAAGAAGCTATCCTCAAGTGGTATAAAGAAGCACATGTTGCTAAAGGCAAAAGTGTTTTTCTTGACCAGATGAAGAAATTTGTGGAGTGGCTGCAAAACGCTGAAGAAGGTATGGGTTCATTTGAAGAACTGTGGTAATCTCTTTGCAAAACAATTCTTTTTTCACATTTTAGTTTTACCAGGTTATGAAGTATTCAGGACTCAAAATATAAAACAGCAGGCATGGCCATCTCAATTGTTTCCAGGCATGCCTAAGCCTAACAACACTTACTGCTTCGTTAATGATTATGGTGTTCCTGTGAAGTCCTTTATTCATTGGGTACCACTTGTCTATAGATAAACTCTTCTAGCTTCTGCAGGGAGGAACTCTGCACTGATGACAGCATGAAGTACCTTGGTGCTAACACCTGCAGCCACACAGTTTTCTGTTTCAGTGCCTTTTTTGCTGTTGTCATGTTTAATGGCTCATAGCATGAGCTTGCCTGTGCCCTGGCTCTTGAAACTGGCTTTAGCTGAATGGTCAGGTTAACATTATGTGGTCTGTATTTGCTGCTTTAAAATGGTTATTTAGAAGGGGAACTGATTTCTTTAGTCCCTAACTTGGTTTTCCTCATGTTCTTGATAGAAAAATACTTCTACTGGATAAGTAAGTTATCTTTTTTTGCATGGAAAAAGAATTCCCCATCAGTTGGGAAGATAAATCCATGTGTAATAGTTTGGGATAGAATTATTAGGGTTCAATTGCATCCATTTAATGTAATTAATTTTATGAACTTGGAGGGACTATGTACTAGTGGCAAGGACCAGATGAAATTTAGCAGCAATTCACATGTTCAGGTAGCAGTATAAAAATGGCAGCTACTTTCACACTTGAAATTTTGGATGGGCAAGCTTGGTCTAATTAAGCTTTTTTTTTTCAGCTGCTTTCAAACTTGAGGTTTTGGATGGGCAAGCTTGGTCTAATTAAAGTTTGGGGGTTTTTTTTCCCCTTTTTAATTTTCTGCATGTATGCCTCGGCTGCTCTTTATTTTTATCCTTTCCTGCATGCCCCCTCTGCCAGATGTCCTTAATTACAAAGTCCAGTACAAACGGAAACAAAATGTTTCTGTAAGAACACGCAGACCATGTTTGCTCTCAGAAATCTGATCTATGGTGTAATATTTGTTGGCAGTGAGCCCTTTCCTGTCAGGTGAACACAGAAATACAATATGATACAAAGTAGCTTTAGGTTACAAAACCAGCTTGTATATTCCTGCTTCTAGGTTACTTCTTACTTCTTCGGCTTCTATTACTTAAATGAACTTTATCTTATGCTATAAAAATCATTAAAAAATTTAGTTTGTACATGTTTCATACCTCCTGTAAGGTAACACAATTTAGCCTTTCTAGATAGGCTGGATGGTGATGCTGATTGATACTCACAAAGCAAATAATTTTAAGGGCGCTTCCTGGATGAGAGCAGTAGAGTCTACACATAGAGATTAGAAGAGTGAGTAAATAAAGCTGATCCTTTATTAAACGCAGCTCAGGTACACATTGTGTGGCTCTGTAGATGAGGACCAGAATCATTCATAGCAACGTGGTGAAACTTTTAATGGCAGATCCGTAAATTAAGAGCTCCACCATGGAGGGCAGTGGAGTAAACCTTCATCTCCTGAAGCTGTGTGTTTCTTTCTTGTTTGCTCTGTTTGATATCCCAATCTTTCCTAGGAACTACGAGGTGTGGTGAAAATTTTCATTTTGGAAGGATATCTTGTTATTTTTACAGAATTACTCACATCAGTGTCCTTGTGCAACCTACATGAAGTATTTTACGCTTTTCTCTTCCAGAGTCGGAGTCTGAAGGGGAGGAGAACTGAGGTGGTTCCACAGAGCACAGTCCCAATCTAGGTTAATGCCAAATGCGCTTGGGAATGCCGTACTGTTCAAGCAAAGAGGCTTTACTTCAGTGTCATACAGAAAACTATAGACTAGACTTTCCTTTTGTTTAGAAGAATAAAGGTTTTTAATGGAGCCCTGAGGCATTAGATGCTTTACTTGGGACTCTACCTCTGGCTCAGTGTACACTAACTTAGGCAAAGACATTCAGCAAGGAGCCATATAGAAAAAGTGACATGAAATACTTATGGACTCCTTTTTATTAACGGTCTTTTTCAGGTACTATGGTATATGAACACTCCAATTTCTGTTTATAGAACTGTTTGGTCTGTTTGTAGCTCAATATTGGCTTGTGTATGTGATTTGACACCACCACATTTTTTTGAATAAATGGCTTTTATATCTTAGTTTTGTGGTATTAGTGTGTATGTAAAGTTGTGGCTTGCCAAAGTTTTTTGTGATTCTTCAAGTAAAAATTACACAAGAATGCCAACAGACCGTTTTCATACTTCTTCCCCCAAAAAATCAGCAGCTGTAGTTAACTGGTATAGGGATCACTGTCAAATCTTTATTCCTATCCTTACATACAACTTTGGACAGATTAACCATATTCCATAGCAAATATTGATTGACTCTGTTCCTTAATTCAAAGAAAATGTACAGGAAAAAGTCTGTGGAGTTCCAATTTTGCAGGTACAGTGTATGCAAATGGTATATAGAATAATATGCTCTGCTCAGTTCAAACTGCACTCAGTTATTGGTGATTGGTGAATTTTGAAAGAGAAATTGTCTCATTTTAGAACAATTAGCTTCAAAACATGCATGACTAGAAGTCATTACATGTGAAATCTGAAATTTATTTATATCAGGTTTAGAAAAGCCAGGCTTGTATTCTTACAGGGGAAAAGCATGACAGGGCATAATCAATTAATGAAGTGGTGTATTTTGTAATTAGAAGCCAGTAAGCTAACAGACAGTACAGATTTTTCTGAGGGAAAGTCAACACTTCATATAAATCACAGATCATATGAGTGTAAGTGTCATGTCTCAGTATTACAGTCTAGCTTTACTGTAAACAGCAACTTAGCAAGTGGAAATCAAGTACTGTTGAGTGCCAGCTTTCCATCTATTACAGCATTTATTTTCCTAACAGGTATAGATCCTTGGAAGGGGAAATACGTCATGGTGATGTTTCCAGTAAGGTTGAGAAGACTAGAGCCAGTCATATTAAAAAGCAGAACTGATGCATTAGCTGCATACTTTCCATTTTGGTCCTTGTTATTACAGAAAATAAATTTGCTGGGCATGAAAAGACATGCACAAAACTCTGAAGCTGTGACGTGGTAGTATTGAGTCATTGATATGCAGCCACTATTGGTAAAAACATCTTAAATTCAAAATTGCTGTTTCCTGAGGTACTAATGGATATTTAGTTTGGTGTACACAAACCCACTTTTCTGTATGATCTTAAACTTAGGCTGATTTCAAAGGTGCCAATCTCAAGTAATACACAGAGATCACAATTCATTTCCGTGCAGTGACTGCCAGGGAGAGCCAGGCACGGCTGGCTGTGGGCTGCCTGGGCCATCTGCTGGAGACAAAAATCATTGGCTGCAAGAGGCACTGTGAGGCCAAAGGCAGCAAGTCTGGGTTGCCTGCTGCTACTGTGCCCCCAACAACTGCAGATACAAGCAAAGCTGAGTGAATCTACTGCACTGGAGTTCAGGTGCCTCCAAGCCAGGCACCCGAGCTGCACCTGATGATTGTTTCAGGTCCCTGCCAAGTTGAGATACTCTGTGATTGCTGACACAGTTGTCCTAGCTCCATTTATAGTCATTGTGTTGGAGAGAAATGGGTGTTTTTAGCACAGGGCTGCTGGCCAAGTTGAGACTTGTGATTTGGAGCAGGGTGAGGAGTTGGACTCTGGGCTGACAGGAGTTGTTCACTTTTCAGTGATGCAACGCCCAAAGACCTACATCTTCTTTGTTCATATCATGCCTAATGTGTAGCTCCTGGGAGCCCCTCTCAGCTTGCTATCCCCTAGGAAAATTATTAGGCACTAACAGTTTCTGAATTTAGATTTCAGGAATTTTTCCCACTTAATCTCTGAGATCAGTTCAGATGAGAACTTACACGTGTATTTTTTCACTTCACATATATACTGGTAACTGAACTAGGTAATGGCACAAATACAAATAGATCTGGTTTGTATCAGACTGAGTGTCAGTACAAAAGCATGTAATAATAAGGTTTTTCAGGAAACCTGTAGATTAGAAGCTGGGCAGAGCTTTTGATATGACTCCCTTCAGGGAAAGTGCCCTTGTCTTGAAGCCTTTAGAGAGTCTGCATTTCAGTTAAAAATGTTCCCAACCCAAGGCATTTCTTCAACACAGCTCTTCAATTAGTGTTTCTCTGCTAGAGAAATCTAAGTTACAGTAAGCACCAAATACATGTTTTAAATATGGAATCAGTTGTCGTGTAAAAATAAAAAGATACTTCATAGAAAATGTGCTTCACATAATATATTGCATTCAATTTTGAAACTGCAGTCTTAATGTCAGAACTGTACATCTTTTACTTTACAATAAATTGCAGTGGGGTGCACTTTAAAATGGAGATTGCTGAATTTGAAGGTGATTCTTCTGTTCTGGCCTCTTCCTTCTGAAATCATGCTGAGGTTTTAACTAAGAAAGCCAATTATATTGCTTTAAAACATTTCTCTAGTGTACAAGTGCTCTCCAGGAGAGAGACCACATCATTCTTGGGATGCAACAGTGAGATTTTACAGTGAGGTTGGTTAAAGTGCTGGTTATGAATCTGAAAGGGACTGACACAGTTCCCATTTCTTGCTGTACCTAATTGCATTGCAGGCTTGTAATGTGTCAAGCCCTGTTCAAAGGGAGCTTCCAGCCCACTGCAGTCTGTAATCCCACAGATCACAGACCATCATCGAGCTGACACTCCCTGCATTGTTTTCAACAGCAATCCTGCTTCACCATTACCATGCTCTGGCTGATAGAGATTTACCCCCAAGTAGGTGATGACCTGCTGTGCCAGCATCCCCCTTTTCTGCTTGGTCAGCACATCCCAAACTCAGCAGCCAGACCCATGCCAAAAGGAGCAATGGAAAACTCCTCAACCTCATCCCTATGGCAGCTGCAGGCTGGCTGAGCAAGGAAGGCATTTAACACCCAGAGGAACCAGCTTCTGCCAGGTGAGATCCCCTACAAGATCCCAGGGTCCATTTCATGATCACACTTGGGAGACAGAGGGATATGTAAGTGGTCTTGTGTGTGTGCACAATTAAGATTTTTCCACGAAAGTGGCTCTTCAAGCAATATAGAGCCATTTTCTCAAGTCTTTAAAAGTCTTCCCCCTCCCCAGTCCATTTAGTGACGAGGTAGTGTTAAACAATGCCTCATAAATGGCTGGGTGTGGGAGTCGTGTTTTCCTTCAGTGCTGACATAAACCACAATTTAAGAGGCAGAGCTCTGATCAGAACAAACACCCATGCACTGAGTGAGCAGCACTGAGGGCCTGATGGACTGGGGAGTGTTGGAGGCCCTTCCTCCCCACTCCAGGTAATGCCCAGGCTGAGGGTGTCTGGTGCAGCTCTTAGTGGGGCTCCTGCTCCCAGCACAGCTCCCCAGGGGTGGTGCCTGGGTTAGGGCACTGACAAGCAGCTTTGGTACTTCATTAGCAACAAGAAACAAGCTTCTTCCTGTCTGTATTTGAGTAGCACAGCTTCATTCCAGGGCAGCTTGTGCACTTCAGCAATGACAGGCCAGCACTTCAAGGCAAGCAGGGGACAAGAAAGGGTGGCCCAATCCCTGATGTTCACTAATGTAAGGGTGTAGGGTTGCTGAACTCTGATTTCTGCTTTGAACCCCTTCCTCAAAATGTGACCTACCAGAACCAGTGGGTTCAGCCTAGAGTGGTTGCAGATGGGGGACGTGGTGAATCAGTCACGCCAGGTATTCTAAATAGCATTTGGAGAATAAAACCTGTTGTTCCCAAGCATGCCCTTAACTGAGGCACTGGTAAATTGCCTGGTAGTTCTAACAGGTCCCTCCTGGCATCTCAAAGGTTTTTAAGCTCCTGTCATGTTCATGGACAAGAATAACTACCTTTAAAGTCACAATTGCACTTAAAAATGGTGATTATCTAAAATAAGCCTTGTGGGCTGTGACAAACCAGTCCTTTCTCAAAAAGAGCCACAAATAACATTACATGGGTTAATTGCAGCAACCATTCAGCTCTCACTGAGCTGTGCTGGTTATTAAGAACCAAAATTAGGACAAATTACATAAGTATATATTTTCCCAAAAAAGCCACATCTTTTAATTTTGAAGGAGAGAAAAAAAGCAAGGGTTGACTTCTTCCACTTTTCCACCAAGCTTTTGGTTTTGTTTTTGCTATTATATTTTAAGCAAAAGTTAATTCTTGCTCCTTACCAGCCACATGGGCCTTTATAGCCTCATGTAAATGAAAACAAATCCCAGGAGGGAAAGTTATGCCAACAACTGCAGAAGACACGATTCAGGCAGGCGAGCACTCCCGGGCTGTGCACGTAACCTGTATTTGGTCCATGTCACAGAGCCACTGCACTGGTGTCCTGGATGACTAAAATAGCTCACTTGCTATTTTTTCCTGGCAGGAATCTGATTAACACCACGGTGACAGCCTCAGTTTCCTCCCACGGAGGCCTGGTAGCTCGCATCATGCCACACACTAGCAGAGGGTTTGGGTGCTCCTTTCCAGTTCACCAACGTTTTTGCCTGATGAGAAAGAAGTCCTGAGCTTACAGAACCTCAGGAAACTCCACAGGAGCTGTGCAGGTTGGAGTCTCACCTCACCATGGCTCCCTGCTGCCCTGGGGCCCCAGAGGCCATGCTGGGGAAGCAGTGTCCTTAGCACTCATCTGAGGAGATCTGGATTAGGAGAGGGAAGGGTACATGCTTGTTTTCCTGCTGCCTCTCCCACATGGATGCAGGAGAGAAATGTACTTGTCAGTCTCAGTGCTCAGCAAGCAGCACCCCAGGCATAGCTCTGTTTTGCAGACATACAAGATGTGTCCCCTGCCTGTGGGAGAGACATTGCTGGACTGTATATATGCCAAGCACGAGGGAAGAGACCAGTGCTGGAGCTGCTAATATGACACAGCTGCAGACTGATAGGTAACATTTTGGTACTTGGATCTGTCCCTCCCATGGCTGCCAGAAACTCAGTTGCCTCAGCCCAAGTATCTCTTAATATAAGAGCTCAATGTTAACAACTGCTTTCGGTGTCCTATGCTCACCACAGCTCTTCTGCTGATGGTGTTACAAGATTCGAGTGTCTGCTTCCATGCTGTTCAGCACCCTTCACCCCACAGGACTGCAGGGAAACTGCAAACTGCTCTGGAATGTCACCAGCAGGGAGAAACACACCCTCAACACCAAATTTTGATGATTTAGAAACATACAGGAATTTTAAAAAATTGATTCAATCCACAGGGAAAAAAAAAAACAAAAAAAGACTGTATCATGGCAACTTCATAACAAGATACATTTGTTTTGCAGTCTCTCAAAGTGCATCAGTTGCCTGAGATTTTTCTGTTAATTTTTCCCTGATTAAATGGGCTAATGTAACACTCTCTATATCATTACTACATATTGTTGGGATATTTGCATAGCACTGACAGCCATAAATTATGCTAGAAGAAATAACAAAACAGTATTGTTGATGCATCCCAGGATATGATCAAAATAAGGTTTTTAGCCAGACCTGTGTTATTAAACCCACTAGTCTAGCTGGGAAAAAATCAATAAGCTTTCAACTACATTTCCTTCTCCAGATCCAAAATAGCAGCAGCAGCAGCCTGGAAAAAATAAAAACCAACTGAGAAAAAGTGATCTAAAATTTAGTTAGATTTGTATCAGTAAGACCACCCGAGAGAAAATAGATGATATCTGTGATACTGAAGGCAATTCTAAAGGGAAATGAAAAGGCAGATAATTCACAGTTTGTGGAATAAGTAGGTCTGTGAAAGAAAAGGTAAGAAATAGTCACAGAATCTCTCTCTTTTACTATTGATATGGCTAAAGAAGGTGAATTTATCATGAGGCTTGTGCCATCCCTACATCACCTCTGTTCCTTTCAGTCCCTACAGTCCAGGCCCTTGGGATAACAGCAAGGCAAAGACATCTTATGAATGACCCTGGTATATGATACTCTACCTCCATTACCAGAAATTTTTCTGGTGTCAAGAAATGGAAGCAGTGGAAGACCTGGAAGATTATACTTTTCCCACCTTTTGAAAATAAAAAACAGTTTTCTGTGATTTTATCAAGAAAATTATATTCTGGGATTAATAGAAACAACTTTGTTTCTTCTTCTTTGTATCTTCTGCATTTTGCTTTGAGTTTAAGAAATTAGTGAATCCAGAAAACTGAATCTGTAAAGCTGTTCCAGAAGAACCCATTAATGCTGATTTCTAATCAAATGGTATCTCATTCTGTACCCAGCTGAGAAAGTCCTGCTTTCGCTCTCCATCACAAACCACACATAATTCAATAAAAATCCAAAGAGGAAATTCCTTCTGCTCCCAGACAGATCATCTCTCACTTACTGTAGTTTCTCATCTTCCTCAACCTCACAGGTTGGCCCAGATTTCCAGAAAGACTGGGAAACCATGTTGTCACACTGAGCTAAACTTCTGGACCTGCAATCAGATGTGTGAGCTCTCCCATGTTGCTGAAGAGCCTGTGCAGAGACACGTCCTGCAGCCCCTCACTTGGAGGAAGGAAAGGGGATCCCTCTTTCCCAGGGGCTGAGGCAGGCACTAATGCCATTGCTCCAGCCCCCTCTTGGTGTCCCTCCAGCTGGCACAAAGCCTCCCTGCCAGGCCCAGGGAAAGCAAAGCACATGAACCACATCTGGCACAGTTCTGCTGCTCCTCAGGGAAATGTGCAACGAGCACTGAAATAATCACAGCAGCCAGAGTTGTGGGGATGCAGTCCCTGGAGATCCCAAATAGGCCAGTAGCTTGTCTGGGGAAATGCCAGCAAACATTCCAAAGACAGAGGAGAGAGAGAGAGAGAGAGAGAGAGAAAGAGACAGAGAAAGATACAGAGACAGAGAAGTAGCAGTCCCAAGAGAAGTATAGGACACAGAAAACAGGACAGAAAGAGAATTCAGAATACCTGCATCATTCAAGGTCATGTGTTGTCCCTTCTTGCACCAAACACCACTTACGTAACATTCCCATGTGTTGCCCCTCTTATAGTCAGACCAGATCCCTGTTATTGATGAGCAGACAGCTTTATTTCTATTTTTTTTTCTATTTCAGCTTTTAACAGCATTTTGTGCATAGTCACATCCACACTTCTCTTTACCTTTTTTTTTTGTTTGTTTGTGGGGGTGAGTTTTGGTATTTTTATAATAACTGGCTACAATTTAGTGATATTTGTAGCATTTGTGTCATATGTTATAATTTAGTGGCTGTTACAGTAGCTATTTTCTTTTTTAAGAAACTTTATTGAAACAGCAGTTCATGGTAATCCTTTAAACTGAAGGATTCTTCTGGTAAAATGCAGCTCAGATGATAAGGCACACCCCTGGATGATTTATTTAAACTGAATAAAACTATCCTCCCTTCACTAGTAAAAAACTAAACTTGTTTTGCTCTGCCTGTGTGCAACTTCACGTTTATGCATTACTAAACTTGAGTAGAATAGATGAAATGCAAGAATCAGATGTAGGCAAGAAGAATCAGCATGGATAAATCAAAGACATGGATATATTTACTAGAGAAGTCCTAAAACAACTGGTTCTCATGACCCTAAATTCCAAATGGCTTCAGCAGGGTGTGGGAGAGGTCTGAAAGAGAGGTCTGTATGGGCAACTGACTGAAGAGAGACATACGGTGGTGCTGATGCTGCAGAGCAATCCTGGAGTTTTAAAATGGAAAAAGCACAGAGGAAACGGTTGGTTTTCTGGGGAACACTAATCCTCAGAGAGGAAGCAAAAGGACAGCATCTTCCCATATCAAAGGAAGAATCTATTAGGGACAATTTTAATAGTATAGATAGGAACCTAAATGTAAGCTAGAGGAAAAGCACAAAAGCATGGCCTTCTACAAACATAATAGACAGCAGAGCAACAACCTGCCAGTCCTGCAACAGTGGGAGGTCTGAATCATGCTGTAGATGACATTTAAGCTAGAATTTTGTTTCCATACTGAAATTCATGTTAACTTTTCTCACCAGAAGTGACTTAAAATATCAGGAAACCAGAGATCTTCTGAATTCCCAAGGAGCCTTAGTCCAGCCTATAAAATGGAAGAATCCAAATAACCCCTCAAGATGAACCAGATTCTCTCAGCACAGCCAGAGACACCTTCCTGTTTGGAGAAGCTGTTTGAAGACAGTATCATTATATTACTGAGCCACCTCTCACCAACCACTTTTTTACTGCTCTGCTAATCTGTAATGGACAGAAATATATTCTTCAGAGGCAAAAAAACCCAAGAAATCATCCAGCTCAGGAAAGTAATAGTAAACAGATAAAGTGATAAAGCACTGTGAAAAAAACCTGACTGCTGAATAAAAATATCAAGTGTGCTCTACTCCCCAAATGCAGAGGTGCCTTGGTTAGGGCAACGTTTAGTAAGTGAAGGGCACATACCTTTGACACAAGAGTGTCAAATAAAATAATGAAATGAAGAATTGTCTTAGTAGTTAAGGATTTACCCAACATTGGGAGTAAATACTTTAAGGGATCTTCTTCTTTGTTCTGTCAGACCTGTGACCTTACTGTCCTTTGACTCAGAAATGGAAATGACACTTAAGGAAGACATTAAGATGGCTGTAAATGTTGGATGAGTTCTGACAGCAGAGACTTAGCAGGGTGAAGTGGTGCTGTCTCAGCCCCAACAACAGGTATAGCAATGAGAAGCAGGTAAAAGACCTGAAGTCCATTCCTTTCTTTCTGAAAGAAAATCTTCTTTGCACCCATAGCCAGAACTGAGACTAGAAACAAACCCTGGCCTGCTGCTGCTGCTGAGAAGAGGGCCATAAAGTCTGTTCCGCTTTTGTCAGCCTGCTTCTATCATCACTTGTAATACCTGATAGCAATCTTTTATCCTTCATGCCAGCAATCCCACTGAACGGGTGCTAGGCAGCACCACAGTGCACCCAGAGGTGGCAGTGCTCCAGATCTCTCCACTCCTAACATGACTGACTGCTTGCTCTCCCTAAATCGTGGGAAGAAATATTTCCTGGGGAAAAGCAGCCTTCAAGAGCACTTTTTTCCGAGTACATATTAATTTAAGGCTAGATCCTCTAAAAAGATTGGTTCATATTTAAAATGGTTTCCTGCAGCTGAAGCAGCCTTGTTTTCCATCAGCACCCCAGTTATTGCTTTGTCAGCTGCTGTGTCTGTCTCAGTGGCATCAACAAGGAAGCAGCACCAAGCATGCTGCCAGCTGCCATGACTTGGGCTGCTCTAGAGAAACTGTGCCAAAAAATTTCAATACACCTCTAGGAGAAAAGCCTCTCCTGTGGCAACAGGCTGGCAGCTTCCCAAGCTGCCATCTCTCACTCAGACATAGAAGGTGGAAATAAAACACAAGATGGTGTCAAAAACACCTTCCAGCTGATACTAGGAAGTAAACTAATTATTTTAAACTTGAAAATCCACCATCATTTAAAATTGTCTGCAGAATTAAGTTCAGATTTACCTTTGGATTTGCATAGATTTTATTGTACATTCTGTAAAGCACAGTAACTGCAAATACTCTACTTTAGGATTCTTCACTTACTCTCTTTAAAAAAAAATAGAACAGTATAAAACTCCCTTTATTCTTCCTTTTTTCCTAACTGTTTGCTTTTCTTACCCTCTTGCAGAAGTACATATGAAGTACACAATTAAATGGAAACTGTATTAGCACATCACCAGAACACTTCTCTTTGTCTGTGTAAACTGTATAGTAAAAAACAACTGCATATAAAAAAAAAAAGAACAAACCAAAGCTAATACCTGGCTAATTAACATAAAACCATTTTCAACCAATGGCTGGTCTGATCAGCACTGACAGAAACCCACAGTTTCAAAAGGGCAAACCCTAAACTGGGATTGCAGGCTGGGAAGCCAAGATGGTAAAAAGAGATAAATCTTGTGACGCCAAGAAGAAACTTTGGTGAAAGATAAGCCGTGACCTATCAGCTTTATCTTTCTTCTAGAGAAATTGTATCAAGACTATTCGACTGACAGAAAATTGTATCAAGACTATTCGACTGACAGTGCTTAAGGGATTAATTACTTATTGCAGATACCAGTATCTGACTGTCAGCTTGTGTAATGCCCCTAGTGCAGATGTTTGGGCACTGATAGCAAAAAGCACTGGCAGTAGTCTCCATAAGCAGCTAACTTGTAGGATAAAACAGGAAACTAAGTTTAAATGTGTAAGCCTATATACTGCTTAGCTTACATAAAGCCAGAAATGCACTCCACACCAATACAAATGGGCTGATTTCACAGTGATACGTCTGCCATGTACTGGAGCTGGATTTATACAGCTCAAGAGCAAAACAGTAAATTCAGAATAAGCATGAGACTTCAGAGTTTCACTGTCAAACTCTGGGTTGACACCTGACACTTCAAGTAACAAACAAGGTTTGTTTCTTCTATTTCCATGTTACTAGATACCCATTCTGCTGTTAGTGTCACCTGCTTGCAAGAAGACTACTGGAAAATAAAGAGCTGTTCTTACAGATGAACATGCTCTTGAGCACTCTTGTTGCTTTAAATTTTTATGTGAGGACCTGGTATGCTTTTAGTGCCGTCAAGGGAAAAGACCAGATGATGAAATTGCTTCCCAGCTTGTGCACAGATGATGATGGTGATGCAGCAGAACTGGCTGGCAGCAGCAGGTTGTTTTCCTAACTAAAGAGCCATAGCTTTTTCTATACACACCTCATGCATGCTCAGAAGTGCTGAAATCACTTTACTGGGAGCTCACAGCTATAGGTCTTCTGTTTGCAAGAAAAGAAGCTAGGCTCTTTCAACGAGATATTTTAAAGAAAGATGACTGGCTAGAGGCATGTAGCATTATCACTGAACCAACTGCTTCAAAATGTATGCCAGGTGTCTAAATTAGTTGTGACACTAGTTTAAGATTTAGGAAAGAAATGGGATTCTTTAAATTTAACTTCTGAATTTTGAGCCATTTACTCTTCATGATTTCAAGGTTGTGCTCATGACCAAATTGCCTGTTTCTGAGAAGTTCTCACCTCATCAAAGGAGCACAGAAGCTAACTTTACCACAGCTAAGCCACACTAATAGAGCAGGGTGAGAACACTGACTGTGCTTTACAGAAACCACAGAAAGAAATAACAGGTACACCAAAACTTCAGCATTCTGTCTTTCTCTTTGCCCTGTGAATTTGTTTCACTGGGGCTTTGCTGATTTGGATGAAATGTCTTTATCTCTCTCTCTCTTCTGTTCTTTAGCAGGATATCAAAGGAGAGTACCAGTCATGATACCACAAGGAAAAAAATTCCTGTTCTGGCTCCTGGACAAATGATGTAGGAATGACAATGGGTCTGTGTTTCTTTAGTCTACAAAGAAGGAGGCTGGGGGTAGATCTTACTGCAGTCTTCCACTCCAGAAAGTGGAAGACTCTTCTAACTCCAGAAAGGAGTTAGAATGAAAACAGAGCCAAACTTCTCATTTGACACAGCAAAGGAGCAAGACAATGGCCACAGGTTGCAACAAGGTTAATTCTGATAATGGAAAAGTTTTCAGAGTAAGAGTACTCAACCACTGGAACAAGGTGGTGCTGCCTTTCATCCTTAGAGACATTCAAAATTTGACTGAACATCTCTCAGGGAAAACTGCTTTGGCTTTCAAGCTGAATGTTGGATCACACGACCCCTAGGAGTCCCCTCCAACCTGTGTTCTCCATGGTTCTGCGACAGGCACTACACAGCTCATCACATAGCTCACATGCACAGGAGGAGCAGTGACAGAGCCAACACACACACCTGCTGATGATCACTTAGCAAATCAACTTACATCAGAACCTTGGTGCTCAAATTTCCTTTGTGATGCCCAGATTTTCCCCCCACTCTCACACTTACACTGTATCAGGTCCTGGTCAAACCATCCTCTTCTGCTCTGCTATGCACTTAGGATTTCTGCTTCTCAGAATTTCTTGGAACTCTCCCAGGGAATCACCTGGAAGGACATTCAGCAGATGGCATCCATTTTCCCTTGAAGCAGTGCTGGTTTCCACCTGAATGTGATAAATAGGAACCCTTCGGGATGCAATGTTAATGAGGTCTCACAGCAAACATAACATAAACCAAATAAAACCTGCAATTAATCTGAAAGCTATTTACTCTCCCACAGCTTTACACCCCAGTGTTGGTCCACAAGCATGAAAATGTCCTGTTAATCACAGAGTTATTAACTTATATTTGCCATTGAAGTTTGCTGGGTTTATTTCAGACTTGAAGAGCAGATGTGGCACTGGGTCAGGTATCAGCATGTTGTTATGATCCCCTTCCCATGGAAACCAAGTATGATACACACAGTCTCTGAGAGGCAACTTTCCTGCTAGTTATCCACCTCTCCAGAGAGACACGCAAGTGCCTTTCACATAACGGGCCAAGTAAGTTTGGATTGGTCTGCAGGAAGCCCTAGACCACTTCACTTCCAGGATCTAGAATTCTGCCTTTTTCTCTTCCAGGCTTAACTAAAAGCAGCCCAATTTCAGAACATTTCTGAATCCTGCTCCTGAATAGAAGGACTGGGCTTTTGGTCAAGCCTTTTTATATACTACCATTATACTGCTATGTTCAGCTTCTGGTTGTTTCTTTAATACATTACCTGTAACAAATTCTCCTTATCCTAATCTTCTATCTGCTTAATTCAGAATGGATTTTAAATGTGATGAAAGGCAATTCTTACAGTTAAGATCTTTAGAAATCCCAAGACATAGCTTCTGAACTTATACGCATTTACCTCTTTTAATATTTTTAGCAGGCTGGCCTCTGAAAAACACTTTCCCTTTAAATGCTGTGTCCTGGGGTTATTTTAGATCTTTATTTTGTTGTTTTGCTCTTTTTCCACCTCACCTGTCTACAGACTTTAGAGTGACAAATTTTGCCAAGCTTATCTTCTCTGGCAAGCACTATTCATGAGACAATTCAAAAGACATGGGCATCAACTGAGTCAACAAGGAGACATGTTATTGTTACACTCCAATGTTATTTTCCACCACTGCATGGTATATCTGGTGGGAATCATAAAGAATGGCTCAAAAAGCAAGGCTGGCCATACAGCTGCTCCATCAAAGACAACAGTTTTGCACTGGTCTGTAGCTGCTTCTGCTTGAGTAAGTCTCCATTCTAGGTAGTTTCCTAAAAGGAATTTAACTTCCCAGGTTCAATCCAAGAGCTTTATGCCATTTGGATTTTGGTCAGAAAGTTTGTCAAAGACTACACTCGTTATCTGTCTCTCCAAGAGCACAGATGAACAAACCATTATTTCCTTTGTAACCACTTGTTAGATTTATTAAACTGAACTGGAGCTATGTCTTTGTGCTTTTGGAGGAGCTAATTTCTGACCTAGTTGTGGGTTGCTCTAGCCACAGTACTTAAATGGCCTATTTTCCTGTCCCAATTTCCCCTTCTCTATCTACAATGCTCCACTTCACTAAAGAAATAAATAAAAACGCCAAACAGTTTTGTACATTTTTTTTCTCTGCAGAGAAGATTCTCCGATCCAAAGAACACAGACAAATTTATTCTGTGTGCCAGGCTCGCCTCTCCACCGTGTCTAGCTCGTAATGATCATAGACAAGAAACTGCACCACAACACCTTGTGTGTCAACCTGTAAGACAGCAAAAGATCTATGCAACAGCTACGCCCACTCACGCCATTCCCCACTGCCGAGTGCCAGAGAGGGCTTCTTTAAGGTTGGTGATGGAATGGCACAAGTGCAATAGCACTGCTGGGAACTGGTTTTGTTCCAAGAAGCAGGGAGAATTTCATGACTGCAAGCAAACACCACAGCACAGCCAATTCATTCCTAACACATCAGGAAATAACTGGGGTATGTCCAAAGGACATTTGCACTGAATTTGAGCAGGAAGAAACCCCTCTATTGTTAGAGCAGATAACCTTTTAAGTGTATGTTTAACTGATTCCATATGTTCAGTCATAGGTTACTGGCATTTAATTGACATGACTCAATAACTGAGCCAGTTCAGGTGACTGAGATGACTCAGATTTTCATGCCCAGTGACACAAGAAATGACTGGACATTGGAAACTACATCCATGGAGAAACACCATTGATGATAAACAACATTTTACTTCATAGACTTTGTTGACAGACTCTATGGTGGTCACCAAACTTCAGGCATACTTAACTGGCACATACCAACGGGAACATGCTTTAATGGTCAACTGCCAAGGGAAGATAAGCACTTTATTTACTCCAAGTAAAGCCAGTTGAAGTTGTGCCTATATACTATTCACCTGAAGACTAATATCTAAATATGTCAGCTGTACACAATAAATACTACTCCTGGAAACACCTGGCTTCCTTAAACTCTATTTTCCCCCTCCCTGATTTTGATGTGCATGAGAGACTTTATACAAATGAGGGGAAGAAAAATGACTTTACAAGACAAAGAGTGAAATGAAATACCTAAAGTGCTGTCAACAACTTATTGTAAACCTGGGAAAAATAAAGTGATAAAAATCAATTTCTGCAAACAATGTTTCACTCACAACATTTTAGACACTCCATAATAGTAGAGAGTAACAAAAAAGGTCACACTGTCTTAATTTTAAGACAATAGTATACACTTTAGGAGAACTTTGTACATACTTGAGCCTTCACTTTTCAAATTTGTGCCTCAGAAGTGACACAGACCTTTAGATTTCAGGCACATAATAGGTAACAGAAACCAGCAGTACCCTCGTGAGGCCACAGCCTACAGAAATAGAACAGATTTGCCTATAAGCTGAGTTTTCATTTAGTGTGTTACAGTAAAATGTTTCATGCAGCAATCCTCTGGAAAACAACCCAGCTGATGTGAGTTTACTGGAGAATGAAGAGTAAACTACCCAAACAGTTTCATTTTAAGCTTTTTGGACTAGTAAGAAGTGTGCCAGCACTGAGCCCCAGTAACTCTGTGTTTCCACTCCCCTCTCCCTTTGCAGGAGTATTTACTTTTTGTACTGTCTTGTAAGTGTACGTCAGCAGCATTACAAGTGCCCAGTGTACTCTCCCCCCACTGCAGTTTCCCATGAAAGAAAAACTAATTCACACTGTTTGTAGCTCCTCCTGCTGCCAGCAGTGCCATTGAAACACACCATAGAAAGGCAGGAGAACAAAGACTGTGCAAGGAAGCGGAGAATAAGCACCAGAAAGACAAAAAGTTAGGGAAGAAAAGGAAAAGCCATATTCTGCTCTTGGTTATGTCCAGCAGCTCTGGATTTGTGTAACAGATGCAAGTGCAGAATTTATCTCCTAAAAAGACAAAGCCTGAAAAGACAAATACCTAGGATCCTCACTTGGACCAGGTACTTAAACAATCTTAAAAAAATATCAAAGTATCACTATCTATATTTTCCCTACAAAGAAGGACAGATTTCCCTCCAACTGCAGGAGAGTATTTTCATAACTAGCAAGTCATAATTAGCTATTTAAAAGAATTGAGCCAACTTAGTTCAAGCCAGAATACAAGCTAAGTGCTGAAACCTGATGTGAGATGGGAGCACAGACACACTCCTGACCACCATCAGAAATTACAGCCAACTGGTGTATCACCAAAAGTGTTATTTTAAATCCAAACCATATTATTCCAAGTTTTTACTGTAGCTCGTGAACAAAATTGGGAGGGGGATGGAGGAAGGACCCCTGCTACTTTTGTCATAGGTCTATTTACTTAATTGGAGCCTTTGAGTGCTTACATCAACTGAACCATGCCCCAGAGATTATGGTCAGAAGTGGGTATGAACCATGTTGCATGCATGGTTAGATGCCTACCTGGACACAAAGCAGTGTGTAAAAGGTACTTCCCACCCACAACAGGCTGTAGGAGTTGGGTCCTCTAGTAAGAAACACCAGTATTAATTAAGAAAGTGGAGGCACAGCTTTTAATAATTAATAGTGAAAGAGATCTTCTAAAAAGGAGGGCAGTGGATGATCGTATTGAATAATTCAGCACCATAACCAAAGCAACAATGGCACAGTAACTTTAGATGTTAGCATTTGCAACAAAATCCAACAAAAGCATTTGATATGCCAATGGCTGCTTATGTTCAGGAAAGGGCATACATCTAAAATACACTTTTCTGTCAGTGGACAATTTCTGATACCAGTCTTACAATAAAATTACAAGCTGCTAGTAAAATCACACTGAAACAAGTGACTTTATATTGGGTTTATGCTCTGCTAGAGTTGGGCCCAAAGGATTAGAAGCATGGCCCAGTAAAGGTAGTTACTCCAGTCAATAAATCTGCATTCCCAGTAGGCCAAATTAGTCACAACATTAAGTCAGTTTAATTATCAGAGAAAAAAAATTTCAACAGATTTTTAACACTTCCTGTCACTTCACAAAGCTGCAGCAGCAGGGATGTCAAGTTTAGAAACAAACAAACATAAAGATTCAGCAGCTGTTGAGCATTCAGATTCAATTTGTGGTCACAAACGTTGCAGAATTTGAATTTGTTTTCCATCTAGCAGCTGAAAGGTACATCAATACATCAATAGAAAAGCAACAAGTCTTTGTTATTGAATGAGGAAAAAAAAGTGTATTGTATTTAATTGGAGAAGTCTAGCAAAATACCAAAGGGCATGGAAAAAATTGTTTAAAATTAAAAAGAAAAGATCTGAATGACAGACTAGGAAAGACAAAGTGTGCTGCTGTTCAACATCTTACTACTGGCAAGGATTATTTGCCTGCTGGGGCTTCCTTAGCAGATGAAGGCCAGCCAAATTACAGGAAAAAAAAAAAAAAGTGCTTTTGGAATTTCCTCTCTGAAGTGTTATGATGACAAGTTCCTGTTAAGATTTGTTGTGAATTCATCAGAAAGTAGATGCAGCTTCCTTTGCTTACTAGGAACTGATCACCACATAGTTCTCCAGCGCCAAAACCTGATGAAGTAAAACTACTGTGCCATGTACCCTTACAGACATCCCAAGAGAGGAACAAGCATGCCCTTGTCTCTTTGTGAAGCCCAGCAAAAAAGAAACTATCTTGGACACTAATCTCGCAACACATGTCCACACAGGAATAGCTGGCAGATATTAGATCTGTTGTATTTATTAGAAAGCATCATTGGGCAGTCCACGAGGACTGTGAAGATAGGATTTTGGATGGTTGTAGTGAACCAGGCCACCATTCAAGCCAAGTAAGAACATTTAATAAAAAACTAGGTACTGAATAGCAGGAAAATTATTGATACAGGTGGAAGGTTTTGTAAAGTAGAATAATTGTAATTGAAAATACATAACCCTCAAACTAAGGAAATACACAAATATGTAAGGAGGTACAGTAGAAAGATGACTTAGTAAAAATAAATCAATACAGAAAATATGCTAAAAATAGAAAGAGGAAGACAGAAGCAGTGCCGGGTTGACGGTTGGACTTGATGGCCTCTTCCAACCTTGATGACTCTATGAAGGGCTGGTAAAACTACCCACCCTCCGAATACTTTCAGGGTCTGTACAAGTAAATCCCTGGATGTTTTGCTTGGGATTACACAGGCTATGGATTATAGGGGTACGCTCGTGCGGGAACAGAACGCTGCCGCGGCGGGCGGGGGCGAGGCCCGGGATCGTGCAGTCACAGCAGCCGGGAACGGCGAACGGTGAAGGGAGAACGGGGCTCCTGCCGTCACAGCAGCGGGGAACGGGATACGGGGAACAGGGTTTGTGCAGTCACAGCAGTGGAGAAAGGAGAACAGGGAACGCAGCTCGTGCCGTCACGGCAGCCGGGCACGGGGCCGGCGGAACGGGACCCGCCCGCACAGCGCGAGCCGCCGGATAGCGGCTGACGGCGCCGACGTCACAGCCCTCATTTGCATACATTTACCTTTGCGCCCCGCGGCGGCCAATCAGCTGGCGCCGCTCACCTGATGC
>JANPWX010000215.1:4251738-4460182 GCA_024734555.1 Trochalopteron elliotii
GGTGCGGTGAGGCCGGGCTTTGTCACCGCGCGGACGTGGCTGCTCGGGATCAAAATCCAGGGCGGTCCCGGAGCGCTGGTCGCCCGGGGCGGCGGCTGCTGGCTCATCTCCTGGAACGAACGGCCCCGGGGCCCGGCCCGCCGGTGCCCTTTCTTTCCTTCTGGAAAGGGCGCTGCATCAATCCAGGCGTGAAGCAAGGGAGGGGTTTGTTTTGTTTTTCCTCAGCCAAGGATCAGCGCCCAAATAAGTGCAGTTCGGTCAGTGACGAGGCCCCCAGCACGCCCGGTGTTCCCTGGGGTGGGCCAGGGAGTTACCAAGTCGGGCTGCCTGGGGCGGTGGGAACATACGTGAGGAGGGGGGGAAAAAGTGGGATGTTAAACTGAAATAAATGGCTTTGCTGGGGAGCTCCAGGCAGGTGCCTGATTTTGTTCCAGCATGTTAGAGGGCTTGTTTTCAACAGAGAAGAATAAAATCTCCAACTGTGGTGTAGCTATGGGAATGTTTTTCCTCGTTATCTATTTTTAAAGGGCTCAGAAATAGCAAGAAATGGGAGTAAGTGTAATGGCTTCCTCTCACAGCACATCTGGAGAGGTAGAATGTCCTCTAATGTTTCAAGTTAACAACTGTGCTTGGGAATGACTTTCAGCAGACTGAAATTGGGGTCAGCCCGTGCTTGTGGGCAGTTGTATCCGTGCTTTTTGCTGAAGGCAAGCCGGGAGAACAAGCAGGTCTAATGCTGTTCATCAGAGCAAACTGTGCCTGGCAGTAACCTGAGGACCTGATGGTGCTCACCAGGATGGAGCACGAAGGGATGTGTGTGGAAGCGCCTCTGCTGAAGCTAGAGTTGGTTGATTTTGTATTCTTGGGTGACCCCACCCCCCTTTCCTCAGAAAAGAGCAGAAGAGAAACTTTATATAGGAGAGGCTGCACTATTACTTGGTCTCTGTCCTTGGAGGAGCTCGAGGAGTGAAATATGTCCCTGAAAAAGTCTGGAGTATGCTTGGGCAGCCCAGCCTACCCACTGTAAAAGTCAGCCTGGAGCCCTGTGATGCCCTGTCATGTTGGGCTACACATAGCCAGAACAGGGGGGAGCAGATAGAGCTTTGGTATCTGTAGTTGAAGGTAAGTTTAATGTATGTAGTGTCATGATGGAGGTAAGTTAGAATTATAAAATAGTTGAAAGGGACCCCAGAAGATCATTGTGGTCAACTTTTCCTGGGATTTTCCTGTCCCAGAAGGTGAGTTATGAGTGCATATTATCCCATCCCAATTTCACTTTTCAGTTAATGCAAGACTTCTTTTGTTGTTATTGCTATTATTCCTTGAGTGACAGAAGAGTGAGAGAAATCTGGATCATTCTCAGATGGATGCACAAATCTTATTGTGATGTCATGTGGACAGCAGGTTTTTGGGGTTTTTTTTCTAATGACTCCATCATTTATTTCTACAGTTATATAGCCATATATTAACCAGGTGTAATGAATCTGGTAGGTCTTTTGGGCATATCTGGCCTCAGCAAGGATGGGTTGAACTTTTGGACTGTGGTACCTGTATAGTGTATTTACAAACTTAATCTCTGCTCTGATGTCTCCTTGACTAGACTTTACTTTGTGGGTGTCACTTGGTCTTCTGTCACTTGACCTATATAGAACATATGTTTTTGCTGAAGGGAAGGAATGATGTCTTTAAATGATAGTTTACAGTGATAGAATACAAGAATTGTTATTGCTAGTGTTGTTTATTAATTATAGACAAGTTACAAGACTTAATGCTTTTAAATCCATAGTTGGAGAAATAACACTTAAGGTGCCCAGTTGGCCTGGTAGAGTTGATCCAGTAAAATGTGTGGGCTTCTCTGTTCCTTGGTTAGACAGAAACCTGAAATACAAGGGTTGGAGCAGCACAGTGAATGATGGACTTTCTCCCAGCTGGAAAAAAAAATACAGAAGACAATCAGAGCAATAACTTAATAATCATCTCTTTAAAATAGTGTTGATTCACTAATAAAAAAAAAAGTGGTGAGAAGGGAGTAGTGGTGGTAAGAGTGGATTGGCAGCACTTCTTGGATGTTCTTGTAGCCAGCATTGATGTGTCTATATGATATGAACTAACCCTGAAAACTATGTATTGGAGGTTTCAGTTTAGGTTCTGCCTTTCATTAAAACACTCTGAGACAAAATATTATATTGGAGCTTAATTATTTATTTTATTTTTTAGTACTGCCTTTTTTGAGTTCTTGTAGTAGTACACCAATAAAAATTTATGTCCTGGCAGTAATAAATCAGTTACTGGTTTAAGGCAAGAAACCAGAAACCCAGTAACCTAATTGCTCACTTAATGTTCTTTTCAAATGTTATTTTGCTGATGACTTTTGGTTCTTCTCCTGACTAAGTTAGTGTCCTTAGGCCCTGATTCTATTTTTCAGTCTATTTTATATGAGTAATTCTGGCATCTATACTGAGTCTTGCTGACTTCAGGATGGCTCCTTATGGGTAGAGGAAGAGTAGAAAAAAATAATTGAGACTATTTATTGACTCTGGGTATATATGATGTATATTGCCAGAATAAAGCCTTACATGGAAGAGCTGAATACAAGAACCTTTAAAATACTGATTTTTGGGTATCTGGCCTATTTAGTTTTTATTTAGTCAGTCATATTTACATTTCCCATCAAATGGGAAATCCATACAAACTGTTTAAAGTACCTGTCCACAGAATTAATCCAAATTCAGAGATGTGTTTGTAGCTTAAAACTTAAGCTTCCGAGGAACGCTTTAATGTTTGTATTGAAGTGCAAACAGTCAATATCTTTGTTCAAATCTGATTTTCAGAGAGGAAAAGGAAGTTCTTAACTAGTGGTGAAAGGTTGGAGTGGTAAGTGAGCCACGAGATTAAATATTCAAAATAAAACAAAATGCTGACAGTTCATTTGGGTGCTGTGCACTGGTTTTGTCACCCAAGCAGCTACTTAATTATTGCTGCACTAGGAAACATGAAGTGTTTGTTGGCAGCATGTAAACATTTCACATTTTGATGAGCAGGCTTTATGTTTTTCTTACACCTAGAGCAGCCATTTGATTTCAATTAAAACATATAGTACCTTTTCCATTAGAAGTCTGTATTTTTTTAGTAGCATAAAGCTTATTCCATAAATGCATCCACACTTATTTGTAACACTAGACAGTCCCATATCAAAATAATTATTTTTTTATATTACTTCATTCTCTCAACCTCTTTTTTTGATTGCCTATTAAGTGTCTCGATTTTTGCATTCATTTTCAAAACATTGTGTTCAAAAGAGTTTTTTGGGCTTTTTTTGTTTCTTCTATCACTGTTTCTCATTTTCTGGGTGCTGTAATTATTGAAGGTGCATTTGGGCTTTCTGCTCTCTTTATCAAAGTTGCTTTCCCTATATATTATGGAAATATGCAAAGATAAGTATAGAAATTCTCAGATTTGGACAGTGTGTGCTTGGTATCACAGAATGATTTGGGTTGGAAGGGACTTTCAAAATCATGATAGTCCAACCCCCCCTGTCATGGACAGGAACAAGTACTGCTAGACCAGGTTGTTCAAAGCCTCATCCAGCCTGGCCCCAAAGATTATAAAGAGGGTTTTTAAATACTGAGGTATTTTGTAATAATGTTTGTCTTACTTTCAAAATTCCTGATGCAGAGGAATGTTGCATTTTCCATGCAAATCTGTCTGCTTCATCTTTTTGCTGCATAGGGGAAACTTGGTTTTAGAGGCAGGGTGAACATTTGGATTTTTGTCAGGAAAGGGAACGTGTCTTCACGCTCTCTGGTATTTCCTGACTGGTGTAGTGGCTACACAGAGCTAGGTACAAGCAGGCAGGAGTCAGAGAAGCACGGTTCTTGCCTCAGGTGGCAGTTTCTTTCACATTGGTGTGTGAGGCTGTGATCTCTGAGTGCAGCTGTTTTGGTTTGTTTGCAGCTGTAAGAAAACAGCTGCTTGCCCTGTGTGACAGGCTCCAGTCAGCATTTAGGTGTGCTGCATCAAGAGTTTGCCCCAGCACCAGCCTGTTCTGTGCTGGTCTCCCTCATTGCCACAACTGGATGCTCAGCAAATGGGATGGGTTGTCTTGGAGCCATTTCTGTTGTTCTCAAGAACATTTTGAAGATGGCAGTATAAGCTGGGCTGTCTAGTCTTGACGTGTAAATAAAACTGGTACGGAAGCTCCACAGGTATTAGTCAAGGAAGGTGGTGCTGGTGATGTCCTTCTTGTGGCCTTTTTGTTTTCATTGGCATTTTGGGAAGGTTTCTATGCTCACGCTTGGGAACACACAAGAGTACAGCAGAAGTACAGAGGGATATTTAAAGATGTTTTTCCAGGGCTTGGAAAGGCCCTTGGCTGTACTGTGTGTCAGTTTATAGCCAAAGTGTCAGCTTTGTGGTGGTGGGTCAGAATCGAGATGTGTGCTGGGTCCACAGACCAGCCAGGAGTGGGTTTTGGTTTTTCATTGTCTTGTGCAGAGTGACAGTGGCATTTGGAGCTAGGAAGGCAGCCTGTCCTTAGGGAAAGAGCAGGAGAATGACAGGGCACAGAAGAGGAGGGAATGTGGAACATGGTGTGTTCTGATACTGCTGATCTTTTCAGCCATCCTGGTGGTGCAGGTGGGCTCTTTAAAACCAGCATAATTATCGAGAACACCTTTGAATGCCCTGTAGAAGCCTTCTAGCTTACATCATTAGTTGTAGGGTTTTGTGCTCTTGTTTTTGTGAAGGATATATAATGTGTGGAAGAAGGATCTGTGGGCTCACCAGGCTTTGTGAAAACATTTCATAACCTCTTAAAAAACAGAGAACAAACACGCAAGTAAAAGTAAACATTTTAGAACATAATTGTTCCTGCTGCACAAGGAAGCAGAAAGCTTCCATTTCCAAAGATCAGAGAATATTAAGCAGAGGTTAAATCTGACTGACATTTTAGTGTGTAAATAATTTGTTACATGGCCAGTAGGGTGAATAACTCTTTACAAGGCCTGAAACTGAAAGCACAGGCATTTGTGATAGGAGTCAGGAATGCTGCCTTTCACATAAATTGCTTGTTCCACACTGTGTGTCTCAAGGCTGTTCAGTAATCAGACTACTGATCACTCTTAATTTAAGTAAGTCACGTAAAGGTGGAAGATTTTGCTTTCTGTTAAAAATCCTTTGGAGGTACCCAGAGCTTTCCTTTGCTCTCAGTAAAGCTGAAGTAGTCCTTCAAGGAAATGAAGTTGCTTACAGGTTGAGTAGCCTACAGCTGTGATAGAAACCAATTTAGCTTCGTTTTTACTTGCTAAAGGTTATGGTTACACCACTATGTACCACCTGTTGTTTTAATGTGTTTTTTTTTTTTAATGAAGTGCCAGGAATCAGAATTGTCTTCTAGATGCTCCGTGGTTGCATAGAAATGGTTGCCCAAGTTGAAGAGGAGAGTGGTGGATACCTCTACTTTCAGTATATATGCCATTTGACATTTAAATTTTAAAGCACCCTTAAAAGTAGTAGACTATGAACTTAAATGCGGAAAGAATGGTTAGGGAGGATGTATTTCATCATTTGTGTAATCTCTCTGGTTTTAGTTCCTGTTCCATATCCACCCTGACAGCTATTCTGTAAACATTTCCCTTGTTGATATGAGTATAAATAAATGCTATATAATCTCTTTACTTGGGAATGGTAAGTCAGTAGTTTGTAAAATTTAAATTCTGAAATGTAGTTTTTACCAACTCCTGTTTGTGCTGAGGCGATAAGGAAGCAGTGGGAATTCCAGCTTCTGCATATGACTTCCTTCCAGCCAGCAGTCCAAGCTAGCTGAAATACCAAAAAGTTGCCAGTTAGTTGACCCAGCAGATTTGCTGGTGGCTTGCTTTTGTGGGTAGGAGGAAGTGGTTTTAGTGTTTGAATTGTTTCTCATGGCATTGTATAGAGAAATAGGTTGTCAGTATCTTTGTTTCTTTTTTGTAGTGTAGACTACAAACTTGCACATAATTACAGAAGGGGTACTTGTGGAGAGAAATACATTTTTTTCAGTACAGGAATGAGGAAAATGAGCAGCTACATGCACTAGAGAACTTTGATTTAAAGAAGAGAGCAAATTAAGAGATTTGTTAGAGAAACTGTTATTTTTGGAACATCTCTGAACTTCAAATGTGTGTATATATGTGTATAAAAAAAAGTGAAGTCGCCTAAACTGGAGTCTGATCTCTTCCACTGATCTTGAACTGAAATCTTCCCTAAAATTTTTTCTATACAGATACTGACATTGGAGTAATGTTTTGTCTACTTGACAATATGCTTGGGGTTTTTTTTCCATTTTTTTTACTCCAAAATAGAAATGCTCTTATCTCATAAGGAAAACCACTGATCTTCACGTAGGATTTGTGCTACCTAAAGGTTTGTTCTGGTAAATCATTTACTTAATTTCAAAATTACTAGTTTATATATTGAATTATGCTAAGCCTGTATTTATAAGTGTGCCTTTTAAGTAAGGTAGCTAGGGCTTGATTTGGTGGAGAGGATAATATATAGTAAATGAAGATATTAAATACTAAATACTGTCACCCCTCCACATGTATACACTTTCCACAGCTTTGTATTGTTTTCCTGGTTTGTGGACAGTGTGTGCTTCTAGCATCATTCTGTACACAAATTACTCCAGTTCAAGGTTATTACAAATTCTTTGCTTGTAATGCTTGTTGGCTTTTATGTGAACATGCCTTAAGTGAGTTTGACCTTTAAATCACTTCTGAGAACAAGACTTGTACTTGTGTTTTTAAGTACTTCTGAAGAATCATTTGTTGCTCTTTTATTGAGAGACTTTCTTACTGCTTATGAGAAGGTGTTTTGCTGATAGTTGGTTTAGAGTTGCTGTAGTGAGCTAGATGGTGCAGAAAAGTCCTTGGTCAGTGCTAAATCCATCTTTTAGCTACCTGTTAAAACTTCGATTTTTGGAGAGAGTGGCATGGTCGAAGTGCTGGCTGTGGAGTTTGGGAGTGTTAGTTGGAAAGTATTTTTGGGGCCCATCAGTCCAGGCATCTGCTCAGAGCAGGATTATGAATAACAGTAGCTTGCTGTCTGTGGAGTCATGGAAACATCTGAGTTCATCACCAGAACACCTTGCAGATGTGTTTTCTAATGTCCAGTCTGAACCTCCCAAGCCATTACTTGTGATACCCAGAAGAGTTTGCCTCCATGATTATGTAATGTGCCTTCAGCCTTAGTTAATATGTGATTATCCCTAGGCAGCCTCTTTGTCATACTAAACAAACCCAGATCCATCACCTCTTCTCAAACCTCACATTCTCAGGGCTCCATGCCGTTTTACTGACCCTTACCAGGTTCTCAAATTCCTTTTCTGCCTGGGGGACTTGAAATAGAACACAGTATTTTGAGCTTCAGTCTCACTAGCATTGTGTTTCCTTTGATTACACTCCTCTTGGCTTTCCCTGTTTGCAGTGAGAACTGACTCCTGGCTTGCATTCAACCTGAGAAACACTTTGATCTCCATATCTATCTCACTAAGGCTGTTGTTCAGCTGGTCCCATCCCAGGCTTCACTGAAGTACCCAGGAGCACAGTTTTTCACTTTGCAAGGTTCCTAAGGTTGGCTTATTCCTCAAATTTATCAAGGTATGTATGAGTTAAATCTCTTTTTGGAGAGTCAGCCACTCTTCCTTGTTTAGTATAATCAGGTTGTTGATGAGGATACTGTGTGATATTGGCTCCAGTATCCGTTTTTGTGGTGGTGCTTACCTGCTGATGCTTAGCAGCTGGATGCTGAGCCATCAATTACTGCCCTTCATGTTCAGCAGTCTGGCCTGTGGCCATTCAGTCTAACAGGCCATTTCTCCAGCCCTTCTATGGGAAACTGGATTAGCCCTAATCACTAAAAACTGGACTTTGATTTCAGATATTTCTGGTACATACAGATATTTGAAGTGTCACTAAGCAAAGCTTGCTTTGTGTAAGTAAATTCGTATGGATAAAATGAAGTTTCACAGATAACTCAGTCTTCCAAGGATGACACTGTTTACTTTGGGAGACTTCTGCTGCTGTGAAATGTGGTCTCAGTTAAATAAAATGTGTCATTCAGAAGTTCTGTAGAGCATCCTTCTTTCTTTTTTTAACATGGTCTTTTTGTATGTAGATAAAGCTTGTACGTTTAGAATGTTCATGTTACGCATTTAAAGTGGTTAGGGTCACTAATTTTGTTTCAAGGACATTATACTATAAAGCCATAGCAGCTTCAGTTTTAGAAATACTGCATTTAAATTTTTTCATCTCAAAACACTGGAATAAGCACTGTTGAGTGATCATTTCTAGTGGCTAAACAGTACATAACACTATGAGCCTTGCATTGTTTTACAGATTTGTAAAAACTCTTCTCAAAACAGCTCAAGTTATTTTTTCCTTTTTATAGTAGTGTGCTTTTACTTTAGTTTTTTGTATTTTAGCACTAAAAAGCTATATAGAGTTATTCCTCTCATGCAGATAGTCCATGCCAAACCTGAATATGAAAGAATAACGGTAATTTCATCTTTCAATAAACATGTGGAGGAGACAGAAACTTAAAACGAAGTCAGTTTCTGGAGTGGTTAGTAAATCTGTAGTCTCCATTTCAGTTTTGAAGCAGAGTCAATTTTCCATGATTTCAAGTGGCAAGGTGCGAGTAGCCAGTAATGATTTTGATCCAGATCATGGATCTGTCTGACTGGATACAGCATTTTCACATAGTTTGTCAGCCAGAGCCCAGTGGTATGGACCTGTGATCCCACTGAATTTCCAGATGTTTTAAGGAATTGGACAGTGAACAACTTTGTCAAGTGAAAGAAAATACAGCCTTGGTATTACGGAGGTAACACTTGAAGAGGAGATTGATAGTCTAAAACTTGAACGTGATCAAATGTGAAACTAAACTATTTTCTGTTATTTCCTGAATATCTGGAGTTCAATAATGGATTTAAAATCCAGAGAGGATCTTTTCCCCCACTTGATTGAAAACCAGACTTTTGTAGATTGAACATTTGGCTGTTTCTACCAGAAAAAGTTTGTGCCAGGATGTCAGGACACTTCTAGCATCATGCAATGTAGCATCGCATGGCTACAGTGTTCATCGTGTCCAGGGAGATACAGGCGCCGGCAGGGAAACAGACAAAACAAGTCTCTGTTTTGTTAAGCACGAGAGTCCATTTTATTTCCCCCCACCGAGCCGAGGTGGGAGAACAAGGTGAAGAGAGAGAGCAGGGGCAGGGTCGTGAGGTTTTATCAGGTATTGTAGGGGAGGAGTCGTAGGGTTTGGGTCAAGGGAGGAGGTAACATAAGTAAGATCAGATTTCAGCTACTTCAAATGGGAGCAGTCCACAATGCAACTAATTTTATGCATATATCATCAGATTAATGTAAGATGAGATCAGTAATGGCAGCAAGAAGCAACTGGTACCCTGCACCTCACAGACTGTGCTAATCCAGTATGTCTTAGAGGCACTGATTTTGTCTCTTGTTTTGATTTCAGTATTTTGAGAACAAGCTAATTTCATCTAGTGCTTTTGAGCCTCTTTATGAAATGAATGAAGAGAACACACATTTTGGTAGCCTGGAGGCAGATTGGTGAAAGATTTGCCCTCAGAAAAGTATTGGTGAAAATCATTAGAAACAAAGTTTCATCTGTTCTTTGTGAAATAAATTAAAATTTGTCATTGCTTGTGAGATTTTTTTTTAAAGACCTATGTAGTGGCAGTGTAGGTTCAGTGCTTAGAAGCTGATGCAGAGCACGGGATGTCAGACAGTATTTTTTGATTGGAAATTGGGCTCTGGGGTTTCTTTTGTTACCTGTTCTGGTACTTGAATGGAAAAATAAGTCTTTCCAGTGGAATGAGACAGTGAAATAAAGTGAGTGGGCATAGATTAGAAAAGGTAGATTAGAAAAGGTATCTCAATAAACTGTCTGAGTAACAAGGCTAGTTTTTAATGTACTGGTATCAGGAAGTTTATAGCCTTGTGCAGCAGAGATTCAGAAAGTTTGTCTGTGTTAGAGCCAAGATGTTCTATTTTTTTAATCAATCCTCTCCGTAAATTTGATTCATGACACCGTTGCCTGTATTTTTGGTTTTAAATAAATGTGGTAATTTAGGCTTTTTGTTTAAGAGAAACAAAATGTGAAATCATCCTAAAACTGCTGGTATTGAACAATTCCTTTGAATTTTGTATCTGTTTTTGTCTCTTTATATGTTAAGAGAGAAGTGTAGGTATGACAAATATCCTGCTTTTATTCTTGCAGGCTCTTAAATTTCTTGTGTGGATTACTGGCTTTTGGAAAAAAGTTTTTTGAGATGTATTCCTGTGTGAACACACACAAAAAAATCCACCTGCAGTGTTTTGATCTTGATGAGTATCTCTACTTGTTTTACTAGCTTTCTTGATGTTATCTTAGATTTCCATGTTTCAAAAGCTGGATAGGTTGCATAGGTTAGTCCTCTAGAATGTACTTAAATGGAAAAAAATATTTGTCATTAAAACCAACAAGATTTCCCCGCTGTAGGGTAAGTTTTTTTTTTTTATCCTCCTCCTTCTGGGTAAGCAGTAAAATGTCATGAGAATGTGCCTTGTTCGAATGCAAATGGTGAGCACGTATAAGGGCTTGCTCCATACCTGTTGTTAAACAAAGACAAGTAGTTGGACTGGACTAAGTGCATACTGTTTTATATTGTTGGTTTGGATTTTTTAAAATAGCTATACAGCTGGGTATTTTTTGGTGGGATGAGAGTATTGGAAAGCTAAAACTTGCATGTTGAATTGGTGTCATTTAACAGAGAATGTAATGAGCGATATTACACATAGGTCTGTCTCAAACCAGAGAGTCTTGGGTGTCTTGTGCCTTGGGCATCTGGGTTGGCTTTGTCTGCTGCTTCCCTCCTGGTGGACTTCATTACAGATTTCTCTGCAGCTTTTCATGTTGGAATTTCTTTTTTCTTGGGGTTGTGTTTTTTTGGTGTGGAAACAGGAAAGGCTGGAGCTTCCTGCCCATATAAACAATAAATCTCTGTGAAGTAACTGGGACAGATTCCTGCCTGCCTTCCCTGAATACCATGTTTAAAAGGAAGGAAACAGCATAAGTGTTTTGGGTATCAAAATAGGATTCATTTAATAGTGGGGCTATTTTCTTGAAGAAATATGCAGAGGAGACAGGATGTCTTTATTGTTTTACTGCGTCAAGTCCTTGAAATTCAGATCTGAAATGTATCTTTGTGTGACCATGTTAACTGTTGTGTTACATATTGAAGTATGTAGAAATTTCTTTAATGAATTAATACAGCTGATTATAGTAAGTTTTGGTCAAGTGCCCTTTTTTACACATTCAAAGCTGTGCAGCTGTTTGTTCTGTTTTCTTTAAATATACTGCTACAGTTTCACAAAACATCTGAAATTCTCGTTCTTATTCCATTCTGAATTTAAGCTGATGATTTTTAGCTTATTTGTCAGTTTTGTTGTGATCTACAGTTTAGTGTGTCTAGTCAGTCGCTGACAGTGCAACATGGCTTGACTTACAGGTAGTTCAAGTTGTAACAGTTCCACACTGACAGTGTGGAAGAATATGTATGCCTTAAAACATCTGGAATTGAAATTACCTATACAATGATGTGGATGATTGGTTTGTTTAGGCTTGTGTTTCTTGTCTTTGCACCGGAAAGGAAAATTGTACCTTTCTAAAAGCAACTTCAATGTAAAAAAATTATCTGTGTGTGGGAGCCTATTTTAATATGCAATCTAACTTTGTGTTCTCTCTTCCTTCCAGCTGGTGAGCCTGCTGCTGATTGGAATTGCAGCATGGGGAATTGGCTTCGGCCTCATCTCTAGTTTCAGAGTTGTTGGAGTGGTAATTGCAGTAGGAGTCTTCCTCTTCTTTATTGCCTTAGTCGGATTGATTGGTGCAGTGAAACATCATCAAGTATTGCTATTCTTTGTATCCTTTTGATGCATTGCATTGATTGTAGTGTGGTTCGAGTCACGTAAACAACCTCATCTGTCAGCTGAGACTGCTGGGGGAGGTGCTTCAGAAACAGAACAGAAATTCACAATCTTACTTCAGTCAAGTGCAGTCTAAATTAGACTTTCTTCCCATTTAACTTGATTTTGGTTTCCTTTTTTCCCTCCATTGTTTGTGCTCTGAAGATAGAAGTATTCATGTCTCTTTTTAAAAATCAGACTCTTTTAATTCTTTGAGAGCTTTTTATGGTAAAGTGGTTTTTCACTGTGTCACAGGTGCCTCACTGTGTGCTCAGCCCTACATGGAGCTAAAGTAGGTGAACTATTAATGTTTAACTTTTGTGGTTTGTGAATAAGAACTGACCTCCACTTTTCAAACAGCTTAATTGTGTGAAGTATGTACCTCTGAACACAGCCAAATTTTGAAAGTACTCCCCAACTTTCAAAACATGATCTTTAGTATCAAACTTTATTCTTCTTGTTTTATACCATCTTCAGATGCAGTAGTCCAAAAGTGTGTGAGGCTGTGTTCCAAGAGCAACTCTTACCTTTTTTATATTTTTAATCTATGATAAAGTTATTTTTGTAATTAATTACAAGGCTCTGCCATTGAAAAAAAAGTAATCTGAATATGCAATACCCAGAAAAATATTTTCTCTACTACTTTATTTAAGCAAAGTATATTGAAATTACATGAGTCCCTAAAGTTGGAGAAAATGACTGGAGATTTTTCTCTCAAAGCTCCTTTTATTAACCTCTCTGCCTATGTTTTCTTGCTAGACAAGAAAACCCAGAAATACCAGCTTTGTATAGTAGTAGCCAAAAAGAGATAATACATGGTGATTGGGTTTTGGGAACATTATTTACACACATCCAGTGAACACATCCCAGTCAGAATTTGCTTCCATAGTTCTTTTGTTTTAGAGGACTCACTGTTACCCAGTGAAATAAGGGATACCATTAGGTGTATATGTTATAAAAACAAAATTAGTTTGAGAGGATATCCTTAACTATTGTTTCCAGTACATGATTATTCTTCTGCTAGTCTTTATTGTCCAGTTTTCTGTCTCCTGTGCATGTTTGGCACTAAATGAGGAACAGCAGGTAAGAAAAGTTTCCTGACTTCTTAGTTATCTATAGCATAACACTATAAATATATATGTACATGTATTTGTATTTAGTCCTCCGTAAAATGGGGAGAGCAAATGACTTTTTTTTTTTTTAATTGATTTGTTTTGAAGCTTCCTTTCTAGGTTTATGGTCAGAAGTGTAGCAGCATGATAGCTTGAATATATCTCATGTTCAGCAATTTCACATAAGCTGATGAAATAAATAGTAATCGTGGTGTAAATTTGACAAAGTCACTGAATTGTTCTTGAATAACTGGAAAGGTCATAACTACATTAGGCAGTTATGTGTGAAAGTACAGCAGTCTTCCATATGGAATGGGGACCCGTTCTTACTGCATAAGAAGTGGGTAAGGGCACAGTGACCAAATAATCGGGTTTTGCATGTGAGGATGCTTTTTGTGCATAGCCTGGGAATTTTACCTGTGAATGTGCTGCTGTTAGGTGCTGTTCTTTCATTAGCTACACAGCCTCTTTGGACACTCCAGTCATTCTTTAATATATTTATATTCTCTTCTTAAGCATCAAGATCTGAAGGCTTTAGTTAGGGCATTATCAACTTGATTTTTTACATTGGCTTGCAGCGTAAAACAGTTCAATTAATGTAATTTGTATTTGCTTCTGGCTTCTAGAGTGAACTCCTAGAGGTGGGATGGAGTAACACCAACAGCGCAAGAACAGATATCGAGAGAAATCTGAATTGTTGCGGATTCAGAGTATTTTATGCGAATGAAACCTGCGCCGCTGTAAGTTCCTCAAGTGTGAAAAACCATAACTTTTTCACACCGTGTTTGTCCAAAAATGTACAACTGTTTTCATAGTTTCAGGAAGCAGCGTTTTAACAGATGTGTAAAGTAGTTGTTACAGTGTTACTGAGCTTTGCTCTTAGTTTACTGGAAAGACAATTACAGGGCCCCCTGCAAAGTTTGTACTCCACTGTCATTTAGATACACTTGCTCTCTTGGAGTGTTTTAAAACTGCTGGAGTTTTGTCCATGGGTAGCAGTTTTCTTCTAGAGCAAACTAGGTGCTTTCAAACAACAAAATGTCATCAGCAAATGGAAAGCAATTCTCTGTATCTGCTACAGGATTGTCTTAGAACTCTCCACTGTAGACCATGTGCACCGATAATGGAAGAATATTCTGGAATGGTGCTGAGATTTGTCGGAGGGATAGGCCTCTTCTTCAGTTTCACAGAGGTGAGTGGGTGGTTGGAAAATTGAGTGCTTTTTTCCCCACTTTTAAAGCTTTGTTTTGTGAAACACAATTTTAGAGCGTTTATTACAGGAAACCTCAGTCCAGTCTCAGGGGCCAAATAATTAGGCCACATTTTTCAAAGCTGTGAGCTTGCTTAAGTCTGTCAGAAGGAAGGCTTTTCTTGCAACTATGTTATTTAGACAACAAAGATCAGCATTAAAATGTGGTGCTGTAAAGTTTAAGCTTTTCAGAAAGTTAGCTGTTCAAGTGGACCATCCTCCAACAGTAATAAAAAGTGTTGTTGCTTTACCTTGTTCCCTCTTCTTCCCACCTATTCCCCACTCCAGCACACATAAGGTCTTTGAGGGTTTTTTTTTTGGTGCCACCTATAGTGCAAAGATAGAGTTGCATGAGGAGTGAACTGTATTTTAAACACTAGGTTAAAATTAAAAAGGTCTTTTGGCTCTTTGCTTTAGTACCATGATGATGCATAACTTGCTTTATTGATTGGAGTATAAAAATCATCAGAGCAGGTCTTTTCTAATCCCAAAGTAGAGCATGTGAAAATGCTCTTCCTGCCTCTTAGTGCAGTTTTCAGAAGGTTTGTACATATGACAGCAACCAGAGAGATATGGCAACTTAAACAGAATCACACTGACCTCAGCCATTTCAGCTAAAAATGTAAAGGTGCTGGGAGCAGGGAAGGTGATTGGAGGAAATGGCAAGATTTGAAAATGCACAAGAGCAGCTGTATAGTTAAGTGGTAATGATAAAATGAAACTATTCAGAGGATTTTTTAATCATTATACTAAAAGCAGCTTTACGAGTATTTGGGAAGGGGAGAAGAATAATTTAACTTTTGTTGTAACAATGGGAAATTTTTTATTGCATTGTGAATATGGGGTTGGTTTTTTTTTGTTTATAGTTTTGTGAGGTTTGGGTTTTTCTCTCTGTTGCTAGGTTATGATTTTTCTCAGAGAGAGTGCATTCTTTTTTTCTAATTAAGAAAGATGGAATGTGGTTGTACAATTTTAGCAACAATAAAATATCCTAAACTAGTATACTGGAAATCTGTTGTCATGATTTTATGTTTAAAACAAATTTTGTAAAACTAGGATTGGGATGGAGACCCTCTGCTTAATATCTTTGGTTTTTATTTTCAGATTCTGGGAGTCTGGCTGACTTACAGATACAGGAACCAAAAGGATCCCCGTGCAAACCCTAGTGCATTTATTTGATAAGTTTATAAAGGACTAAATCTTCTCTCTGCACCCTCTACTTAAAAATACTGATTCTCCATAGTTTGGTATTTCTCCATGACAGGTATTCTACATGTACCTAAAATAAAACTCAAGTTCTGTAAGAAATTTCTGTTAGAAATGTGTAGTTTTCATATTTAATTTCTACTATTTTTCTCCTAAGAATCTCTATCTTAAAGTAGATGGGTGCATTCAGTAGCTGGGCAGAGTTGAACTGCTGGTTAGGACTTCATTAATTGATGTGCTGAACTCTATACAATGAATTTTATAGTGGTACTGAGTTATCTGATGTAAAAAAAAAAAACCCAGAGGTATTTTCTGCTGTATTCATCGATTACAAACATTCACATGAATTCTCATTAAAATGATACAAATTTATGGTGGATGGTTGGGTATGATTTACTTAGGTTTTAGGATGTACTCTAGTAAACTTTTTTGTCTCCCACTTTCCTGTTAAGGTAAAAATAGAAGCTAGAGATGTTATTTTCTATAGTGCACATAAGTGTATGTTAATGACTACTGTAGTCTTCACCCCTCCCTTTCCCTGTTTGTTTCGGTTTTCTGGTAGCTTTAGAATTTTGTTGAGAATAAAAACAATGTTAATGAATATTGTCATTATGAGAACAATGAATGAAGAAAACTGGGAGAATGTAATCTGCAGCTGATTAACTTGAAACTTTTTTCCCTTGACAAGTGAATGAGGTTTGGTATTTGCACAATCAATGTCTGTCATCTCTGATGTAAGAAACTTGATGTCTGGAAAGTTGTTGTACAGCTATTTTTTTTAGATGGTGTAAAGTCATTGTTGTAATTACTCAGCAGTGTATATTTCTGTGTCATCCAGATAACAGTCTTGATTTAAAGAGAAATTGAATGATATGTAAAAAAAAAAAAAGAAAAACAGCAACAAAAAAAATGGTTTCCAGTAGTTTGTTTTATGAAAACAAAGAATTCAGGTTGGAATGGTATGTTATTCATGTAGAAAGTATTGTCTGAGCTGAAGGAGAATATGGTCACTCTTGCTGCCTGTAGAAGAAGTGATGCATCAGCTGAAACAGCAGACATCTAAATACCCAAGATGCACAATGTTCCTTTTGTTTCTAATCATACTGAATTGCAGATCTGCACTTTTTCTTCATTCATTCTTCACTCAGTTGCTGTTGCTGGCAGGGTAGGCAGTTGCTGTAGCCTGAAAGACAAGTCTACAGGAAGAAAAGGGGAAGAGTATTAAGGCCCTCTGCCAAGGAATACAGCACCTGAGCAAGGTGGAAAGGAAATCTGGAGGCAGACAGAAGTAGATGCTCATACAGTCACCCTTTACTAGAGAGATCCCTCCTTACTCCTGCAGAGGAGGTGAAAAGAAGTTGAAGCATGCCCATCAAAGAACTTTCAGACTTTCATAGGCTGAGTGCTCCTGAAGAAGGAATTATCTTGAGGTTTTGAAAGGGAAGAGCAGAAACTGAAAGCAGAGGATTGTCCTGAACTTGCTACAGAACTCTGTCTCTTCAGGTGTAGCTGAGCTTTCAGCATCTGTGTTCAGCACCTTCTGGAGCTGCTCTGGGAGCTGCTGTGCCTGCCCAGCTGCTGTGTCTGGCTCGAGCACATACCTGGAGATCCAGGGTAAGGGCCCACTCGTGTGCTGAAACACCTTGAGAGCCTTCAGGCCTGCTGAAGTCAAATAAAATGTACACAGCACTTTTCTTCTCCCAGTTGCTGTCCTGTTTGCCCCAGTTGCTCTCCAGCCATTCCCAATAAGTGTCAAGAGGACAGTGACGATGTCATGGCTGCCTTTAGGAGCAGTGCATTTTCCTGGTTTAGACAGGCTCTGTGTTTTGTAATTACATTACAGTATTAAATTGTAATTGCATTACAGTAATAAATCCAAGGAGCTGTCATATGGAGAGAGTTAATGAAGCTTAAAATAATACCACATTGCTGCTTCAATTTTGACTTTTTTCTTGGTTGTTTTTGTAGTGCTTAGTTTTGGGTGGATCTGGTTTCATAAATATGGTGGATTATACTGGAGTGTAAATGTGCACCAGTGCAAAAATACTGAAAATATTACCACTTCCAAAACTTTCATGTCTCATAATGTGAATTTGTTTTAGTAGTCAAAAGACAGATCAGTGGATTGTATGGAATGATTAAAGTTTATCTATCATATTAAAAATATGTCATCTCTTTGGGATTGTGGTTAAACAAACCCATCCACCCACACATTGAAATTTGTGTGGATTTGCTCTCCAAGTCTGATTCTGAAGGGGGCAGTAAAACACAATGAGTCTGATTTTGGAAGGTGAAGAGTGTTGCTTCTCAGAGAAAGTCTGACTTGTGTGAGTATTGAAAAAATGCCATACTATTCTGACATGCCAAACTAGAGCACTTAACCCACCAAGAATAGGTATACATAACTTTTTCATTGAACTTTGTTGCTTTCTCTTCTTGAAAAACATTTTCACCACACAATCATTTTTTTGTTGTTGTTTTCTGGAGATGCATTTTAATTTTCACCTGACTGCTTGAGAGTTGGACTTCATTGTAACCAGATTTTCTAGAAGCTATTTACAGCAGCACAGTGTCAAAGTAATGGAGTAATTGAACTTGGAACATTCTTACTCCTTACATTAGATGTCTTTTGGCCTTCGTTTGTTGAAATGCTTTCTTCAAGTTGGTTATTCTGGAAAAATATGGAAAGATGTCTTCTTTCAAAACACATATACATTTTCATCATATAAAAATCATTGGCTATAAAACAATCTGATTCTTTTCCATCTAGGTGAGAAAGTGAATGCAGATTTTGACTAACATCCTGATACTACTGCACAGTGTCTGGCACCTTTCACATGAAAGTAACTATTAGAAAAGGAAAAGCTTGTATAACTTGAAGTGATATCTGTAAAAATGTATCTTAAAAGCTGTAGCTGACAAGTGAATAGGAATGTGTTAATGTTCTTAACTTGCATTACTGTTTTAAGCCTAATTAATTAGAAGATTGTCTGAATGCTAGTGAAATTCTTAAAACCTCTATATCCATTCTGTGTACTTTAGGTTATCTAATGATCATATGTATTTTAGCAATGATTTCCCAGGTTTTCCAAAGAAATGGAAAGGCTTTTTCTAGGTATCTCAGCTTGGCTTGATGCCTCTGTAAGCCTAAAAAAATCTGTATTTAGAGGAAAGAATTACAAGAGCAGGAGTGAGTTGGCAATTTATGAATTAATATTCTTAGAAATTTGGTTACAGTGAAAAGTAGATGAGAAAAGCATAGCCTTGAGTGCAAAAAAGAAGAATTTCAGTTTCAGAAATGTTTCTTGATACTTGCAGGCTGGACTAACTTGTGTATTTGCATCTAGGCATGCATCTACGTTAGTAGACCCTTGTAGTTACACCTTATATCCATTTAGTGGATGTTGTATAGTAGCTCTGCTTAAGAAAATTTTGCTACTTCCATAGTGTTACAAAACAGCTTTGTAATGATGGCACAGGCAGCCTTTGTTTCATGTCACGTAGCTCTAGCAAGTGTACTTTAGGATGAGTAGGTAAAGATGATTCTGATAACCAGCTGCTTTGGCCTCCCTCTATGCTATCCCTCTACTAAGTGATATGACCACATTTTTTGCTTTTTCTGACTGGTACATGATTCTAGAGACTATTTCTGCCCCCCACTGCATCTCTTTTTCTTCTGTCTTCCGGATGCTGCAATAGAAAGTAACATCTTACCAAAGTGCTGAAGGAATGCTGAATTCTATGTCTGTGCTTTCCATGTGCTTCTTGAGGTTTTCTGGTAGGCAAGGCTCTCACAGCTTACCAAAGACCTATTAACAAGTACCTCCCTTCTGATTTTGCTGAGAGATTCCCCTGAGCTGAACCCCTTGCTTCTCTCACCTGTCCTGCCATCCCAAGCGTTTTGCTCTTGTAGTTCTCACCATGACTGGTAGTGGCAGTAATGTAATAGAAATGGTGAGAATGCTGGTATTGGCATGGTCCTGGCCAAAGCATTTCTCACTGATGCTGCTGCTGAGTTCACAGATAGCAGGTATTTGAGGCTGCAAAGTCTCCTTTTTGTGTAAGTCTTTATGTAATATATACTCTCATGGTGTTCATCTGCAGCGTTTATTTTAGTTCTGACTTATAAATAAGCAATCATGAAACCAGCCACATAGTCAATGTGATATCCCTTTATTAATCATCTCAGGGCTTTACTGAAATCTGATGTAAGCAGGGACCTTTTAAGAGAGGCAGTTATATCTTAAATCACTTCAGAATACAGTCAGTTCAAAAGAAAAATGAGTTCTCTGTGCAAACAATCCCATTCTCTAGTCTCAAGTTCTTTTCTGTGAAAGATTTTTATTTCTTGCTATCTTAGCTGTAAAGAAAGGGCTGATAATGAAAGCTCCACATAGGCTGGTGCTACTAGAAAATAATTGGAGATAAAGTAGGCTGAGTAATAGGGAGCTTAGCTAGCTGCTGAAACTGTAGATAAAAAGCTGCTTTCCTCTGCTGGGTTTGGCTGAGTGAAGCTGATTGTCTTCACAGTAGCTTGTGTGGTACTGTGCTTTAGATTTGCAGCCACAATGATGCTGATAACACAAGGTTGTTTTCTGTGATTGCTGACACAGAGTCGAGGTCTTTGCTGCTCCCTCCCACTGCCCTGCCAGCAAGTAGAGCTGGGCTGCAGGAGAAGGTGGGGAGGGGACAAAGCTGAGACAGTTGACTCCAGCTGAATAAGGGGATGTCCCACGCTCACCATACCAACTGGGGGAAGAAGCAGGAAGGGGGACACAGTTGGAGTGATGGTGTTTGTCTTCCCAAGTCACCATTACATTTGGTGGGCCCTGCTCTCCTGGAGGTGGCTGAACACCTGCCTTCCTGTGGGAAGCAATGAATTAATCCTGTGTTTTGCTCTGCTTGTGCACACAGCTTTTGCTTTACCTATTAAACTATCATTATCTGAACCCATGAGTTTTCTTACTTTGATTCTTGCTCCCATCTCACTGGAGTGGAGTGAGACAGCAAGTGGCTCTGTGGGGCTAGGCTGCTGGCTGGGATTGATCCACAACAGCCTTTACCTTCCAAAGTGCTTGAATGTAAAATGCAAGCTGTTTTCTCAAGCAACATGGTGATTTTACTATTTCTAATAATGGTAGGTGAAGATCAGGGAAAAAAAGTGAAAACACAGCAATCTTTTGTATGTAAACACTTGAAATGAATTTATTTTTAAAAAAATCACTTTTACAGTTGAATCATACAGTATTCTTCTGTACGCCTTAAAATAAAAGCCTCCAGCTTTTAAAAATGCTGCCCAGTACAAAAGTGCTAATGTAAAACTGTAGTGTTTATGTATAGAAACCATCACTACACATCACTAAATATCACTCTAAGTAGTCTCTTCACCAGTATCAAGGTGTGGAGTAGAGATGGAAGATAAGACTTCATCATATTTAAGGGCTTTCTTCTTCCCCTTACAGTTCAGTCTTCAGGAGCTTCAGCGCTTTTTGCATATTTGAATACACTGGAAATGAAATATTCATGCATGTTATTTTTGCTGCAACTTCCTCTGCCAGCAACCAAAAATGCTGCAGAGAAAATGTCATTATTATTAAAGCTTTTAATCACATGCCTATTGCTATAGGGATTCAGATGTGCTTACTCTTCCAAGCAATTTATGAACATCATGGGTTTAATTTTTACTGGTGAGAACATTCATTAATGCCAACACATGGGCAGAAGCTGGAGCTGTGCAGCAATGAGGGATGGCTGTAGCAAACATCTTTCCTTGCTCCCAGAAGTTTTCCTGACCTGGCCTGTTGGGACTTGTGTGTGAGTTCTCACCATTGCTTGCAGTGATTGCTGCTGAATTATGCAAGTTCCTACTGACGTATGCTTGCTTTTAAAACAGATGGATGCTTAAAGCTCCAGGGCTCTGCCATCATTTTCTTCATCTCACTGGGTTTAAGTCTAGTGTCCTGTTTAATTTTAATCCTGGTTAAATGTCTTTCAGCAAGTACTGATGGCGAGAATCTGTAATGCCTGGTGTTATTTCTTGTCACATGAAAAATGTGACTGCTTTCAGAATATTACCAGAATGTGTCAGAACACTCTACTTACACAATGAAATGTCAGAGGGCTCATATGCATAGAGACGGTTTGAGTATCTTCCAGTAATATCTGCTCTCACAGTCAGGGAAGGATCTGGGGAAAAAAGGGTGAGAGAATTTGTAGAGGTTAGCCTTCAAGCAGAAGGAAACAAAAGGAAATAAAGCTTTCTGCACTTCTGCTTGCTTCCTAAATGTTTCTCTGAGACATGTCTGCTTGCGGTGACTAAGAGATTGTTCCAACAGGGTTACTGACATTTCAGTTTTATTTGTTGTGTTTGCAGGTTTATTAGGAATGGGATGAACTACCCATTCCAGCAACTGTGGCATCAGCCACTGAGAGAGGAATGCTTTCCCTGTGAAGCTGGGTGGGATTGAGTCAATATTTGATCCACAAAACCAACTTGAACCTTTGTATTTCTCATGAAATAAATTCCTGATAATCAGCCTGAGGATTTGAGATGCATGGTGCAGCAGGGGCTCTGAGATTTGCTTTGATGCTTGAGGTACTCACCTATGAACAAAACCCGAGGGACGTACTGGCCATCAGGTGCAAGGTTCTTGTCTGTGGTTTCATACTTAAAGAAAACAGAGAAGGTTCCTGGTCAAGGAGGGCATGTCACCTAAATATTTTTTTCCTTCACCATACTTTGTATTATGAAATACAGCTCAAATGATACATATTGCAGTTTAAGAGATTCACTGTCTGGGATGCATTTTAACACCTGGAATTGCAAATTGGTAACAGCTCATGTTATTATTAAACTTTTCATTTCCTCACATTGAGTTTATAATAAGTATAAATGAAAAAGACTTACTAAGAAATCTCTTATGCTTCAGCAGTGGCCATTTTCCTGGCCAACCCTAGCTATTAAACTCATGTTAGAGAAGCCATAATTAAATTCAGAACTTTGTCACTTTCACTTAATTAAGTGTAACTGGGAAACTTACCACAAGGTTCAGGAGAATGAATTTTTCAGCCAGTTTCTGTATATCTTTGTGTTCAGCAAAGACCTTCTTGAGGGCTGGAGTAGAAAGAAATGGGAAAGAAAATTAGAAAGATGCCCTTGAAATATATTGTCCTCCAAAAGGAAATTCAAACAAACTGATGAAACAAAATGAGAATTTCCAGTTTACAACTGCTGCAAAGATTTTCAGTTCATTCCATTGGAATATGATCCATTCATTTATATTCTGCATTAAAGAGTAATTACAATAGTGCAAAGTGTCCCATCTTTCTTCAGAGAGTACAGCTGGCTCTCAAATTTGTCTGCTTAGGTTCAAATTTGAGCATTTGACCCTTCAAAACTTCTGTTCTACTATTGTGGTTTCTGGCCCTAGATCTTAAGCATGTAGAGCTTCAGACTAAAATGTTTGGAAGGATTTAAATACTTGTACTAAGACCCTCCTGGAGTTACTGGAGCTATGGATGGATGCAAAGATCTTGCCATGTAGATTGACTTGCAGGAAGGAAGGCCCTCAGATAAATTCAAAACACTGTGAAAACACAGTCCCAGTTACCAGAAATCCTTGAAGAGCTCAGTTTCAGCCTGAATTGATTTAGTCCCTGGCTGGATTCAGTCTCAATCACTGATGATATCAAGAGTTGAATATGGTCTTTCCAACAAATCATTATTTCTTGCTACTGGTCTTGCTATTTATTTTGGCTGATTGTGCTGTGAACCAAATTCAGATGTGTCAGAGGTCAAACCCTACTGACCTATGCTCATTTCTGTATCCATTTGGTATCATGCAAAAATTACCATTACTGAATTATCATTTTTATCTCTACACACTGGAAAACACCTCCATGGTACAGTAACTTGGAGAACACTCCCCATGCTTGTGCAAACTAGTACTTCACTAAGGTTTAAGCAGAATGGTGGCTGGGTTTTTTTTTTGTTTGTTTGTTTGGGTTTTTTTAAGCAGTGTTTTTCCAGAAAATTAAAGCAAGATTTATTTCTTTTTCTCCCCTCCCGAGTTCAAAAGGATTACCTTGGCTGTGTGGGCAGTCTTCCAAGTGGTGGATAATCATCAGGGGTTTCTGGCTGGAAAAGAAGAGCCGTCGTTAGGATCGGGGGAGGCACGGGGGGGGCTCAGGGTGAGGGCGGCGGGGCGGGTACCTGTGCTTGGCCCGGAAAAGCGCCTCCTCGTAGGTCTGCGTCCAGATGAGCTGATCTCCCCAGCCTGCGGGAGGGACAGGGCACACACAACCTCAGACAGCGCCCGACAAGCCGGGCTGCGACCCCGGCGGTTACTCCTGCCCCTGCCACCTCTGCCAGGAGGGGCTTGGAACAAACCCGCTGCCAGAGGGCTTTAAATCAGGAATGAAGGAGGAAAGGGTGCTAGGAAATACTAGAAAAGGTTCTGCAGAATGAGTTGCAAGAAAATTAGTTTTTTAGAACAGCATAGTAGCTGAAATATTCACAAGATTGCAGTTTTTAAAAAAAATTGGTGGAGGTTATTTTTCAGTTCTTTGTTTTTTACCTCTGGAGAGAGTCTGAGGCAGTTTTGGCTTGGCAGTAGTGTCCTTTGAATCCTTCTTGCCTGCATCCTTTGCCAGAGCACAGGAGATGACAATGAGGAGCAAGAACAGGGACACGTAACTCTTCTCCATGGCTGCTCCTGGAACAGGAGAGAGAAACTCCCGGTCACTGTGGTGCCTCCCAGATGGGTGCTGGCGGTGAGGCACGCAGCAGATAAGGACAGGATCGGTAAAGCAGCGGGTCAAGTCACAAATATGCAGCGGGGTGAGTCAGGGCTGAAAGGAGCAGCTCCAGGCGGGGGCCTGAGGGCACGGAAGGTGAGGTTTGCCCAGCAAACCGCCCTGAAGAACCCGGCTGCTCCCCACTCCCCTGTTCGTGCCATTGCGCTGTGGCCCTTTTAGGATGTGCACGTCTGTGTTTGTGAATTTCTCCCTCTTCTATTTACATATATCGAATATGCTCAGTAAAATAACTGAGTTACAGCAATTCCAAGAGTCCTTGCAAGTCCTAGTGAGTTCACAGTTCTACCTTGATCTCCCAGTGCTAGAGTAACCCAGCCGCAGGTGCTGAAAAGTTTATTTGTCTCAGCTCTTCCCCCATTTTGCTGTGGGAGCAGCTCAAATGAGAAGTCAGAATGTTTAAGCTAGGCTTTACAGTGAACATTAACATATACACAGCTTAATGGTGTTGAAACTTCCAATTCTGTTTTTTTTCCCTTAAAAATATAATCTAATCCTTAAACCCACCAGAATGTATAACAAAAAGAGTTGGGAGGAGTTGATGTGTGGCCCAGTGAAAACTGAAATGGAGTTTGAGGGTGGAAGCAGCATATAGCAGAGAGCTTTTCCTGAGCCAGGCTGGGGCTTGGAGATGAGACAGGTCTGATGGAATGCTCCTCAGCATTTCAGCTGAGGGGGAAATACTTTCAGCAACATGATCCTATGTTTTCTCTTTACATTTCCTCCTAGAAACCAGAACCAATCTAATGGGAACAAAAAGAAAATTTAAGATGTTCTAAAAGCAGTATAGAACATTGAAAAGATTCATTTAAAAATAATGAAAAAAAGGAAAAAGCAAAACCAAGCCTACAAAACAACCCCCACCACAACAGGCTGTTTGTTTTTAAAGTTCAGACAATGAGAACTGGACTCTAGGAAAACAGAAGTGTTTTTCCAGGTAGGAGCTGCAGGAGGAGACATTATCTGAGTTTCCACAAGTGATACAATGCTCTTTGCTACTGAGATGTCCAGTAGAGCTCAAACATCCAAAGAGTCCCTGCTTCAAGGGTATGAAATACAACTTTTGCAGCAAACTACATTTCTACCCCAAAAAAAGTCTCCTTGGCAAGGGGGAAAATTGCATGAAGTTCAATTAAGCTCTGTATTGTTAGGGTTGCCTTGAGAATTGTTTTGACCAGAGCTGCATGGCGGAAGTAATGCTACTTTAAAAAGGGAAAGCAATAAAATAAAAAAGAATGGGACAACCAGGAAATTGGAGATCAGGTACGCTGAAGATCAGGTTGTGGAGGCAGCATGCAGAAAGCAAAGACAGAGGAACATTAAACCTGCTTCTTAAAAACCTTGCCTCTGGAAGACTTATGTGCACTTTTGAAAAGCTTTCCAAAATAACCCCTCTTCTCCCTTTTTTTTTTTTTTTTTTTTTTTTTTTTAACCTGCAAAGCCAATATTTCTCTAGACATTTTCCTTCATGACAAGCTGTGATGGACTGTGCCTGCTTTGCTGCAGTCTTTTCTTTCCAGTGACCAGATTCCCCATCCCCAGCCAGCTCGGGCTCACAGCTCCCCCGGGTACCTCCTGCAGCAGGGAGGGTGCAGTGCCTTACCTTGTTTACTCGCCCAGATGCCTGCCAGGATGTGAAGGTGTTCCTGGTTCCAGTGTAAATGCTGCTGCTCCTACTGCCTATTTATGCTCCTTCACACCCCAACTCCACCCACAAGCTTTGAATTTGAATACTACTTTCAAAGAGCTAAACTTTCCAGTTTTTCCCTACCAAAATGTTTGGAGTTTATTTTGTAATTAAATAACATTGCCGTCTCCTGTCAGATACTGTATCCTAAGCTCAGAGACATTTCTGTAGACTTTTGGGATATTTCTTGAAAGGTGATTTTAAAAGATTGGCAAAGATCCAAGTACAGGTAAGCTTAAGTCAAGACTCCTGATTTGCCTGAAGAGTGATTTGTCTTTTTTTCATTGGTTGGAAAATCACTATGAGTTGCTGTTCTTTCAGTCCTTAGAAAAAGTTAAATTGATGACTCAGAACTGTGGATGTTAATTAAATAAATAACTATGCACATTATACAGATATTTGTGCACACATTCACATATAATAGCACATAGAATTGTAATCAGACCTAAAAAAAAAAAAGTTGTAAAGGTCTCCACAAAAATATATTTGAAAGCTATAATAAAAAACCTGTGTTTATAAGCAGAGATCAAGGCCAACATGTAATTCAAATTCCATGATTAATTGATTGTGTAGACATTTATTTTTAACTACAACATGAACCCCAATCACCTTAGGTTTCAAATACACAAATAATACAGTGCAATGCTCAGGAAAATGAGACCTGGATGGTCATTCCTACTGCTGCATTGACTGCACACAGTCCTTCCACAGAGGTCAGTGCAATATATATGTTGAAACTACGGTATGTTCTCCTTGCTGCATGCCTCATATATTTCAATGAGATTAAAATCACGAGTTCATGGGCAGTGAATGCTTAAAATTACTCAGCTGGGTAGATGAAATCCATCAGATATGGATTTTCCTGTTTGAAATTCACAGTGCTGCCTTATGGCTGCTAAAAGCACCCATTAGTTACAAATATACTTGTGAGAATTAAGAGCTTTGGATCTTAGTGTGGATTTGGTTTGTTTTTTGGGGTTTTTTTCATGAATAATAATTAGAAAAACAAAGTACAAAAGCAAGATGGTGAACTCAAGCAAAAAAATTTAGTGAGTTCTACCATGCTTTGCTCAGCTGCTTGATGTATTAGGAGGGTGAAACCAAAGCTCCCAGGCGTGTCAGTCATTTTAACTGCCCTTTCTGTGTGTTTCATGAAATAAGTATGTTTTCCTGAGAGAATTTGCATATAAATTTCTTCTTCTCCTCCAGCACTTTTCCCTGAAGATTTAGAGATGTAATTTGTTTGCTCCTATATTGTCTATCCAAACTACATCCACTCAGTTTTTCTTCCAAAACATATACAAAAGAATTCTCCAAGGTCCTTATTTGGACATGGGACCACTCACTTTGGGCAGTTTAGGTTACATTCTAGATCCACTTTAGTGCAGAGGTAGAAGTTAACCTTGGGTAACCATGTTGGTCTCAACTTGGACAATTCATAACTGTAATTTAACATGCTTTTGCTGACTCCCTTCTCAGGTAACACCTAAGAGCATTTGGCAGTTTTAAAGACCATACAAGAAGTTTTAATTGCTCTCTGGTGCTGTGCGGAGATAAGCAGGTGGGTTCTCACTCACAAACCTTATCAAAAAAATTAGGTTTTGTCTAAAAATGCATCATCCCCAAAGCTAAACCCCTCCCTGCTCCTGGCACTGGCCTTAAATGTCTCTCCATTTCATCTGCATCTTTGCTTTCTCCTGTTTTCAGGGGATACATTTATCTTAGCCTGTGTCCACATAGTCTTGTTCTACTCTGACAGAACTGTTTCCTAGAAGAGTCTCAGGAATTCAAATACAGCTACTCACAGGGGCTTCCCTGTCAGCTCAAACCCAGGGGCCTCAATGCAGATAGTTAGACTTGTCTCCAAACCAGTTTGTGCCTTGTGAATAAAGAGAGGGAGAAACTCAGTCTTTCCCACAGCTCCCTGCTTGGGCCCTGAGACTGAGCAGTACCCAGCTAAGATTTCTTCTGACCTTTTATAATGGGCTGCTTTCTGTGCCTCAGTGACTAAATCCTGCAGGAACTGCCCCAGAGAGCTTCAAACCAAATCGGACTATTCCAGAATGTTTTTCCTCTTTTTCTATAAAGATCTGGTAGACCCTATTACTGTTAATATTTAACATCTTTACAAAACTAGCCATCAGATTTTTAATATAATTTTGGTTTCCCTGCTCTGAGGTGCCTTTGTTCATTATGTTATGCAGAAATTTGCACAGCTTCAGGTGGCTGATGTTACACCTGTTCTGAAGGCATTCTCTGCTTTGTTTTTTCTTGTATTTTATAATATGTAAGTTTTAGAATTCAGGCATTTCGCCTAATTTCATAATAAACACGTTTCCAAGTCTTATGATCTACTGCTTAGAAGTAATATCAAAAATTTACATGGGAGGAATGAGAAGTAATGAAGGAGATGTGTAGTCAGTCTCACACTAGCAATGCTCTGAGTCAAAGCCAGAGACAGATCTGGAAATGAACAATCTTCCAATGCTCTTAAAGTAGTAGCATACTGTAAGACATCATGGTTGAAAGCAAACAAAATTTATTTGAGAACTGGTCAAATTTCTGTTCTCAGTGCTTTAACTCCATTCAGGCTTTTTATCACCTGAAAGGTCTTTGGATAAAATACAACTAAAATTTTCCAGAAAGCCTTATACCCCAAGATTTAGGAGCTGAGACACCCTCTTACACCTCTGAGAGATGCAGGCTCCATTTTGTTTCCTTCTTGCCCTGAAATAGTTCAAATCCTTCTCATGAATATGACAGGTGGGTGCTGCCTGGATTGGGATATGCCAGGATGATCCATGTCCCCAGTCACACATGCCCAAGATTGTTTATTTGTGCAATAGGCATTGATGCTGGAGCAGGCACTGAATCCTAGGCCTGCTCAGTTGTGATCTGTTAGGTAAGAAAGTGATTTGTCTCACATTGGCTCGGGAAATATTTGCTAACACTTGGAAATGGAAAGCATTACTAAAGGAGAAACTGGTGTCTTATAAGTGGTCCAGATGTTCTCTTGAGAGGTGGAAGGTCATGGTTCAACCATCCCCTGACTATTTTATTTTCATTACAAAGCCACATTTCAATATATGGCCAGAGAGACAAAAGTTCAGCAGATTTCTATTGCTGAACATTTAAAGCTGGTAACTGAAGCTCAGGTAGATTTTTGCTAGGAGTCTGATGATTCATCCTGAAGTATGATGGTTTTCCAAAATATGTTAGCCCAACGTTTTCCTCTTTTTAGTTGAATAAATTACTCAAATAACTTGCCATATAAACTTACAGTTTATTGGTAATATTTTTCAAATCAGCTAGCAGAAAAGATGCTAAGGATTTAAAATATGATAGTCTGACTCTTTAATTACTGCTTGCAAAACAAAAGAGCAATCTGTGAGGATTTTGATATCTCTGGAGGCTTTTTTCCCACTTACATGTGGATGTTTATATACAAATCACCACCATTTGATACAGGCTGTCATGAAAAGCATGGAGCATCCTTTACATAGTTTTAGATGAAGATGTGGGTTTGTCATGTAGCCAGTTCTTATCCCATATTTCTCTTTGAATCTTGACATGATGAGATGTCTGGAAGGCATTGCTGAATGACATGTTTTAAAATCATGAAGTCATTTGAAGACCCATATTAAATGTCCTTGCTCTTGTATTGTTTAATGCCCTTTCCCCAACAATAAGGAAACTGTCATGGTCTATTACACCAAGGAGTTTCAAGGTTTTCAGCATATGTGGAACTTCATTGCTCAGTTGTGTTTGGTAAGAGAAAGCCTGTTCCTGGTAGCATTTAGATTTAATTTCAAAATATTTTTTTCCATCCCACAGGGAAACAGCAAATGAGTGATGAGGAATTCTGTGATGAGAGGGACTGGGAAGCAGGGGTTGTACCACAGCCTGTGAAGAAGATGGTTTGTCTGGTCTTTTTAATCAGGCGAGTTAGTTATGACCAGCAACGCTTCATGTCTGAAATTCTTGTACTGAAGTAAATGCATTTTAATAAATTAAAATAGCTTGCTCTGTCTAAAGCCAGAAAATTTTGCTGTACTACATAATTAAAGCCAATGATTCCTTCCCTGTCTGAGTAACTGATATCCAACTTTCAGTATAACTTGAAATCTGTAAGCTATCAGTTTCTTATTTTGTTATACTGTAATATTTGAGAACTGTGGGGAAAACATTTAAGTTTTGAACAGCTTATTTTTGGACTTAGTATCTCATGGGATTTTTTTAACTAGCCCCTTTATGTTAAGAAGCCCCCTTCTGTTTCTGGCCTGCCTTGGTCCTTGGATGCTAAACTCTATTACAGGCAAGTAGGTAAGCCACAATGTTCATAATTCAGTGAGTCTTCCAGAGGTGCCACCTTGCTGTGATCTCTCTGTAGGTCTCCTTTCTATTCATTGTTCTTATTTCAAATTTATGTCTGTTTGTCTGTAACCCAGATCCTCTTAGTTTTCCTAATGCTTTGCCTCAAAGATCAGAAACCTTTGGCTTCTAGTGAGTATGAGTGGCATGGCGTCCCAAATCTGACTCTAGAATTCATGGTCTTTAAGTAGTAATGGATGGGACTCTACTCTCTTTATTCTTGCTAACTTACCTGAAACTTTGCAAAGATGAAGGATTCTATCCTGTTCTTTTTAATTTTTTTTTAATGAACAGTAAACACATGTCAGTGAAATTCTAGCTGAAACAAATGACACAACTGCTTGCTTAGCCCCACTGTTGCTTGTTGTACTAATGTCTTTTTTTTAACATTGCTTTTGCTTTGGGGCCAATATCCTGATCAGCATGACCTCTGCAATGAAATGTATGCATTTGTTCTGCAAAGTTTCTCTCTTTCCTGGTAGTGTTGGTTTTTACCTCCAAGCTGTGCAGGCTCTCATGGGGTTGACACTCTCTGGCCTGCATGATGTGCTCCACAGAACCCCCTCATCTTCTCCCAAGTTCTTGACATTGCCTTGGCTTGTATATTCATCACAGAATATGCAGTTTTAGTCAGCCACACAGCACACAGACTGCACAGGTTTAGTGGACTCCAGTGCTGAGTCCTTTCTGCAGCAGCTCTCACAGCTGCCATGTCTTAGATGTTCCCCCACATCCTCACTGTGTCCATGTCGTGGAACCATTTCCCTCTCTCTGCTTCAGTCTGAACTGGGTGGGGTCTTTGCTTGGGCAGTTCTGGTTGCCTTGTCAAGGTTAAATCTGGGATTTAGCAGTCTCATTTCTAAGGTAGATTCTCCAGATCCTGAATATTATATTTTTATCTGAGTCTCAGCCACAAAGTTGTAAAACTAACTCACCAAATGTAGACCAGGTATAAAATCCTCTATGTTTTCACTTCTTATTTTACTTTTTTTTCCCCCTTACTTTTTCTTTTTTTTTTGTGGAGAAGTGTGGGGATTGTTTTTTCATCTTTGTGAGGAGAATAGTTTACCACTGCACAAGTTACCCAGAGAAGTGGTGGGAAAACTCTTCTGTCAGGTTTCAGAGAGTTGCTTGACAAACTTGTTGTTTGATTATTAATGCCATTATTCAGTGATCATGCATGGGGATGGGGTTGGAAAGAGTACTTTTATCATGCTTGACCTTCAACTGTTAGTAATATGAACTTTGAAATAACACAGCACCCAGTTCCAGCTCCTTCATTCTACGAGGTGCCTCCTAATGCAGAATGTTGAATGTACTTCTCAAAGCTTCTCACTACAATCCTTGTCTTCAAATATTGACATAATTTAATTCCTTTTGTTATACAGTATTCTACTGACGTGTTGCAGACCACTGCATTACCAGCAGGACAAAGAAAGTGAGATCACATCTACAGTGCTGAGTGACTGTTCAGCTGCAGAAGAGATGGCTCAGGGGGGTCTCATCAGGGTGTATCAACACCTGATTGAGGGGACCTCCTTGTCCAGAGGAAGGCTACAGAGATGATCAGAAGGCTGGACCATGTCTTCAAGAGGCTGATTTGGGGTTTTAGCCTGTGGAAAGCTCTGGGGAGACGTACAGCATCTTCCAGTACCTAAAAGGGGGCTACAAAAAAGCTGAAGAGGGGCTTCTTTCAAGATCATGTAGGAATAGAAAAAGGGTTAATGGCCTTAAACTGAATGAGAGTAGATTCAGATTAGATATTAGTAAGCAATCCTGCAAAAGGGTGGTAAAGTTATGGGACATGTTGTTCAGAGAAGCTGTAGATGCCTCACCCCTGGAAGTTTTCAAGGCCAGGTTGGATAGGGCTTTTAAGCAGCCTAGTCTAGTGGAAGGTGCCCCTGCCGACATCAGGAGGATTGGAACTAGAAGGTCTTCAAGGTCCCTTCTAACCCAAACCATTTTATGATTCTTTGACTCCAAGAAGGACAAGCCAGACTCTTCTCTGACATCAAGTGACAGGATAAGAGTCAATTGAAATTCAGGAAATTATGTGTAAATATCAAGTAGATTTTTTCCCTTTTGTAATGTGAAGATGATTGAAGACTGGAACAGGCTGTCCAGAAAAGTTGTGGAATCCCCATCCTTGGACATATTCAAAACTCAACTGGGTATAGCTCTGAGCAACCTGCTGTAGGTGACACTGCTTTGAGCAGGGGACTTGGACAAGACAGTCTCCAGAGGTGCCTGCCAAATTCAACAGATCTGTTATTTGGTGAATCTACATATATAGTATGTATAAAAGAAAGATTAAATAGTACAAAGGTGAACTTATAACTGGACCCACACATATCTTACTCTCAGCTATGCCTGATCTGTTGCCCAGTATAAGATAAATTAATGTAAAAATGCCGTACTATGGTCACAGGTTAGAATATTATTGCTGGAACAGTAATGAATGGTTATTAACTTTTGCCCATGAGGTGCTCATGTTTCACCATGGTGTGGGTCATACACTGTACAAATACAGTTGTAATGTCCCTATCAGGATAGCTAGCTGGCTGCTCAAGACAATCGGAGTGACTTTAGGCAACGTGTACTTAAATTTTTGTTTAAACATCATGGCCTGGAAGTGGTAAGCACACCCCCACAGGTGGTGACACTAAACAAGCAGTATCAGTAACAGGGAGCTGATAGAGGATGGGTGTTCCCAACTCCTGGCACAGTTCCAGCTGACGGCTTGATGATAACGTGGCTCTATCTTGGCATTCAAATGCAAAACGCTAATTTAAAATTGTTCTTTTAAAAGAGTTTTTTTCTGGAGGTGGCATAAGCAATGCTATCCTAAATCTTGTGAAATACTTAGTGGTCAAAAAAAAGGCTGATGTATGTTTCAGCTGTGCTTAGCACAGAGGCACAGGAGCTGAGGCAAAGCAGCCATCTCTCATTTGCCCTCCCTCTCCGCAAGGTCATTCCAGCAGCTGACAATGACTGGACGAGAAACAATGTCTTTTTGCATCCAGCTGTTACCTGTACCTAGCTGTATCACTTGGAGATTCCCTGGGAAGCAGGGAATTCCCACATAGTCAAGTCAAAAGCAATCTAATCTCTGTGTGCCAAAAAACCTGTGTGGAAAAAGGTGGAGATGTGAGTGTGATCTGAAAGCAGATCACTTAAAAGAAGACCGCTTCATGAGGAGCCATACATAAGTAAAAATGCATATATTAGTGTTCCTGTGTCAATTATCTGTTAGGAGCCATTTCTGCTTTTAACATGTCTGAATGAGAAGAAAAAATAAGGTGTAATTTCTTGTTTTGTGTTGAGAGACCTGTAGTTATCCTGCTGTAGCTAGCTAGGTTTTCAGAGTTGAATGTATTGAGTCATTACAAACACTGGCAGGTTGGGATTTCAGTTCCTGCCCTCCTGTTTCATATCATGCAGCTGCTGGAGCTGCAGAGTAAACAGACATCTGGTGGAGAGCTGCCTGCAACCAGCAGCCTCCCGCATTCTGCACGTGTTGCTGGGCAGAAGTAACCAGGGACCAGCTGTTAGCACCCTCCTCCTTTCTGGGATGAGTGGAGGGGATATAAATCAGCAGCACAGGAAGAATGGAGGAAATGCCTGTCTTTGCCTGGCTATTGTGGAGCTCTACTCTTTGCTACTTTGGTGGGTTGGTTAGCAGGGCTGAATCCAGGCTGCTAGTTCAGGACACCGTGTTGATCCCTCCAGTGATCTGAAGTTTTAAATGTCAAATATCTTGTTAAAAAGCAAACTGAAGGTAATGGATAGCATCATCATGTAGATGATGTCAGTTATTTGGAGAGAAGCAATTATTCCATGCTATATTCATGTGGCTGCAACATGCCAAAAGACCACAGACATGGGGGTCAGTAATTATTGGTATTATTTTCATTACAGGTTTGTATGGTAGCTTATAAGCTCTACTATCTGTTCTAGCTCCCTGTACTTTCTGACTGAAAATCCTAAAAATTATTTGCAGTTTTGGATGACCTTCATGTGGACACTTGGATACTCCGAATGTCACACTGTGTGTGTGCAGAGCTAGCTGAGATCTTTGGCATGATCTCCTATAAAATTCTTCTTTTTACCTTCTCTTTTAGAAGAAAAGGAATCCATCAGACGGTGGGTTCAACTAAGGATGCCTCCATAGTTTTGAGAGGTGTTCCTTATACTTGCATTTCTTCTTTCTATTGACCAATAAGATTGTCACACCTGTATTTCCTTGCCAACTTCCTGGTTGATATGTGCAAGAGATCAGCATCTAGCTTGCTTGACTTTGTTTCTCATGTAGCTCTTATGCAGAGCCAGTCCTACTTTTTGGTCTTAACTGTCCTGGCTCAGCCCCAAAAATAAATAACATTCTTATATTTGGTAGATTAAAGTAGAGTCATCATAAAAGCCTAAGAATTACTGTAGGAAGCGGCAAGTTGCACCTTGAACTTTGAGACCATCCTTTTGGTTATTGACACTGCTATGTCAATGAAACTTAAGCATGAATGCACCATAATAATAAGTATTTTCCAACTGTCTCCTTGAGTCAGTCATATTGGTTTTGAAATAAAACCACCCCATTTTCTTCTGTTAAATACAGGAAATGTAGGAATATAAAACTCCTGATATGAGTAGCTCTACCTTTTAACTATTTCAGTTGCAAGCCGCAAGACTTTCTGGGAGATGCCTTAACATTGTGAGGCGCTCCAGCAAAGTTAGTGGGGCCTTTGGTTGTTGAGTGTGCACTTGTCTAGGAGGGCTTGGGTCTGCATTACTCACAGGCTTTTTAGTTCCTTTGGGTTTGGGAAATGAGGAAAAAAAATTAATTTAACAAATCCTTTTCAGATAACTGACACATGCCTTGGAAGACTAAAGATGCCCAAAGGGGCACATGGTGTGATTCTTGGGGGTGTCCTGTCCTGGGACAGGAGTTGAACTTTGATGACCTTTGTGGGTCCCTTCCAACTCAGCATATTCTATATTTCTATGGTCAGATTAAAAGAATAAAGATGATAATTTAAAAGAAGTGTTAAATTCACAAAGGTCTGTGGAAAATAAAACTGGTGCTTTGTGCTTACAGGTAATTCAAATTGAAAAGCAAAATTGTTCCAGGGGTGTTACTCTAAGTGCACAATCATAAGATTTTCTTCCTGTCACTAACATTGCTCATATAAAGAGAAATGACTCCTTTTGCTCTGCAGCACCTGATTCTATTAGCAAGGTGAATGTATTAGCAAAGACCCATCCAAGGAAAGCCTCAAGAGTTTTGCCTTCATAAGAGTGCACCATGTTGCCATGTTTCTTTCCTGTTTCCTGTTTGGTGAGCAAACAAACCTTCTGTGAGTTTGTTCAGTGATCTGGTTCACATTCAGCAGAGAGCTTCCAAATTCTTTATGCATCTGTCTTACTGCTATCTCTAAAAATGTTGAAGTCAAGCTCTATTCTTGGCCGCTTGTCAAAAGGTAATTTTTTAATTTTTGTACAGGAATACTAATGTTCAAGTCAGCCCTTAAGTGAATCTCAAACTGAACACCCTTTGCTTTTTCTGACTGCATCAGCTGGTATGATAAATTCAGCTCTCCTTGCAAACTGCTTTTTATAGAAACCTTGCTAGATAAAGTGCTTTGATTGAAGTGGAAGACACACTGTGTTGGAGCTGAATTCTGTAAAGCTTTCTAACCAGTTCCAGAACAGTGCTGCTCTCCAATTTGCTTGGTTTCACTGAAATCTGCCTTGTGTGTGAGTCTCGCCCAGGTTGACTCGCAGAGCTGGCGAGCAGGAATCTCTAATTGCAGTAGCCCTGGGTGTTGGTTCTCTGCTTTGTGGCACCATAGCAATTTGGGAGTGGCTTTGTTTAATTCATAATCAAAATATCCTACTTGCCTTTAGTTTGCCTAGGGAAGTGGAGAGAGGGAGAGAACGAGAGAGAGAGAGTAATCCTACCTGTGGCATATAACAGTAATGAAGTTTAAATATTATGGCAGCTAAATAACAAAGAGTTTATTCTATTCATGAAGGAAGATAACCTTTCATCTTCTCTTTGTGTGTTCTATGTGAGATGATATTGCATTCTGAATGTGTTGGAGACACATCCTAATGTAGGAATGCAGCTGTCAGTCAGCAAATCGGAGATGGACAAAAGTTAATGCTGGGTTTACTCTACTGGTTGAACAGTAGCTTGCAGTTAAGTTGTACCAAAAATATTGCTGCAGTTCTTCTAACAGGAAATGAATTGGATATAAAACTAAATGCAAACAAAAGCTCCACCCTACAGTTTTGGGGGTTTTGTTATATTATTCTATATTTTCAAGATTGTGTTATTTGCCAGTTCATGCTAAGACATGAATTTAGCAAAGATATTAATGAAAGACCCACTAACATCTCTTTGCTCATTTGCTACAGGTGCCAGGGTTGATATTTTGGAAAATAAATGCATATTGGGAGGCTGGAGCAATAACACTTGTTCTTTATTTCAGTGAAGCTCTCCCTACCCTTGGGCCTATTCATAAGTTCTGCACCATGCAACTTCGAAATAACAGTGGAGCCAGATTCAGGCCACTCTTTTTTCATTCATTCATTTTACATTTATTTTCTCAGGCTTCTGCAGAAGGATGAAAACTATGATGTAGGCAAGCCTTTTAGAGGGGTGACTGGGGATTCAGAGAGTTATTTGTTGTCAACCAAGCATTTTAAACAAAAAAAGTAACTTTTTTTTAAAAAAAGTGCTTGATCAAAGACTTGCTGTGTCAAATTTTCATTTTACAATAAAAAAAAAATCTGTTTGGATTGAAAAGTAAGATTTTTTGCAAAATTTCTCATTGAAGTAAAAGTTTGTTTAGAAAAAGTAATGATTTTGGTTTCACTTCCCAAAATGAGACTGTTGCAGAGAATTGCTTGTGCCGTTCCTACTTGTGGAGATCCACAGTGTGAATAATTCTCTAAGTGAAAGCATGAGTCAGTTACAAAGTCTATGTTTTAGAAAGCACTTAAGGAGTTGAACAGCCTGATGGGAGATTGGTAAGATGAAATTGGTCAAATCATGATTAGATGGTGGAGTAAGATGTAGCATGACACATGAAATTTGTAATTTCCCATAGAGTCTCCCACTTCTGGTAGAAAATCAGATAGTGGAATTTTGCCTTATAGAGTAAAATGGAGAATTTAAGTGTTTCTTGAAGTGTAGAAAGGCTTTAAAAATTATTTGAGGAAGAGATTCAAACTTTTGAAATTGCTATTCTTTCAACCAGCAAGTTCAGGACAAAATGCCACTGAAATTTGAGCAATATTGGACTCAACACTTGGATCTACAACCTGGATTTGCATTTTGTGCCTGCCATTACTAAATTTACTTGTGACTTTCTGCTAAGTCACCCTCATGTTCTTGTTGATTAGAAACACTTTGTTAAACACTATTTAGGTGCTTAGCGCTGCGCAATGACTACAGCTTTTACCGTTCTGAAGGAATTTGTTTTGGACATGAACCTGCGTCATTCCAGAGTTCTTGTGGGGCATCTTAATATGACATCTACACTTTGAATCCAGTGTTTCCTTGGGGCTCTACCATTTATGCCTCCAAAGATGAAACCAAATAACCAGCTGTAAAGCTCTAAAATTATTCACATAGATCAATGTAGTTATGAAACTGTGGGAGTTAAACTGTGTTGGCAAACTGTTATTACTATAATAACAAAAAGATAAATTATATAAATGGAGATGCGAGAACACAGGATGCTTGTGAGGTTGACAGAGCCCCCTGTGCCAGAGCTACTGGAGCAGAGTGTTGTTGTAAGAACACACAGCAGTGGAGGAATTGGCAGGTCACATCATAGCATAGCCGCACAAATGTTTGGAAAAGCTCCTCCTTTTGAGTGGTAAATCTTAGCTTATCTGATATAATACTGTGCAAAAATTGGCCTAAGCACTGCTGGAGTTATCTGGGACACAGGAGTGATCACACTGTTTTTTTGACAGATGAAATGCTCCGAGCTCACCATTATGGGTAATCAGTTAACTGCTTAGCCAAGTGCCTTCATTCCTAAACTCCTTTTCAGTCACTGAAGAGCTTCCCCTTTCTTCTTGGGTGAGCTTTGCCATAGTGCTGAGTAGCCCTTCCTTTGCCAGGTCTACATGAAGATTTTCACTTCTGCCAGACATGGTTTTAAGGCTAAGCTGTCTGAGGTACAGCTTGTGTGTGTCAGTGCTCAGCTGTGTCCTGATTCCTGTCCAGTCCCTGAAGACAGGCTTTGAGCAGAAGCACCAGCTTAGAGTGACATCTCAGCCCTCTCCCTGAATGACTCAGGGGCATGATATAGGTGTTTGTGATCATAACTCTTGGCTTGAAAGCCACTGAAAACAATGTGGCAGGGCAACTTTTTGTTAGTGACTCAAGTTTTTAAATTCGTCCTTAATTTTTCCCAGTTATAGTGATGTCGATATTTAATAATCTTTGAAATACTGTGCCTGTGGCACAGAATATGAAAATATAACTCAATATAATATAGGCATATAGCAGGTGTGTGTTCAGGCATCCTGAACAGGATGTGCTGGCGGAAGTGTCCTGGAACTACCTTCCTCTTAATTCCTGCATTTAGCTCGCTTGCAAAGCTAATTGGATATAGTTTCTTCATGTAAGCAGTAGCTTGGCTTGTACTTCTACTTTGTTTAATGACTAATCTCTTCCAATCTATATATGTTTAATCAGGAGATGACCTAGGTCAGATAATAAGTCTGCTGCAAATGTTCTATTTGCAGCATGTTGTGCTAAGCAATAGCAAATCTGTTGGGTATTCTTGTAATGCAAATCCCTTTCAAATCACTTTTACTGGTGGAGAGAAAACGTGTCAGCTTGTGAGTGGCTGCCTGCCTATTCCTGACCGACTTCATGTTTTCAAGAAGAGTTTCAGGGAATAAATATACCCATGCTATATTTATCCATGATGGTTTTGATTTGTCAACCTGCTGCTAATTTAAGTTGCAAAGAACTTCCTTTAGTATTAAGCAATTATTTCTAGGTTGATTAGTCTTAAATAATTTGTCCTAAACCTCAGACCTGTACCAAATCTTGTGTACTTTTATTCCTGTTGTTTACTGTTTCTATAAAGGCAAATCTCTATATGTCATTTAAATCTGATCTGTAGATTTCAAATTGCCGTGTCTGTCTGTCAAATCTACATTTTACATCCATCTATCTATCCATCTATCTATCTATCTATCTATCTATCTATCTATCTATCTATCTATCTATCTACCTATCTACCTATCTACCTATCTATCTACCTATCTACCTATCTACCTATCTATCTCTACACACATGCAGACTCCAGAAAGGACAAAGGGTCTTGCCAGAGCAGTGATGCAGAAGGCCTCTTTTTCATTTAATATTTGGGAACAGGAAACAAGCTTCTTCATGGTGGTAATTTTAAACATTGGATATGTATTAAGACCAATGGTCCCCATGGACTTTTCTGTTTTTTTAGTGAGGAATGACACCAAGACTGTCCATCAGAGGATCTTTCCATTGTGGCCATCAGGCAACCCTACTCCTCTCTGTGTGAATTTATTCCCAACAAGTAAGCTGTGCCTGGGACTGGGGACTGCCAAGTTGGATGAATCTGGCCCTTGACAAAGGACATGCTGTCTCATTACAGTGCCTAGCATGATGTCAATGATGTGATTGGTGCTGGCTGAGATCACTGCTGCTCTGGTGAAGGGGAGGGCAGGAGGTCAGCCCTGCCAGCCCAGCCTGAGGAATGCCTCCGTGCTGGCTCTAATTGTTCTCCTGTGGTGAGGAGCTCAGAAATGAGAGACTAAACAACTGCATTAAGCTGCTACTCTGGGAGGACTATTGGGAGGTTTTTCACATGGTAGACTGTTCAACAAAGCCCCTAAATATACCCACGCTGGGGCATGGCTGTCATTCTGACCCAGGCTATTTGTTTCCTTCTTGCCTGATTATGGAAGATTAATATTCTGCCTTCTTGCCCCCTGTAATATCCTGATCTTGAGGGAGCATAGGAAACAGCTTATCCTATGAAATAAAATGATAGGGAATGATTCTTGAATGCCTGATCATTCTTGTCATGCTGTTTGACAACTCTTTTTGTGTTGTAAATGTGCAGTAAGACCTTTGATCCCTAAGCTGGTCACATTAAGTTCACTACTCAGGCTGAGGCCCTGCTGTGCATTCAGTGAAGGTTTGTATCTGTGGAAAAGAATTAAGGGACACAGAGAGCTTTGTGCAAACCAACCTGAAAGGATAGATGTGTTCTGGAAAATAAGCTTAAGCTGTGCCTCTGCAGAGGGAGTGGCATTGCTGTGCAGGCCAGCAGCTGCTGCAGCTGAACACAGCTTTGCCTTGCCCTGTTTGCATAGCTGGGTGGATGCTGGAGACGAGGGGAAAGTGGATAGGAGCCTGGACTGGTTTGCCCGCCATGCACAGAGTCCTCGATGAAACACAGGAGTCATCACGTGGTGAAAAGGGAAGAAAGCTGCCCTGTGCTTTCTGTGCCAAAAAGGGAGGCTGTGATGGTCACTGACAGCTCTTCTGCCTGGATGCACTTTTGTGCTGGAGGAGGAAATGAAAAGTCAGGGTGGTGATACATGTGCTTATGATGTGAACTTCCTGTGGCATAGGAAAGGATACTGTTATTTCCCACAAAACCACCCACAAACCCTGTAGGAACTGCAACCACTCCTGATGTGACTAACCCTGAGTGACTGCTTAGCAGAGTCCACATTGTGAAGGGCTTGACTCACTTCTGTTCTCCTAAGTGTTTCAGAAAGAGAGATCTCTAAATGAAGATTAGTAAATCAGTGATATAATAAACCAATGACAAAGAAATGTTGGGCAACAATCAAAATTCTGTGCAGGAGTTGGAAGTTTGCTGTCATGGATACATGCCCATTTCTGGGTTATTTTAATTGTGCAATCAAATTTATATTTCAGAAAAGCACAAAGTGCTGTTTTGGTGAAAAAAAACGCCAAACTCTATAGTACCTGTAGTTTTACCTAAAACCAAGTATTTTAATTATAGCAGTTTATCTCTGATTGTGAAAATTCCTTTGATTTATGAATATTACTTAGATTATGTGCCCTGATGATAAAATAATTTTCTAACTGCTTATGAGAGAAATTCGCTGGAGAAGTATTTTCTTATTTATACTCCTTGCTGTAGAACCTACATGCTTGACTTCTTTGATTCATTTACCAGCTCAATTAATCCAGGTGGCCTTCCTTTGGTCATGCCCACAATTCCTTTCCTCCTTCATTCGAGGAAGGACCAAGACATAGGCATAAACTGCTTACACAAGGAGGCTGCATGGCCTGGAGATATAAAAGAGAGAGAGCAATGTGTAATCCCTGTCAATGAGGAGCCCAGATACCAGAGCTCCTTCCCTAGGAAATCCACAGAGGGAAATGGCAGTTTAAAGTAGCTCAGACCTGCCTCCCTTTGATTTTTTTTTTTTTTTTTTTAATTTTTTATTTCTCAGGTATGGAGTGCATGGAGAAAAGAACCTCTAAAGACACATTCTGCACTGTTGTTCTTTGCAGCCTTTGTCACTCCATCTTCTGTTGAGTAGGACAAAACTGTATGTTACACTATTTGTCTTAAATATCTGTCAGTGATGACCCTCCCTTCCCCAGGCAGCCACTGACAGCTGACTCATGTTTTTTTCCTAGAGAATGACAGCCTCAAGGCTTTAGTTTTTGGCTTAATCCTGGCTCGAGTTCAGGAAAATATCTTTTAAGATATACAGAGGAATTTTTCAGTGAATAGATTATCCTTTCTTTCTCTACTATCTTCGAAATCCAGTCTTACTTTTGACATTGCTTTCTTTCATGTTTTTGCGCTTAAATCAAGAAAGGATAAACATTTTGTGCAAACAGGGTAACAATGACCAGGAGAATTGAGATGTATGTTGACATTTTAAAAACAAATTTAAAAAGTGTATCACTGTTATGTTCCCTAGTATGCAATGTTCTGCAATAAAGTAACTCATGGTTTAGTAGCATGGGTTGCTAAATTATCATCCCCACCTATAGTCTCTTTTGCTGGTTTATCCAAATAATTAGCTGAAACATAAAGATGAATTTTAGGTCCATATGGTATAAGTGATTTTGTCAACATGAAAAGGAAATAACACAGCTATAGAGAGAGAATACATTTTTCAAGTTTAATGTGTAGAATGGCTACACTTATGTAAGTTACTTATATAAGTTATCACTTACTTCATCAATTTGCACCTAAAATTAACAAAGAAATCTGTGTTTCATTCAGGACCTGCTCTTGCCTAACATTGTCACTTCAACTGTGTAAAAGCTGTCCTTTCTCTACTAAACAAGCACATTTCTATCTGCTATTCTACCCTGGTTTCACAAAGTCTAGCTTATATAGGAGATGAGTTTGAGAATTTTCTGTAATGGTCACACAGCAAATGCCTTGGTAACTTTGAGGATAATTAGAGATGTTATTTGTTGCCTGAAGAGGTGCATAAAGAAGTCATTAGAACCAACATATGCCAGGAGGAGGCAGCCTTTCTATATCAAGCCTTTTATAACAAGAGATTATAACCACTCACAATTTAACTGCAGAAACACACTGACAATAGGTCTGATGTCTCATACAGTAAGTTTATATCCTTCTTATTGGTAATAAAATCAGTCTTTAAAAATACTACCACACAATCCAGGTGAGACAACATGTTCCAAATATGCACTAGCATTACATGAAAGCACTTGATGTGTAGGTAAATCACAGACAGTGATAGGTCCTCATGTGCTTGTGCACACTTCCCTTGAGGAAATCAGTAGGGAATTCATCTGTTCAAACCAAAGCATTTCATGCTAACAGTTAATCTGATTTTGGAGTAACACTCCTAAAATAAGAGAAAACTTGTAAGGAAACTTCAGGACTCGATAACTAGCTGCACACTGAAGGCCAAGGCTCTGCTCTGAGGCAATTGCTGTTCTCTAAAGAGAAGTTAGCTTCATATTTGGTAGATACAGGGCCAAGCCTTTTTTTTATCCTGCCACCTGCCTTAGGCTGTAGTGGATACTCTGCCCTTGAAACATAAGCTTCTCCACCTAATTTGTAGAAGGCCAACTAGCATTTAGTTACTAGTTAAACTTCAGATAAGCTCACAACAGTCAAGGGATTATGATTATTGTTTAATCATGTGCCAAAATGAGCCAAGGAGGACAATGATGACAGCTACCATAGCTTCCCTTCATCAAGGCAGAGCCAGTATTGTTGAGCAGGAACAGTGCATTTTACTTGTGCAGTAATCACTCACCTCAAGTACTGTGTGAGGAGCATAACAGCCAAAAAGGGGAAATGTGTTCATGTCAGCAATATGTGCTGCTGTTGGGGCTGAGTTCTGGCCTCACTCCATGGAATCAGAGAATTGTTTGCGTTGGGAGGGACCTTAAAGGCCATCTATTTCCAAACCCCTTTCCGTGATCAGGGACACCTTCCACAGGACCAGGTTGTTCAGGGCCCCATCCAAGCTGGCCTTGAACACTCCCATTAGAGTCCCAGTATGCCCAGCAACTGCATGCAGACCTCTAATTCCTTCCACCTGTCCCCATGCCATGTGTGTCTGTGGTCAGGCAATACAGAGGGGCACCCAATTGTGTTGGTTACCCACAAAGGGGATGGGAGCCAAAATCCTGCCACCTGTCATTCCCCCACCCTTGTATCAGCATGCAAACAATCTACAATTTCATAGGTGAGACACCCCTAGGAGTATATTTTTTATTCCCGATTTAGCAAGCATAACCAATAACTTCACAAATTGTGCATACAAGTATATAAGATTTTTATTTTTCTCTGCACTGTTTTAAATTATTATAATTACTTTTATGGGAGATTTTTCTTGTTTTTCAACTTTGCTGTTTTAAAATGTGGCTGTGAGCCTGACATCTTTTTGGCAACTTGCCCCAATGTAGTTTGAATGTTTCCATGATTTATCAGCATACTGCTACAAACTTATTGAGCCTACATAACTAAAATATACATATAGTGTAATGCCAAAGTATTTACTGGCGGTGGCAATGCTTGCTATTGTCTGACTTTGAACCACAGTTTCTTCTTTAAATGATTTTCAGCTTTACCTGGAGACATGGTAGCTATTAAAAAACTTGTAGTTAAAAAAACTGTAGATAGAACTGTGGAATTATGTTTACCAAAAGTATTTTGGGAATTCACTCTTTCTCAAAGACATTGTTATTTCTAGGTTTATGGCTCAGTAGACCATATTATGAAACTATATAGCAGGAAGACTTTTCTTTAGCTTTCTTGGTGAGTCATCCTCTCAAAGGACACGTATCCTTTGATTTGTTTCAGTGCAGGAAGGAAAGATTTTATGGTTTACGTGTTAGTTACAAAATTGCGGATGCTCTCTTTCATTTGTCTTAGCACAATGACTTTTCTCCCTTAATTTCAGGAATTCAAATGAGTGATAGAACAGATTCCACAGTCAGAAAGAGGCAATGCTACTTAGTTGTTGCCTTTTTCCATTAATATTAGCTGGATAAAGGCACCCTCAGTTCCTTGACCTGCCACATGCTTTTTGTGTAATCTTAACCTGCTTGTGTTTTAGTACCTTCTGTATAAAAATATGGAGAGCTAAACATTTTTAGCTCCTGCAACTCACTTCAGGGTAAATAACCAAAGGAGCTGTCAGTCTAATGCTGTTTTAATACTATGGTAGGACACCTTCAGGCAGCACACCTTCCTGTGGATACAGCTTTGCCTAGTGCTCAAGGTGTTTGGTGCTTTGTGCTCCAGAGACACCGTATAGCTGTACCCAGGGCTGTACAGGCTTAGCTCACCATCTGTGCAGTCAACACAATTGGTCAGGAAAAGCAGCCTGAAGGTATCCCCAGTGGTCATATTTGATGGTGTTAATAAAGTGGCTACCACATAAACACTTCAGGTAGGTTCACATTTGCACTGTTGCCTTCTAAAAATAGCATATGAGATACTGCTTATTCTTTTAAAATTCTCTGTGAGATATCCACAGAGCTGTTTCTTGGCTTTTATAAACAACAACCGAATGCACGCTAAAGGTTCATTTCTCTTTAATGGAGTTGTTCTGCATCTCATATCTTTAGTCCGAGAATGCAGGACAGCCCTTAATACATTTTTACTGGACTATGACTCCCTCTGCATCAATTTGTTTGGTAGGTAAATAAGAAAGGGTGTTTTCCCAAGGAAGGAAAGATTTAATCACCAGGTCCAGGGTAACTGCTGCTCTGAATCTTTGAATTCCCTTTTGGGAATTCATTATGGGACTTAGGATTTTTTTTTTTTTTTACTTTTTATTGCCAAAGTAGAGAGTATATGAATTACTGAGAACTAAGCCGTTGAGAGCATGAGGGAATATTTTTCAATTAGAGCAAGAATTCTCCTCAGTAGGAATGTATATATGGAAATGTTTGAAATATAATAATTTGATATATTGATTGTGGAGCTGTCTTCCAACTGAAGCAGTGGAAGTCTGGAAGATGCATGCTCTTCTCCTCTTGTGCTCTGATAAAAATGCTCAAGAGCTGCATAAAATCACAGCCCCAACCACTTGTAGGCTTGAAGCAAAAAATCCCTTAGCAGAGCAAGCTGCTTTTCTCTCCATCCTATGCAGTATTCCTCACCATAGGGTGTAGCTTCTCCCCCAGACAGTCACTGTTCTCTTCCCTGCATGTGAACATAAGCAGTGAGGCCGGTTTTTATTTTATATCCGTGAACTTGTCTCTCTGCAGCTGGTTGAGTGCTAAATAGCAGGGTGGGTTCTTGTGTGCCAGCCTTTTACAAACAATCGCCTGGGGACATGTAGCCAGAGTGTGCTAAGGAGTAACAAGTGATACCTCAGAAAGCTAACAGAAGACGCAGTAGATCTTTTTGAAGCCATTTTAGGCCCTTTCCTAAAACAGTAGCACAGTCTAAGCACCAACACACCCCATGTGGAGTGTTTTCTTCTGAGTCTAATAAACTCGAAAATTTATTGTGTATGGTACCTTTTTCTCACAGGTCAGACTTAGAAGAGTAAAAAGGGTGACTTGATGAATTTCTGTTGGAGCTGGCATTATAGGGAATTTTCAAAATGCAGATCTTGATATGGCAGTGTGAACTAAAAGATAATTCTGCCTATTTGGGGTTTTTTCTAATTACATAAAAATAGGGGAAGCAGCAGTTTTCGTATGTCTTCTCTGACTTTAAAGGGATCAGCAAGTATCTAATACCTCATAAGAGAAAAGAGTCTGCTGAAAAAGATGCACTTTTAGTGACTAGGGGGTCAGTTACTTTACAATACATGGTAGCAACCAAAGATGGAAGTGATGAGTTGCATGAGTGTCTTAAGCAGCAAGGAATTAATAAATAGACTGCAAATTCTGTAGATTTTCTGGTGGAAAAGTAAGTATTTCTCCCTTTCTATTCAGTGTTTTTGGACTTTTTAATTGCTATAGAGACTATTTATTTCCTTCTGACTTGTACTGAAGATCTCTACATCCATTTGAAAACAGGAACAAACAAAAGGAAGCAGATCAGTGACTTGGCTGATTCTGTGGAGGACACCTCAGCATTTGGAAATTTCTCTGTGTCAGCCTTTGGCAAGAACACGTGTAATACATGAAACAAGCCTAATTATATCAGTCTCATTCTGCAAGATCAAGTTACTTTTGCATTTTAAGTGCTGAGCTGTCCCACAGTCTCTCACCTCCATGGTACACAAAGGTATGGTGCCTTTTCTTTTGTTCTGGTCAGGCGCAAATATTTGCACATTGGAAAATGTTTTAGCTCCACAGACCAGTAGATCAGCCATCTGCCTGGAAAAGGGAACGCCTTTCTGCACTGAGACGGATACACAAGGGAGGATCCTGTTCTGTCAGTTCTCAGATTCCTGAGCTTCACCTCACTGACGTTGAGTCCACGTTTGTTTGACTACTCTTGGTCTGATTACACCAGATAAGTCCAGACAGTAAAGCAGAGACGGATATGTGAACAGGTGGCAGTAATTTTGATCCCAGAATACGTTGTGTTCAGAACTCAGAGGAACCTTTTTGTATAAAACATGGATTTCCACAGGTGATACCACATTATGCCCATGTGAACATCAACGTCTAAACATAGAGAATACAGGTTATGAATTCTGTAAAAGCACACAGTCTACACAGATGGGTTTTTCTCATCTATTGGTCCTTATACTGTGACTGAATTTATTCTGTGTAAAACAACTTCTGTTCTCACATTCACATTTTCAGTCTTTTATTCTCTTCCTTCAGCTCTAACCGGGTTGGTTTAGTTCCAGATAGCCAAGGAACAAAAGGGATGGTTTCCAACTCTCTCCTTAAGAAAGTGGAAAATAAAGAGTATAAATAAAAGTTGCTGACTTATATTGTGAATAAATTTGTGTGGTGTTCAAACAGAAAAGCAGGGAATTAAAGAGGGAGCAGATTATCATGCCATTCATTTCAGAGGAAAAGAGGGGAAAGAATCATGTTATGTCTGTTATTGAACAGGTTACAGGCTTACTATCTTGTCTCAGAGCAATGAGACTCTAATCTGAGATCTGAGTTTCTGTTCCATTAGCAGAAATATTACCTGGCAAAAGAGTCTTCAAAGAGAAGGCAGAAATGTAGTAGAAGTTCTAAAATTAGGGATGAGTGTTGAATTAAGTTGTGGATAAAAAATATATATGCATACAGAGTGTCTTTTACCTGAATATCTAGCTCCACCAAAAGGACTTGTTCTGAGTCTTTAAGAATCTCAAATATTTAGTCCCATTTCTGAAGGCTATGCCTGGGAACAGACTTCAGCATTGTAAGAAACAAAATGCCAATTTCTGAATTCAGTTAGATACTGTTTGCCTTGTCTGTAGTAGAGCTTTTTTCTCTATCGTTTAGCTCAAACCTGTAAAGAAACAAAATAACAATTTCTAAGTTCAGTTTTGCCTTGTCTATAGTGAAGCTTTTTCTCGGTTTAGCTCAGACTGATTGTTATGGTAATTGAGATACCTTTCCTAAATGTTTTGTCTGTCAAGTGTTAATTATCTTTCTTTGTACCTGTCCTTGCTGCCACCTCTGCCGTAGCAACCATGGCTCAGGCCATAGCAACAACTGGGGGGAACCTGGCACCGCCCCACATACAGATGAAAAGACCCCAGGTGCTTGTGGGACAAAATTAGAACTTAAAAACCCTAAAAATATACGAGCCAACACAAACCAAAAACTAAAAATAACCACTCTAAGTCAGCAGAACCATGGAGAGCCTCACATCAACCAGACCTGAGTTCCAGCTTGTCACCGTAACTTCAGAAGTATCCCATACCCAGGACTCCCCCAAGCTTTCCAACGAATCAGTTAGATTTTCCAAGGAGTCCTGCGAAAGGAAACCCCCCAGCTCGGCCCTGTGGAAGAGCTGATTGTCTCCTGCTCTGCGTAGTCCATCGGGAGTAGTGGAGGTGTGCGCAGCCCCTCAAGCCCCCTACCTAGAGCTGATCTTAATAAAGGCATTAGAAAGGAGCAAGTCTCCTTGCCCATTTATTTCAAGCATGATCCTTATGGGGATCTGAGAAAGGAAAGAAGAGGGTGAAATCCCCTTACTTTGCTAAGAGGTTTCATCTGACACAACATAACTCATGTACCTGTGACATCTCTAGAAAGTGGCTGCTCTCTGCTTGAATGAGTGGTTTGTTAAAACTGTTACAAACTTCCACAGTAAATACTGTTCAAGGTTAAAGATACAATAATTATCAATAATACCTTTGGAAATTAATCTGGATTTTATTCAAATGTTAAAATAACATTCACTGCAGTGTAAATGTAAAGGCTAGCTTTCATCTGACAATTAAGTCAGTGATCATTGCATTGTTCTGAAAACTTGGTTATTTATTTTGTTTAATTCACATAGCTTGTTTACCTCTGCTGGCTCAATATCAAATGCCTAAAATAAGCAGAACAACAGTAGCCTTCTAGGACTAAGGTTTGAATTACTTGTTTCTTCCACAATTTCAATAAGTGATAATTCTACCATTTATTTCCTTTTACAGCAGTCACATGAGACAGATTATGAAGTCAAGCTTTCCTGAGATCAAGCAAGATCTGGACTGTGGTCCTGTATCACAAATATTTTGGGATTCCAACTTTGTGCATTCTTGACAGCCACCCCTCTGCTTATGAATGGATCCACTAAAGGAATAAAGAACTTTAAACTGGATTTGAAGAGGGAAGAGGATAAAAACAGGCTCCCTTGGAATTAAGTCTGGTAGAGGCACTCAGATGTTAGAGGGACAGTGTGCTAGTGAGGTCTTTTGGTCTGCCCTCTCAGTGGAGGTAGGGGATTGAGCCATGTGGCAGCAAAGACACAAGGGTTATTGGTGTTAGAAACCACAAAGTGCCTGGGAATGGTCATGTAGGGATTAGGGCTTCTCCCCTCAAAAAGGTGGCAGGATCAATAGCCCAGCTGAAGTGCATCTACACAATGCAAACAGCATGGGCAAAAAAAAGAAAGAACTGGAAGCCACTGTGAAGCAGGAAAACGTGTAAGTGTAAAACATGTGTAATCATGGAAGCATGGTGGGATGAACAGCTCAACTGGAGTGCTGCACTGGGTGGCTATAGTCCCCTTCAAAAGGGACAGGCAAGGAAGGGGAGGCAGAGGGATGGCCCTATATCTTAGGGAGTTCTGAATGCCTAGAGCTTGGTGACAGTGATGGCAGGGTTGAGTGTTTATAGCCAAGAGTTGGTGGAAGGCCAATAAGGCAGGTGCGTGTCCAGGGAAGGGCAATGAAGCTGGTGAAGGGTCTGGAGCAAATAGCTCCAGGAGGAGTGGCTAGGGGTACTGGAGTTGTTAGCCTGGAGAAAAGGAAGATGAATGGCTGCCCTGGGTCACCTCTGGCAGCTAGTTTGCATTCCTTTCTCCAGAATATCTCTGGCATGCTCAAAAGAGGGTACGACCACAGACAGGGAAATCTTGCCAAGTCTGGAACAGATAAAGAGGTAAATGAACAGGACTCAGCACAAATCAAAGGAATGAGATTTGCAGTTTAATTTTACTTCTAACATTTTCCTATAGGTTAAAAGCATCATAGTGATTGACAATACATTTCTAATTACTGAAATAATTTTTTTTTTTGCTTAATGTACTGGTCATTTATCTCCACTCAGTTGGAATATATGCTTATATTCAAATTTTACATAATTATGAGGACATGGATATGTGCAGTATAACTCACTCATGACATATTAATACTCGGTATTGTGAATTATCAAAGCTTTCCTGCAGAGATATTCTCTCATCTATTACATGTACACAGGCAGCATCACAGCAAACGCAGGTGACACAAACAAATGACACAAATGCTTTACATGAAACGTAACATAAATGCTCCTACTCCAGGTGAATTGCTGACTATTTTGCTCTAACAAAACCCCACATTGCTGGGACAATAAACCATTTCAACTGACTTTAGCTTTTTTACTCAAAACAGCTGTCCACTTTTGCATACAGTAATCTTGTGAAAATTTTGCCAAGATTTTTATGTCCAGATTCCTTCAATAAGCTGCCACCTTCATGCTGGAATACTGCAGAAAAGGAAAGAATGACCTGGGATGAGCTTCCCATGACTGAAATGCCATTTAAATGCAAAGAGCTAGGATATACCTCCTTATTTTCCCCACAATATAATTTACAAACATCACTTAGTCTCCGGACTGGAGTTCTGGGTCTATCTCCTTCCATCTCTCTTGCTTCACTGTATCTTTATTGTAGCAAAACGTGCAGCTGCCCCTTGATTATCACCTCACTGAGATTGCATGCTCAGTCTCTTCTGTTTTCAGCTACCACAACAAAACTTAAAGGATTATACAGAGGAAAGCTATGTCCAGAACTGTGGTGAAGTTTTTTTTTTTTTTTTTTTTTTTTTTTTTTTTTTTTTTTGTTTTTGTTTTTTTGTGTGTGTGTGTGTTTTATTTTTGTTTGTTTGTTTTGGGGTTTTTTTTCTATGTAAGCCAAAATTTATAGCATGAGCTTTCCAGTCTGATTTGACAGTGAAATTTCCTTTCCTTTAATGAGAAATGACTGTATAGAGCAGGGGTATGCTAACAATTAATAAGCTTCTTGCAATAAAAGTTAAAATGGGGAGGCAAGATGCAGATATTAACTCATGTAATAAATTGCAAATTGACATCAAAAAGATTGTTTATAACTCCTCTTCAGAAGTTATAGCTGACCTAACAGAGTCATAATTGGACTGCTAAAATACAGCTCAAATTTGCTGCACTTAAAACCATAATTTTCAGTTATTTAGATAATTAATTTCAAAGTTAATATATTTCTCCTCATGTTTTCTAAATGGGTGCTTTAGTCTTCTATGGTAGTTCTCCAAGTTGTACGCATACATTTCTTATGAAATCTGATATACCAAATCTGCTTGGTTAAAGTTCAATTTGCAAGTAAAGACAGAGAGGCACAGCTTCATCTCATAGAGGTTATGGTCATTTCACTGTTACTGGTTACAGTTCTGTCTGAATGAGGCGTAGTGCTTTCTTCATGTTCTCTATTACTGGAAGAAAAATAAATAAGAACTGTGAAAATGCATCAGAACTACATTTGTACAATTAAAAAAAAAAGCCACCTAGTTCAATTTAGTAAATTATTCACACTGAAATTGATTTATGGTCACATATTTTATTTTAGAGATTTCTATTTTGAAAAGAATGTCATTGACACTAAAACAGAAAGTAAAAAGTCATTAATCAAAATGTTTAACTTAAGGGATTTGACAAGAATCCTTTCAACTCCCTCATTTCTCAACAACAAGGTGGGTAATCAGATGTGATGTGTGTATTTGTGGTGAGATACTGCATTGGTGTCAAATAGGTGGCATAGAGTAAGAACTGGCTCAACCTGAAAAATCACATTCCTTTCTGAAATATCGCTGTTAGGGGTACAGACACAACCACCTGCATTTCTTTATTGATTCCCCCCCACTACTGGCTATTTACATTGTAGAACTGGATACTTTTGAGCATAGTGACTTTCACCATTCTCCATAAAACTGCTCAGATCTTGATCCTGAAAGTTCTCACCCATGATCTTCCAATTTTTCTTACTTGAGTAGTCCCAATAAATTCAATGGGACAATGTGTGTGATTGTTTTGCTAGAACAGGTTAGACCATTATAATTTATTGCAAATGCTCTCACAAGGCATTTATTCTTTACTTTGGGATCCTATTGGGTTCTCAAGCACAAGTGACCAGGATGGGGGGTATCTGGCTGTTTACAGTGTTTAAATGCAAAGTAACACAGCAAAGGGGCACTCACGGAACATCATGTCCTGTGGTTCGTAAGTGTAAAGCCGGTTGGAGTATCTTCCTGTGATATCAGCTCTTACTGTGAGAGATGGGTCTGCAAAAGTATTTGGGTTAAACACTGCTTTCCATTCCCACAACAGCTGAGGGCGATGGTGTAGCATTACTTTGGCAGCCCTGATTCTGATTTCATCAATGCAACCATTACGAGGCCGTTACGCTCTGTTCCAAACAACTGCTCTTTACTTGGAGAAATCCTCAACAAAAGCTAATGCTCATTTTTATATTACACAGCTATTTTTAAGTGCTAGGTTACACATGCATTTAACTCATATTGAAAGAAAAAAAATCCCGTTTTACAGGTTCTGAGTTTACATCAGAAGAGGTTAATCTGACCAGATGCACACATAGTGGAGGCCATGCCTATCTATGGCAATAGATAGTATGACTTACCTAGAGCCTCCAGGATGGAAATCTTCTGATTCCTAATGTTCCCAGAGTGGGAACAAGTTTTTGTGAACCTGTCTTCTCTCAATTACCCTTCAAAGTTTTTTATTAATTTACTGATTGCTGTAACTATGCTGCTCTGTCTGAGTGTGGGCTGAACTTTGAATGCCATCACAGAGCTAGTCACTCCAGGCTCCCTGCACAGCAAGTGAGAAGGAACAGACACTCTGGGGAATGATTAATTTGGTCCATTCCAGAAGTCAGCTTTACAACAGAATAAATCCTTGGATTCCACTAGTTATTGATTTATTCTGTGGTAATGTCCACTTTGTAGACATCTACATTTAGTCAGGTAACTGACATTTTCACTAAACTTTGTCTTGTAACAGCACTAAAAAGAAGCATGGAGAGCAAAACCCCAGATATTAACAGACTTTTAAACATCTTGCTCCCAAACCCAAATTAATACCCTCCAGGACATATTTGTAATCTGAGGAATTTTACAAGAGCCAAAGTATGCAACAGAGGCAGAGATATTTTCTTTTGGCAAAATGAATCATTTTGATGTCCCCACAGGATGATAGTGGCATAATTCAGATATAACAACTTTGATAATACATAAATATTTTACATACCTACAAACATGATTCGAGGCACATATTGTCCATCAGGTGACAGGTTTTTATCTGTGGTTTCATGCTGGTATAAAAATTAAGGCTAGTTGTAAAAGTGTTTCTGTAAATTTTGCTGAAATAGTACCACCTGTGAATAACCTTGTTCCAGAAGACAAAACCAAATAGGTACTACTCGTGTGTGAATACACATGCACAAATACCTCTACATAAAAAACTAAAATGTCAGATATATTATCTAAAAGGACATGAAAAAACGGGACAAAGAAAGAGAACACACAGACCATGAAATGATAACAGTCAAATTGCCCCAAACCCTTCATACCATGAGATTCAGCATAATGAAGTTATTTTGTGCCATTTCCTGTATTTCTTCATTTTCTGCGAAAGCTTTCTTCAGTGCTAGAAAAGACAGGATCACTTTGAAATCCATCTCAAACGCTGCCTTTCCATCGTGCTTGGGCACCACACTGGACAGAGACTGGGCCACATTGTTGCTGCCAGTGCTGGTTCACATTCCTGAGGAGACCCTTAAGGGTTCCATCACTGCTTTTGGAGGCTTTGGGGCCTATGGCAGTACAACCTCTGGCCATGAAAATGGAAGCTCTCCTCTGTTATTTATGAAGCCTGTTGTCTCAATGGATACCACGTCTTGGCTTGACAAAAGAGCATTATTCTCAGAAAATTCTTGTTAGATCAATTTCAGCAGCCCTGTCCTTGCCTCCTTCTTCAGTTACCATTTCAGGAGAGCTAAACAATATTAAATTTGTTCAATGAGTCAGTAGCCAATCTGTGCCTCTTAATTTAAACTGAGTGCTGTATTCAGTATAGCACTACAGCAGCAGTGAGAATTTTTCATGTTCTTTATTGCATGGTTTCATAGTGCAGTTTTTGCAAATAATGGTAATAAATTTTTCCTTTTCAGATACATTTTCATTTACATATTTCTCTGAATAATTTTCAGTTAGTGCAATGTAAATATATAGACAAGTTCAGTTTCTTACAAGAATATTCAAAAAATTTTAACACACAAAAAATTAAAATTACCTTGGCAGTATTGACAGTCTTCTAAATGATGAATTACCATCAGTGGCTTGTTACTTTATTAATAATCATAAAAGATGTAGTTAGGTCATTTGACATGTATTCAGATGCGTGATTTTACTAGCAGACTGAAAAAGGCAAATTGCATTTAATCTTATGTTAACTCACAGTAAAACCTTATAGACATTCTGTAAAATATTACAGACATTTCTGAGCAAGGGAAAAGAGCAAAAACACAAAAGAAAGAAATAGAGAAACAGAGTTTCTACATCTAAATAGGCTGTCTATAGTAAGAGCTTCTAGAAGAAAGAACCAACAGATCCACCATAATTTCATTCCCAGTTAGTAAATAATCAGACTGAATAGGTGTTTAGTGTTGCTTAGGTGTGAATTTCTCCAGGATTAAGAAAATAAAAATAATATATATGAATTGGAATAAAATAGATTTTATAAGATTGGGTTTATCAGATATTTCTTATAAAAAATTCTTGTTTTAATCTTTTTTGAATAAGTATATAGTATGTTACTTATCTTCCATAAATAGTTTGATAAAGTGTTAAAATTTTATATTTTGTATGTCAAAACATAAACAAATTCTTTGCATTTTCTCCCATATTTTTTAAAATTATATTTACTGTTTGACAGGTTGGTTACTAATGCTTGGTCTGCTTTCAGGGTCAGGAGTTGTTAATTTCTAACCATTTTCACAGAAGGTACATGGTACAACAAATTGTCTTTTGTTTTACAAATTATTTGCTCTCAATTTAGCAACAGCTTATGCTACACATTATTGTGATCTATAATGAACTGTAAAAGATATTTAAATAAGTACTGTTATGAATTCTCAAATATATTTGAAGCTGAGTCTCAGAGGAGACTGAGCTTGGAACTTCCATTTCTATCAAGATAGTGAGAAAATATATCATGAACATATTCCAACTAATAAAGTGTTGGGGGATATATCAAAGGCAGTAGATCACCATGCAAGAGAAAATGTAACAGATTTCAAGGAAGTAATCAGAAGTACGTGATATTAAAACACAATAGATGTAGTTTAAAAAATTATGGTATCTATTTATGATTGATAATTTAAATTGACAACACCTCTTTTGCGGCAAAGAAATGACAGCATTATATTATTGGGCCCTGATGTTACTTCAGAGTCACAAGAGTCCTACAAGTCTTTTTGTTTATAGACAGTCTGTTTTATTTAACTGGGTGGTCTGCAGATCAGCTCTCATGGTGTTTCTTTGTTCTGTCTCATTAATGTCTATTCCAGCAAGATGAAGTAACAAATTTGTTTTCATATTACTTTTTAATCTCTTACCTTTTCTTTGCTTGATAAAGCCCTTCTTCATAAGTTTGTACCCATGTAATTTCATCTCCCCACCCTAGAAATAAAACAAAAGGATTAGCTGCTGGTCAGGCAAGTAACTCCCAACAAATTCCTTTTCATCTCTTTTTTTCTTTTTTGTTTTTGTGTATCAACTTTTATATGCAACTAAGATTTGGGGTTGTTAGTCAAAGGTTCTCTAACACTGGGATATGCTAATTTCACATCTCCTGATAGATACACTAAAAGGTTAAAAAACCTTTAACCTTCAACCAAACAACCCAAGTCCCCCCCAAATCTCAGCTGGTTGTGTATCCAGCCCAAGTCCTTTAATAGACTGGTTAGTTATCTTTCTACATGCTCAGAGATCCCTAAATCAGCACCCAAGTCCTTTCTATCTTCATAATGTCTGCTCAGTATTTCATGTAGACCCTGGGACTTAGAGAGAAGCTGGCATATAATGAGAGATAAATAAAATACGACAGCTCAAATAAGACCAGCTTTAATATGAATATCATTAGAACAGTCTTGGAACATACACTTAACTCCAAAGTCATTTCAGAAGTTGCAAGCCCTTCATTTAATTAAATAATTCAATAAAGGAATGGCTGTTAAATAAAAACCTCCACTGAAACAAAATCTTAACAAACATCAGCTCCATAACTCATCCATAGCTGGGGTTATGCAGATCTCAAAAATCAAATTGTCCACTTGGTTTTATGCCTTCAGGTCCCAAGGATGCCAGCCCTTGCAAAGTAGATCCCTGCATATTGGGCAGTGTGGCTCCATTCATGACAACTCCCGTGGGAATTGTAGAACAATTTCTGGACCTGGACAAGGTTAAAGCTCTGTTTCTTCTATGCTGTCTGGACAGTGCTTGGACCAGCCCAGATTTGCTGTTGGATTTCTCACAGAAATCACTGGATTTCTGTGATGCTTCTAGATCATGTCTTCCTTCAGAGCTCATTCACAGGTCTGTCTGGCTGATGCTGAACAGTGCCTTCCCAACCCTGGCTGCTGTCAGCTCCTGGTGAAGGTAACTGCGCACAGAAGTCAGCAAGGGGCATTTTGCAACATGTTTAAGCATTTCCCTTTGGTCTGTGAAAATTACAGGTAAAGTGTTCTAGGCATCCCAATAGGCTGGAGACCAGAATTAGAGAATTACATCTGTTTTCTGTGACTGCTTTGTAGTTTGCTTGGGTTTTTTTTCCCCAAAACTGACATAATGTAAAAGATTTCATTATCTTTTTTGTCCTTTTAGGCTTACTGGCAGAAAATACATCCTGATCTAGGCAAACTAGGCAATACACCCCAGACTGATTATAAACTTTCCCCAGGGATGCTGCTTACAAGAAGTGTTTTGAAATTTCTTTTAGGCTAGTCCAGGTGTTGCATGATTTTGTCAAGTGGTCTCTGAGCAATTAGGCGCACATGGAACCTCTGAGAGATGTATGACTTTGCCAGGACAGGGAAAACTCAGAGGTGAGCTGTGGGATCTGCAGGCTTTGCACTGCCTGCAGAAGTGGATAGGAAGTGAGATGGAGATTTTTCATTTTGTTGAATAGTCCCAAAAGGAGAAGAAAGATGGGGAAGGGGAAAAAGAGCTAGCTAAGCTATTTTTTCTGCTTGTATTTTTAAGGATTGATCAGATATAAATAAATGAAAACAGGATCTTTATTTAACATCCAGGTTGCACCACAGGGAAGGGAATTACACACAGTAATTCATGCTTTTCAGTGGATATATGATGAAAAGCAAAAAAAAAAAGTCATGCAGAAAATCCTGCCAGTGCTTCAAACTGTTTTGTGTATAAAAATGAGTCTGTAGAAAATTTGTTCCATAGCAACTGGTGTTATGGTAGGTTACAATAATAAAATAAATTTCAAATGGTCTATGAAAGAATATTTTTTCACTGGAAGTCCTACATATGCATCTTGATTTGAGAGACTCAGTTTAGGTTATTTGTTTCTGTTAGATCACTATGAATTATATAAATTATGCAGGTTATATAAGGCCTTCAGTCATATCCTTAAGAATAAACTGATGGAGTCAAATGATGTGAAATAAGAACATATATTAATTAGAGCATCACTTAATACTAAAACACACCTCAGTAAGTATGTATGTGCACTCTATGTTTTATAAATATATATGTGTGTGTGTACATATAGATACATATTCTATACATGTACATTCAAAATAAAAATATTTGCTGGTCTATATGGTGAGGCAAGGAGATAACTACATTCAGTGAACTTACAATACCTCTTGACAGTGTCTGAGGTGCTCGTTTTTCCTTTTTAATTGCCATTGCAAGGTTGGAAGAGACTGCAATTAACAGGAGGGACAAGGCCAGTGTAGAATGGAGCATTATTTCCCTTCCAATACAAGGAAACTGGAAAACAAAGAAACAGCTTTAGTCACATGGATTTGTTACCTGGTGCAGTGTAGATCAATATGTTAGTGGCATCCTAACAATCTGTACTTCAGAGGCACTTTTGGTTATTTCTAGAAATATTTGCCTTTGTGAGGAACATGCAAACTGGAGTTGCTTATTTTACTGTGCAATGCTACTTTCAGCAGTCAAAATTAGGCTGCAGGGTACTGTTCTCATGTGATTCTCATGAACTAGTACAATGTTGTGATACTGGATCACAACAATTCCAAGATACTGCTCCAGGTTTTTTGATTTCAGTGAAATGTAATAGCATGGGATCTTTATTTCTTTTTATCTTGGAGCTTTTTTGTCAAAAGATGTCTCATAATATCCTTCTTAATTAAGTAGGAAGATTGGCAAGTATTTGCCCCAAGTATAATACTCTACAAATTGTCAAATCCATCCAAAATGTTGAATTTGCAGAAATTTTTTAAGTCTCCACTTAAAAATTTCTCCATTCTTCGTTGCATCTTTTACATGAATTTCAGTTCAACTCCTTCTGAATAAAACAATTCATCTGTATTTCCAGCTGGTTCAGTATTCTCTTCCTGACCAAAACCATTATAGGAGATTCAGTAACTTCTGAAACTTGATAAAAGTCAGAGAACAAAAGCAAGAGTTGAGAAAAAACATTACAAAGTCAAATTGGTTTTAGTTAATAAGTCTACTTTCTTCCAGTACAATCACTTTCAGGCATTAAAGATCTGATATTCAGGTGGATATCAGATGGTTTCAACTGAGTTAAAAAATGTAATGTAGGCCAGGATACCACTCAGTCATCTCACTGGAGATTTCACTTTCCAGAGGCTGAGCTTTAGGAACTATCAGGATGTCCCACTGAGAAATTACTTTGACTTAAATTAAAAAATCCCCAAACCAAATGAACAACAATAACAACAACTCTCCATCCCTGCCCCACCAAAACAAAACAAAACAAAACAAAACAAAACAAAACAAAACAAAACAAAACAAAAAAATAAAAAAAAAATCCCCAAGACATTTATGCCTGTACTGATAAAGAAAGTTTCTAGCTTGCATTTAAAATTGATATTAATATGGAATTACAACCGGCAAAAGAAAATGCTTCATACTTGTTAGGGCCAAAAGGCATGAAAAGTACTGCTTTAACGAATCTCTTCACATCACAGAATCACTGTTAGCAGTTAAATTTCTTGTGAAAAAATAAAAAACCCCATTTCTAATAACTGGCAATCTCAATTAGAGAAATTCATTCTATTCAGGTGGCTGGAGAAAAAGTTGTACATTAAAATATACAAAAGCTAGGGAAAAAAAATTATTGTCATTTTGTAATAAGAAGTAGTCTTTCACAATGTATTAATAAAAAAATCAAAGTGGTAATCTCTTTAAATCACAGGTATAATCATCTGAAGCTCAATAATTGATTATTATCCCATTGAAAATCAAGAGAGCTTTGGAACTGCAGCTGGAGGCAGTTTAATTTTAATATTCTGTATTTTTGATGCTACATGATCCAATGTTACTTATTGATTCAGAGAAAAAAAGGACAGCCAACACAACACAGATTGCCTTCAAATATCTGCCAGAACAAACATTTGCTAGCTAATCTCTATGCATCTATCATTTGTTTTTTTGTATAACTAGGCTTGTAAGGCATTTGTGAACCAAACCTCGTTGATTTACTAAAGGAGAGTTAAGAATGAGAAGTACTTGCTCACCAGCAGTGACCAATTCTCCTGTTTGAAGGTCCTTTTCCTGGAATTTGTTAGCTAAAAATCAGTGATTTAAGCACAGAACACCTGAGCTTCCCAGGTCTCTGTGTAGCAATAACAGCACATTCACCTGGGAAAAAATGAGAGAAACCTTTGAGTTGGAAACCAAAATAATATGTTTCCACCCTCCCCCTTCCTTTTCTGTCATGCCTCCAACTTTCTCTCTTGCAAGTTCCCATGCTTAGGCACTGAATCCTTGCATTTCTTTTCATCTTGGCTTGTATCAGGTGTCTTGTGTGAGGACGGGAAATAAATAGTGGTTTGTCTGTGTCTGCTACTTCCCTCCTCAAACAGTTTGAGTCTGGCTTATGTCCAGTGAAAAAAGAAACCACCAATGAAAGCTGGAACTGGAGGTGCCTTTGTTCCCAGAGAATGGCAGAGTTCACTGGTGCTTGAAGATAGGAATGAACCTAATAGGAAGACACAAGGGTTACTTTGTGTACAGAAGTGTAATTAACAAATAAAACAAACTCTTTTTTTTGGGGGGGAGGGAAATAAAATTATTTATTTAAAAACTATGGTTTAAACTACCTGATTATTGCTCCTGGGAGTTGTACTTAAAAAGGATCTGATTTTTTTGACATGATGCTTCATATAATTTTACTGAACTTGATGAATACAAGCAATGTCCTTTATTCGTCACTTTTGCACAAAAAAGGAATGTACTGGATCAACTTTTTCCTCCTCCTTGAGTAGCTTTTGCAGGGGAGTCAGAAGCAATTCTCTTTTACTTGTTCTTCTCCCGTGTATTTTTTTATATGGACTGTATGGTTACATTTCTTAGAAATATTGAATTTTTTCAAAATTATGGAAGTGATTTTGAGATGTTGTGTTCTTAAGCTCTGAGGTATTGTGTTTTTCATGGCACAGGCTTATTATTGTAAGGCCTAAGGGGGTAGGCATCCAATCAAATAGACTGAAATTAGTGCTGATCTACCTGTGAGTTCCCTTTAGCAGGATCGTGTTCAGCAATTTGTCTCTATTTGAAGGTCAGAATTTCAACCCTTGTCAATTTTGCCAGAGAGATTGGCAGCCTTGATCAAAAAGATGTTGTTAAGGTTTAATGCTGAAAGAAAAATGGCTGTAATAATTTATAAAACTGAGCTGGATGCCTTCAGTATTCCTATTCACTGCTTGCTAAGTGGATCTTACCATCTGCCTTGTCCTTGATTTCTTCTGCATGTGTTCAGCACTCACACATGAGCAGAGTGTGAAGCCAGAGCTCCATCCCAGGCACTTGTGCTGCCTGGCAGCCAAACCACTGACCTGTGCAGCAGCAGTTACGAGCCAAAACTTCAATCTCTGCAATGTAGAGCACATGCTTCTGCACTCAGTCATTGAACTAGTGTGCTCCCACTCAGTGAACTCGGCCAACTTAGTCTCAAGGGTAATCGTGGTGGAAAGTCGTTCCATTTTTCTCCTCCACTCTAAAGATTAGTTTTGGAGATACAACTATGGTTTAACTGTGCATACACAGTTATATCTTAGTCAAAATTAGGAAATGTAATAACTACCTAAAAGTAGGGCAGAATAAAGTATGTGAAAAAGACAGACTTCTGGAGAGAAAAAGATGTTGCAGAATAACTGGCACTTGGAATCCCCAGCTGCTGCTTTTGTGTGAGTCATGCAGCAGCAGATCTAGGTAAGTATTCATATGTGTAGCCTATTTATGAAAAGTGAAACCGACTTTTAAGTTTTGCTTTACAGAATGCTTCACAAATGAGGTTGCTGATGAACTTACTCTGTCCAGCTCTGTCTTACCTCCTGTGTGACCAAGGTATGAGACCACAGCTCCTGTGACAGCTGCAATTCAGCATCATTCCTGCAACCTCTATTGGCAATTCTGCCAAAGACTTTTACATGTGATCAATGTGCCTCTGAAAATCAATACAAAATTAATTAGGAGATCACAAAGAGAGGTCAAAGTGTGGCCTGGAGTGGGGAGATGCACCACCACAAATGCCCAAACAAATTTTACACTAAACAATATGAGAAAACTTCGCAGAACACATATTTTCGTGGATGGGAAGTACTTCTAACTCCTAACACAGGTATTTGGTGTGGACTGAGTCTGGACCTCAATGCACATTCAAGCAGCACATGGTACTAGAGCAGAGAGCTACTCTTTGAGCTTAGAGTGCTGAGCATTAGCTTTCACTGCCAAACAGTAAAAGGAGTAAGTGGAAAAACCCTGCAAATGTCCATTGGGCTTAGGCCTTGACTGACAGCCAAAAATCAATTTCTGGATCATTTCAATGAAGTAATTTAAAGAAATCTGGATATGACATGGTAGTTTGTTTCTGTGTGTGTATTTCAAAATAGTCATAATTGTGGAAACAGTTCTTCTGGTATTACAAGCTGATTCACAGCAGATGTACTTTCCCCCCAACCCTGTCCCTAAAAGCAGAGCTCCAGATTCTGCTCAAGTGAACAAACTACTCCAGTGTTATCTGCACGCCAGTTGTTTGCTTTTGCCTGACCATTGCACCTTTTTAGCTTTGTATTTCTGTGAAGACATTGTTATGGAACATAAGCATAATAATATAACTGAAAAAGCATTTATTGAATTAGTTTTTACAGTGGTTTGTACTGGCTGCAGACAGTGTTCTCTGCTTCCCAGGCCAATGTCCATGTTTTCACTTCTAAGCCTTCAACTTATTCCAGTACTGTCACCTCCAACCCCTCCAAGGTTTTCTCTGCATTTTTTGGAAACTGGTCCCTCCATCCTCAAAATGCCCTGTGGTGCAGCCCCTGGAAAACTTGGCTCCAGGCTCCATTGACACCTCGCTCTCAGCTGCTCTGCGGCTCTGTGCCTCCGTGAGTCACTACTGTCTATTGGCTCTAGCTTCTCAACAAGATTATTTTCCTGCCCTCCGGGCTTCTCGGATTTCCCAGAACTTTTTATAGATACAAAGCTTTGAAGACTGTAAGGGGAAAAAAGTAATTTATTATTTTTCATGAATTTTGCTGAGATTTACGGAATAAATGTGTTTTGGTAAATAAAAGGAAACCAGTGCTAGATGTTGCTGGCGCCTTCCTTCAGTCCAAAAGTACAAACTGTTTTGGACTGTTTATTTAATGCTGTGAGAGCCCTGTCAGGCAAGTCTTGCCCTTCTACCAGCAGATCTTTCTCCTACAGTGTGGTTCTAGCCATGCCAGAAGAAGCCTGGGAAGCCACTCTGACCTCCCAAGCTGCTGGTGCACCTCAGGGTGCTCACTGCCAGTCCAGGAGAGGAGTACAGCACCCTCTATGCCCATGGGTCTTTCCCCAGGGCTTCGCTGGACCTGGGCTGACATGGGGACCTGCAGAAGGTCCCTCTCTTTCCTCGTTCCAGCTCCCTCTTGCTGTGTTTTGGGCAGCTTTGGGCTGCTGTGCCTGACCATCACAGGCAGGGCAGGGACCAGGAGGGGCAGCACTGCGGGCACAGGCAGCCCCACTCTATGTTGGAGCACAAACACCGACAACTCTGCACTGGCCCCTCTCACAAGGTGAATTAACAACCACAGACACTTCAGGGAACCACATGGGACAGGCGGTGCCTGAGCTTTCTGGTCAAGGACATGTTTTCTTTATTTTCAACATTGTTCCTTCAGCTGTGAACAAACACCGTCCTCAAAGAGTATTCCACCTTACGGAGCTGAAAACCTATACAAAAATTGTGTTTTAGACCACCTGAATAGATGATGATTTCTTTAGAAATAATAAATTATGAAGCCTTATTGTAATCGTCAGTTGAGAAAATATCTAGAATTTATTTTGTTGTGAAAGCTAAAAATTGAAATTTTTTTTTAATACTCTCAATGTCTTGTGGAGGTTGTATTTCCAAAAGCTGTTAAAATGACTCCATAATTCTTTGAGGAACTCAAAGTAATTTGCTCTCTGACTTGATTTTATTTGAGTTTCTGGATGACGTGGTGTGGTGCTTGGATTGAGTAAATGACATACTGAAGGAAATTATATGTAAGTACAACATTAGTTGAAGGACTTGGGTGGGAATTCTCTAGTGCAAATATGAACTTTTAATATTTATAGCTATGCAACCCATTTAAGTTTATCCCTGTGGTCCACACGACAAAAATTTGATCATTACCAGTGCCTCTAGTTGGCAGTGTTGCATCACTAATAGCAAAAGGACAAATCCTCTTTCAACTTTGCTGCATTCCTGTGATAAGTTCAGAATACAGATAATTTGAATATAAAAATGGGTGTACATAAAAATTCACGAAGTTTGAAAAAACAAAAATAAATTCTGAAAAAGTCAGAATGCTTTTTTTTTTTTTTAATATATGTACTCATAAAGTAATTTGAGAGGTGACAGGGGTAGAAACCCAGACCAGATTTTAAGCAAGAGAGCCAGGAAATTCAGCATGTGTTTTGGAAGAGATTGAGAGCTCAGAAATATTCAATGAAACTTTCTGACTGCCACAAGAAATGAAAAGCGGCTGCATTTCCCTGCAGTCAGCGTGTCCCAATAAAGACTTCACAAGCAAGAATGCTCTCCAGAAACACATTGGACTACTTTGCTGCAGCTGTGAGAGTGAGTCAACTAGGCCTCTGTCGAAAGAAATCCTGTTGCTGCAATGTTTTTGCAACGTTTTCCTGCAGTGACATCACTATATCTGCTTTAAAATGTAATGCCATCTAAAATGGAAAGACACTGTGTGCTGCAAAATGAGTGCTCACCAGGATCTTTCAGTGTTTTGGCTTTCTGTGTAGGTACTCCTTTTTTCTATATTAAGGGGTTTATACCAGGGCTTGCTACCTTGAAGGACTGACACAAGAGGGCATGAGAGCAACTCAGTATCTCTCAGCTTTTGTCTCCCATTTATACTCTCTGTTCTTCAGCCAAACCTTGATCCTGCAAGTTTCTGAGTCCTTGGTCCTATTCCAGCACAGCACTCGATAGATATTTAACTTCAGGCACATTAGCAACCCCATTGATGTCCATAGGGCCACTCATATGCTTAAAGTTAGGCATCTTCTTGAGTGTCTCTGCTGGATCAGAGAATATGGGACTGAGGTCTCTGGCAAGTGTCCAGGCAGACTTCTCCTGAAGGAGCCAGACAAGCCTCTCTTCTTATGTGGACCTGTCACGGTGCAGTAATGTTTATCTCCAGCAGCTGCTTGGTAAAAAGGGGCTGTAGTAAATCATTCCTCACTGACTGAGCAGACCATGCTGCTTTAGCCACAGAAAGGCTTCAGCTTTGACCATCTCAATGCAGATCTGCTCGTCCAAGTAGCTTGTAGAGCTGCAGACTAAGGTGTGTGCACCAACCCCTTTCATGGTGCTCAGCCATTCCTCTAAAGCTGAGCTCATTCACTGCAGTCCATCCATATGTTTTTTTATATTCAGTATTATATATGCATTTATTTATTTATTTATATATTTAGTATTATCAGAAAACTTGAATAATAATATTTATAAAACCCAAAGCGAACAAAATTTTATGGCTTGCTATGGCCTCCTGTTTCTACAATTCATGTCTGAGAAGCAAGATGAAGTTAGCATTACCTAACTGAAAACAATTTCACTTCGAGTGGCAAAGGTGGAGATGGCAAACATGTATAAATACACGTGAGTATCTTGTGCTGACAGGTATCCCAGGTCTTGTTTTTCTTTTTTTCCACGGGCATTAAAAACTGGTAATTATCACAGCATGGCTTCTACTGACTAACAGTTTGCTTTTACTGTGGAATATATTTTTAGCCCGGCCAAGCACAACCTTTTGCTATTTTGCTGTTACATTTATAGCTCACATAATTGATGCAGAAAAAATTTTAGCTTCAGATTAGCTTCTAGCTACAACATTTTATTCTTGTTGCTTTTTTAAAGCCAAGGATTAATAGAAGACAGACAGAAACATAGGACTGAGTCATCAAGTGCTGCCGTCCACTCCTGGAGGCAGCCACATCATAATATCCTGCTTATATATGCATTAAAATGGCTTAGGAATTTTGCCATTCCTCTTTATCAAGCCTGCCTTTGAAACTCAGTCCTTTGGAGAAAATCTGATTTAACTAGCCTGAACTTACACTTGGCAACTACTGATCAAGAGTTCTTTTGCCAGCATTGCCCCAAATGCTGCTCCTCTCTATCTCTCTCACTGTCAAGTATGTGTGCAGGGAAAACATATCTCAGCTTGATCTTTTTTCTTTTGGACGTAACAAAGAAAGGATTTGGAGTTTCTTCATTTACCATGTCTAGTTGCCCTTTTCTGCCTCTATTCTAGCAGGAACAGAGGTGTACCATTATGTTACAGATATGGTCCTACTTGGGCCTGTGTGACTACTGTCTCTGAAAACATGTTGTCCTACTTCTTCTTGAGTCACATTTGCCTCTTTAACAGATTTTTAAAATATATTAGTTACTAAGGATCTATCTTAATATGATCTATCCTATAATCAATGATGATTACACTCATATCTTTTTTCTTCCAGATTTTTACCAATTGTTAAGGCTCAAACTTTGAGCAGAAATATCTGCCACTAGCCTCTGCAAAAAGAATTTTCTATACGAGTGCCTTTTCTATCTTGTAAAATCTTTATAAGATGTGGATAAGCTGGCCTTGAGGCCAGTGGGGAAAACTGGAACATCTTGCATTTTCCTCTGTAGGAGTATTCACTCAGGCTATGCCTAGCCTAAAGCAGTTGGTCTCCCTAAAGCCACTACTTTAGGCAATGGAGGGGAACAGAGATGACTGCAAACATATGGATTGAGTCTACTCTAAGTCACCATCTGGAGAAGCCAGATGGGATCCGGATGGGAGGTACCAGATGAAGACACCCTAGGAGATTGGCTCCCATCAGCTGATGTTAGATTCTTTAGATATCTTTCCAGTCACATCTTTGGAAGATCTCATTATATCTGCATTCTTCTTTAGCATGTACATCAAAATAGATAATGTTAGATCTCAAAAAAAGCCCCAAACCCAAAACCTAACTAACAGATTTTAAGCCCAAGGATCTAGATATCTGAGACACAAAATTCTGTGTTACCAATACTGAAGCTAACCTTAGTGAACCTATTTCATGCCCTAGCTATTACCATACACTTGTTTAACTGATATTCTCCTGACAATCATTTCCAAGGCCTGCACAATAGCTTCCAGCTGTGGTAGATTCCCACATATGCTTTTTTTTTTCAGAATAAAGGATAACCTTTTCTTTAAACTGGTAAGGTGTCTCAGTAGACAGGTGTAACCTGACAGTTCTTTGTTATTTATGATGGTGATGCTGCACAAAGGATGATGTTAGAGATTCCACTGACTTAATCTTTTTCCCTTGATTGAATGAAAAATGTTATTGTTGCACATATATGTAAAATATTATAACTGGTATTTGGCTGAAAGATTTTGGTGTGATGTGCCAGGAAGCGTGGTTTGTGGTGTGGTGTGGGTTGCAACAACCCTGGGTTTCTGCTCAGCTTCTACCACATTGCATTTCCATGATGAAAAGGAAATTAGTGAACTTTTGGAAACTTGTTGAAAATAATGTCTGTTTGTCATGAGAGCACAAACTAGAAAAAGGCTGAGCAAGGTCTGCAGGGTAGTGTTACTGCAGAGGTAATGGGCATCATCATCAGTGGGACTGGACCGTGTGAGGGAACTCTGGTGGGTTACAAATATTTTCCCCTTCTCTTGCACGTACATTTAATTCTAGCTTAGCTTGCCAGTAGCCATAAATTCTGTAAGAGTGCTATATGGATGCCACAGCTCAACTGACCATGCTTTTTTATTCCAGGTGGGATGAAAACCCCTGTTCCAATATGAGAACGATGCAAATGTCGTGGGGATTTTCCCTCTGGCAAATGCACTGTGATTAGGTGTCTAAAATAAGTTTGTAAAGATCTCAAGATTTTGTATTTCCACTGATAATGAGGCACTTTGGTGGAGGTTGACCGGCTGAGATATGGAAGTGTATACTGTGGACATCTGTACTAGAGCTGTGAAGGGAAATCTATCCCACATGTTTCTGTCGTGGATGATAGAGGGAGTGCAGGATGGAGGAGCCTCTGAAGAAAGCGACTACCAGGATGAACTTATCCTGAAGGACAGAAAGCTGACCCTGGGCTCTTACTGAAGGGGGGGTCTCTTAGATTGACAATATCCACCAAATTAAAAAGAAAACAAAGGCAACAGTCGTGACAGCAACAGCAAAAAACAGCTAGTGCCTGTACTATACCAAACACATTTCACAGGGACCACATTATCTACAATTCTGAGATTGCATTTGAGTAACAGGACAATGCTCTAAAACCTAGCAGTTTCTTTCCTGCTTATCTTCCTCTCATCTTTATAAAACTCTCTTTCTTGTCTGTCAGGTTACAGTATTTTGACTTTTTCTGAAGCAGGCTTTTAAAAATGGAGAAATCAATGTTTTCTTCAATTATTTAAAGAGAAATATGTTTCCTGTTTCCTAACTTACTCCAAATTTGTTAGTGGTGTTTAAATACAGAAACATTCAATTTGGAAATATCCTTGGGAGATCTTTAGTTCAATCTCCTGCTCAGGGCAGATTTAACACTGAATTCAGACCACATTGTTCATGACTTTGTCCAGTTGGGTCTTGGAAACCTTCCAGGGAAGGGTTTCCATTACTTCTCTCAGTAACCTAATTAAATGTTTAATTATCTTCAGAGATCCTTTTTCTTTTGTCCTTGAATCTGGATAGGACCTTCCCTGTTCCATTTTACATTTTCTTCTCCCATTTAAAATCTTACCTCCTTCTTCCAAACCCTCAACAATTTCTATTAGGTCCTTCCTAACACATCTCTTTCCTGGGGCAAATCAAGCCCAAATCCTCTTGGTTTTCCTTATGGGTCAGCTGCTTCAGCTCCTGGCTCTCGGCAGAATCTTTCTGCATACCCTTGACAAGGTTTATCTTCAACTTTCATGTCCATCAAGTTGGTGGTACAAAACTGGATACAGGTTTACATATGCTGTCTAATAAATGCCATGCAAAGGGGAACAACCAGTAGCAGGATTCATATTAATTCAGTCCAGGATGTTGTTGGCATTTTTTTCCTGCCAGAGCACACTACTGGCTCATGTAGAGCATATTGCCAAGCAAGACCCCAGTCTTTTTCATCAGAGCTGCTATTAAAGCTGCTCAGCCTCCACACTACCCCACTGCAGAATTTTAGCTCATCCCAGGTTCAGCAGTTTGCATTTTTTTGTTTCTGAATTTCATGAAACTCCAGAAATATAACCACATTAAATTAGACTCAGAACAAAGCATATCTAGTTTCTCACCCCAGTCAAACAACCAGCAGAAATGCTCAGAGTGGAAAAGCAGAAATGTTTAGAATAGGACAACCACAGAATAAAACTATGCAATTAAAACAAGGCAAGGACCTAGAGGCAATCTCTCAGTTTGATTTAGCAGTTCACAATTAAAAATTTAAAGCTCAAGTCTGCAACATTACATCCACAAACATTCTCTTTTCACAAACATGCCCCTAAAAGTATGAAAAGTTCTTGGGTATGAGAAGAACCAAACTGTTTTTCTGTTTTGCCCATGGCATAATCTGTAAACAACTCTTAAAATTACCTGTGATATGCTCATCTCTCACAGAGGGAAAATGAGTTTGTGAATAAATAAATAAATTTAAAAAATCACACTGTATTTATATATATCGCAGAATTTATTCCAGAGGCGAATCTCAAAAGCATTTTTAACATGACAAAGAACAGAAAAACCTGGAAAAAAATCTCCTCAGCAGGCATAATTGAAACTAGTAAACTGACTGTACTGAGAGAAATGCCATTGCAAATGTATAAATGTAGGTATTATAAAGAAAGCAAAAGAATTTTATGTAGAATTAGTTATCTCAGACTACCCCAACTGTCCTGTTTTTGCAGCGATACTGATCTCCCATGGCGCTTTTTCATCCCATCCACTACTGCTTGGTTCTAGATTTTGCTTTTTATGAAAATACTGCACATAATGTCTTTGGTGAGCTTTGTGTCTGAATTTTATTTATTTATCTGTGAAACAGGGACAATAATGTAACTTGATCTATTTCTTAATCATTACACACAACAAAGAATGAGTATTTTCAAAACATTACATTGAGAAATTACATAAAGGAAAAATAAACAGGGGAACATTTGGACAAACTATTGCATGAGGTAAAGAGCAGAAGCAATAGTGGAAGATCTTGAAGAGAACAAAAATATCAAACACCCCAGCTAAATTTCAGATTGCATGGTGCTTCACTGCCAGGGTGCCAGTACTCTGCTGATTGATTGTCACAGAGACTGCTAAATAATTCAGAAAACAAGCTCACAGTACCTAAATGCAGTGTTGAAATAACACAACTGCCCTATGAAGAGCAGTTGAGGTAGCCAGGGCTGCTTAGCCTGGAGGAAAGGAGGCTCAGGGGGACCTTACTGCTCTCTACAAATGCCTGAAAGCAGGTTTGGATTCAGGTGGGGGTCATTCTCTTCTCCCAGACCACCAGCACCAGGGTGAGAGGACACAGCCTCAAGCTGTGCCAGGGGCAGCTTTGGCTAGATATTAGAAAAAAAATTTCTTCACAGAAAGAGTGGCTCAGCATTGGAATGAGCTTCCCAGGGATGTGGTTGAGTCACTGTCCCTGGAGGTGTTTAAAAAAAGACTTGATGAGGCACTCAGTGTCATGGTTTAGCTGGTAAGGTGATGTTAGGTCACAGGTTGGACTCGAAGATCTCGGAGGTCTTTGCTAACCTAGTCTATGCTGTGATTCTGTAATTTCTCTGTTCTGGACTCATGAATAATAATATTTCCTCCCCAAGTGCAGTAATTAATCCTAAAAATGATGGTTTAGGTTAACCTGACTGGTTATTCAAGCCATCTCTCCAGGTCTGTTCAAAATGCACACAAGAGAAGTCTGGAATGCAAAAAGGTTCCAAGTGTTCTTTATGCTTCCCCAGCTGTCACATTATCTTATACACAACACTCCCAACTCTGAAATGCCTGCAATGCCACAACACCAAAACACAGCACCAGGTTCCTGTTCCCCAGTCTCTACCCATGTCCTCTTTCTTTCAGTATGAGTTTCATCCTGCACCAGAGGTCTCCTGTGCTGTGAAGGAGGCCGTGAGGTGGTGATTGATGAAGTACATGTAGTGCTGGCATGTTCACCATCACATGACACTGTAGGAATTACCCAGACCAGGAGAAGCTGGTGGGTTGAGGGAAGCACCGGTGGTGCAGCCAATTGCACAACAGGCAAAGATTAGGCTCTGCATTTCCTTTGTCTCTGGGCAGGACTAGAAGAGAGAATACAATCTGAAAGGATTACTACATAAATCAATATTTTTTATAGCTGTGAATGTAGACATGTGAACCTCTTCCGTGATAATTATCACTGAAGAAAGGTATCTACCTCCTCTGCTTACTGTTCTTGTATAATTTGCATCAGTGAAGAAATGATTGAGAATCTCACTTTCAAAATTAATTTTTTTCCTGCATCTTCTCTATGAACATCTTAAAAATGCATGAACATCTTGGTAATGCTTCATTTTTTCTACGTTGAAAGTGAAGATTAAGGTAGGTTACTTATAACCAACTTTTGTGAATTAAAAAAAAAGCAAACCAAAAAAGCTATGTGGATTTCTTGTAATCTCTTGTTTCATCCACTTGCCTAATTTATTTAATGGTATTTTATCATATTTACCATTTATGTCACATACTTTTTATCCCTGGCATCTGGAAGTACTTCTTGAATCTCTGCCCTTGTGACTTCAATATTTTGCTTTCCAAGGAACTGATTAAATCTTTTAATATTCATGTCACATTTTACCAACTAATCAATGTTCTATAGTTTCTGTGGCTATGTCTTCTGTTGTGTAATATTGGCTTAAATAATTTCCCCCATGTTTGCCTGACCTATCCTTTCTGTGACTCTGTGGTGATACTTTTTGATTATTTTCATGATAAGTCTCAGGAACTGTATTTTCCACTATTTTGAACTATCACTTTCATAAATTATTTTGGGGAAATACCCATTTATATGTTTTGGTGCCACAGTGTTTTTTGGTAGGTTCATGCCCCTGGGAAATGCATTGCAATACATTCATAATATGTGTGTCACGATGATGGTGTCTATTAGTTCTAGTTATAATTTTGTTTCACACTCACTGTTATGACCATCAGAGCTGTCACTGAGCAGTTCTGATGCAGAGATGTAAACTCCATGGGAGTTTTTATGGCACATTATGTAGTTCAGTTTCAGGGAAACTGCTGGAAAATTGAAAAAACAGCAGTAATATTTTCACTATTACTGTTTACTATAACAGATGAAATGTAATAGTAGATTTCCACGTGAAATGTTTAATTGATTTAATTTGTCCCTCTTAATGTGAAAACTTAATCCTGAATTATTGCTTTGTATTTTTGTGAGCAATGGCTGTGATAAAAACAATTGTTTACATACAAGCTGTATAAAAAGATGAGCTTCTAGTATACAATGCAGGTAAGGAACAGTGTTGGAAGACAAAGAGAAAAGAAATCTCTTGAATTGACTGGTAAAGTATTTTTCAGAAATCTCTGGAAAAGACTGCTGCCTGGGAGTTCCCTGTGCAGTCAGTTTTGCCTCACCCCAGAGAGAAGTACACTTCCTACTACAAAAAGTTAACTTGTTTGAAGTTTTTTATAGCTAGGTTTGCTTCACTCTTCTTTGGTTCAGAGAACAGGATGTGCAAGAGAAGTCTTACAAACCACTACCTGTATCAACCAAACTGCATTTACCACAAGGTGCCCTAATTTTTTTTCATCAGTGAATCAAGTATAGGTATGTCTAAAAATGTCTACACTGGACTTCTTCTTTAGAACTATGGCAATATTTTGAGGTAAAAAAGTAACAGTTTTGATGGCTCTAGAAAAATTCTTATCACAAGAGAAGGAATATTATTTTAATTTTTAACCAAAGGATTTAAAGTTTGAGTTGATTTATTAGTGCCATTGGTTACTGTCAGTTCTCCCACATTCTTTCACAGGTGGAGGAGATGCCTGGTGCTACTATTGGTTTAAGTCATTGTGTGAACAAATGAGCAGTTTTTGGGGAACCTAAGGAGGTTTGTACCTGCTCCTATAGGGCAGATTTCAGCTTCACAGAAACACCTTACATTTAGGCAGGGTGAGAAAGTGATTTTGGAAATAGGCAATACAGAGTTCTGCTTGTGGGATTATTCAGCTAAAGTCCACAGCGGGTCTACAGAGAGTATGCTTTTGGGTCAGCAGGAGAGCCTTTGTTCATGGACTCCCCCAGCTCTGTTAGGGGCTGTAGGTAGAGAAAGGAGCCTTCCTTCCTTTGTAGCCAACTCACCAGCAAGCTCTGCAGCCAAGATCTGTCATCCCAGTTTTTTAGGATATTATTTTAATTAATAAGCTAACCGAGGTTAAGTAGTATGAATCCATGTCTACCTGGAAGATTTGGTTTATATGGTGTGCCTCTGCAAGGTTTCCCAGCTCTACCACACTGGTGTCTCAAGTTTCTAGCATAGTGCATGCCTTCCAGACCCTTCTGACTCCAAGAATGGGTTTTTTAGATTGAAAGGGAAGAAACTGAAAAAGTGAAGGTATGTATACATGGCCATCTACAGGGCCTGCTGCTTACATTTTCTTTAAGTTCTTGGCTAAATCACAGCAAACAACAAACCTCATCCTAAATTTTTCTTTGTCCTTGAGACTTCACTGAAATTAGAAGGTGCTGGCTTTGGCCAGGAAGAAATCACATCTATTAATCCTCCCTTGCCTCTGCTGGGAACATTGGCATGGTGTAACTGCAGATCCATGGAGCTCTATCCACAGTGATACATGAAAATGTATCAAAATGTACGAATGAACTGTCCAGTACAGGAATATTCTTATCAAGATTTCCATCCTGTCAGCGGTAGGTTATGAATCTGAAGTAATTCTCACAATGAAATGCTCTTTTATGTAGGCAGCCTGATTTTCCTTGCCTTCTGAGGCTTTACACATACAGAAAATGAAGTTTGCCTCTTGACATGTAATGTGACCCAAGCAGCTGCCCTTTAAGTACAAAGCTGTGATTGAAAAGGCATCTTCTTGAAACAAGTAATTGAAACTATATGGCCTCATTCTTGATATTTATGGTAGCATACTGGATTTTTATAGGAAACATGAAGGGATGACAGGAAACATTTTCACATGTGGTCATGGAACTCTGAAGACATTTAGGGAAGAACAGTTCATAGAATTCTCACATATGGAAAACAAACATTTTTTCCCATATTTTTCTATGCACAGAAAGTATAATCATCTTGCGTCTTTTTTAATACACATGGCAGTATTCAGGAAACATAATGCTATGGTGTTGAATAAATGTAGAAATTTCCAGTATATACTGGGATATAACCCATTCAGTCTCAAGATCTGTGTCCTAAGCTCAAAAACTTAATTTATCTTGAAAAGTGACAGAGACCTTGTGCCAATCAATAAGTCCATGTGAGTTTGGATGAAGAGCTATTTCCCCTCACATGAAAGAAAGGAATGTTAGAGGAGTGCAAAAAAAGGAGAAAGATGGAAGGGTGTGAGAGATGAAACAGATGAAGGATGCAATACGTCCTGACAATTCATAATTAAAAAGAAGGATGCCACTGTATAATTTGTTTATGGTGTATAACAACACAGGGTAGAGTGAGTTTTGTTTTGTGACAGAGAGTTATTTGAGCTTCTGTGTACACCTTGTCTACATAACCCTATGAGCTTGTGCAGCAAGAACAGACTAATTTATGCAGGTCATAGCTACATAAGGGGCCAGTGCAGCTGGCATTAAGTACACCACTTCTGACCTTCCAAAGTGATTGCCAGGTGGCCAGTTCTAACTTGTTTACTGTGGTCGAGGTGTGAGGCTTTAACTCCTGTCTTATATCTTGCAGTGAAAACTACTCAGCTAAGTGGATTTATAAACGCAACTCAGAAGAGAGACATTTTGATTGTGATAAAAATGTTGAGGATCTGTCCTACTCTCTGTGGGTACAATGTCTTCAGATGCTGCAGATCACCAGAGCTTCCCAACTCTCACCTCTGTTCATGAACCCTGTCATTGAACAGACAGCACATGTGTTTGGCCAATGTGCATCAGTAGTTAGCAAAACAAATAGGATGCTTGAATGTAGTAAATTATGGCTATGAAAAAGCAGAGAAAGTGTTATGGACTCAAATAACATGAATTCATGTGCTGACATGCAGTAAATCTCTTCTCAAGGCTTGAAGACTTTGCTAATTAAAGCACATTTGGAGGGAGGAAAAAAAAAGAAAGACACTATTACTCCAGATTTTAGTAATGCTAAACACAAGGCTGAAGGCTGTTCTTTAGGGGATGGCCAGATAATGTGAAATACATGCGATACTTTATAAGAGTTGAAAGGAAAGAAATGAGAACTAATGACATTAATGCTTTTTTTGAGATAGATTCTTAGTGCTTTAGGTTCCATCTTATTAACCTTTTGTGGCTGGCAGAGACTGAGAAGAAATTTGTGTATGAAACATCTTGAGTAAAGGAACTAATGTTTTAGCTTTGAGACAGCCATGCAGTGTAACTGATAGCCAGTACCAACAGAAAAATGTTCAGTTGTGGTGGATAAGCCATGGCCAGCAGCCAGACTGCTCCCACTCACTGCTACTCACTCACTTCTTCTTCTCAAGAGTACAGGGGGAGAAAATAGAATTAAAAAACTTGTTAGTTGAGGTAAAATGGATATATCACTTCCAGCTAACATCCAGCTAACATCCCAGGCAAAACAGACTTTACTTAGAAAAAATAATTTTATTTCCAATGAGAATATATTTATATAATGAAAAGCAAAACCAAAAATTAAAGCAGTATTCTTCCCCCTACTTGTCAGTTTTTTTCCAGACTTACTTCACTCCTTCATTAGTACCTCCTATACCCCCTCTTCATTCCAAGCAGTGCAGGGAGAATGGGTGATGGGAATATGTGGATGGTCCTGAAGAGTTCCTCTCTGCTGCTCCCCTTTCTGCTGCTTCTTACTCCTTACAATTTTCTCATTGCTCCAGCACTGGTCCTTTCTGTGGGCTGCAGTCCTTCAGATAAACCAGCTTTCGTGTGGCCTGTCCACAAAAAAAGATATTTTTCTTTCAGAAAATATCCTCTGACTTTGGAATTGCGTGCTCCATGGTCTGCAGTGTGGACACCAAATAAAACAATCCAACTGGTAATCCTCTCCATCTAAATGCACATAGATAATCGTTATCACTGTACCTGTCTGAACACATTCAGGAAAACAGGAGTTTAACATTGCTGCAGGTGTGTTTCACTTGTTGAAGATGGGTCAGTTCTGTGTATGTAGTGCCTTCCATTGAAGAGGAAAATTACAGAGAAACTCTGCAAGGTGACCCTCCAGTATTTCAACTTTTTTCACAAAATCCAATGCACAGACAAGGGAAGAATGATGAAGGGGAATTCTTCAGGCTGTTGTGGGTGACTATATGTGGTCCTTGTATATGTGTAGTTGACCAAGGAACAGCTGATGCTTCCTCTTTCTGCTCAGCTGCAGTATTTGTTTGAGATCCAGCAATCCTGCCAACATATTTAAGTTTCTCTGAGTTTTTTTTAGACTCCATGTAGTATGATTTCTGCACTTCTGTAATCAACTCATGTGCAACATCAAAAAAACAATGGAGAGAGGAGTTACTTGCTGGGACAACAAAAAAAGCAAGAGAACTGGCTAAGCTCGGTTGCTCTGTGGTCATTTATCCCCTACCTCTGGTAGGCATCCAGCTTTCCAGGTTGGCCTCTCTGATCTGATCAGTGTATTACTTTCCTGAACCCACCTCTACTTCATGTCATTTCTTGTATTTGTTTTCCAGTAAAAAATAAAGAACTGAAATTAAAAAGTCTGGGGGATACGTAGGATGAAATATATTTATTTCTAGCCTGCTCCACCAAAGGACAAAAGCACAAAAACAAAAACAAGGGGTCCCAACACAATTTCACAGTTGAAAAAAGCAATTTTTTATTAAAAAGCAATTTTTTTTTAAAAAAGTGATTCCACTGAAAGAAGGAAAAAAAGCATTTGTAATTGCACTTTTGTTGACTCAGACCTGCTGAAGCCAACTGGGAGCTTTCCCACTGATTTCACTGATTTGGATGGGGTCCCTTATGAACTAATGATGCGTTGTTGAATTGGTGTTTGTTAAAGAGAAGCCAGAACTTTCAGAAACTTTTCCTCAGACTCGTTATCCTCCACTCAGTTTTTTTTCCCCTACTTTTCTTTCATGAATGTATGTATGACATTAAAAGGGAAAAGGGGGAGATGAGTTTACATTTCCCTTTTCCAAAACTTGCATGGAAACTTCATTGGTTTTCTGTTGTTTTAATGTATAGCAGGCTCATGCTGCTTTCAAGATGGAAGCAGCGATTTTCATTATTCCATAGGAAGTGTATTCACGGCAAGATCCTTTGAACATTTTCCATTCCAGACTAATGGGGAATAGGAAAAAGCCATGGGATACCACTAGAAAATCAGATTTCATACCATTTTAAAAAGAAGTCTGTCTTCTTTTTAATCAGTTTCCTGAGATCCTGCTGAGGACCCCTCCTGACATTTTGTCATCTTGTCAAATATAAATTTTCTTTTGCCTTTGCACTGATGGGGGTGGGGCCATTTTTACTGGCTTTTACTGATGGGTTGGTAACATGAGTAAGAGTCAAGAATAAGGGATAATTATTAATAAATGACATTTCTCATTTCTGTGGGTTTTCTTGAACAGGACAGATATTCTAATGTTCAGTTCTAATGACAGGGAAGAATTTATGGTCTCTCTGTCTTATCTCCTGGGAGTGTAAATGCTTTACTTTCAACTCTTCAAGATGTTTCGGTTTTCTTTAAAAAAGTCCCTAATGCATCTTACTTTAATTTTGGTATTTAACTCCAGTTAGTGTTCAGAATCCTGGATATGTAAAGACAAAATGTCAGATAAATGGAGAGCTGTTTAGCTGTCTAATATGCCTTTCACATGAATCTCCAGGAGCACATAATTTCAAGGACATAATTTCTTAAGGTTAAATTGTCCTGGGTATGAAGCATTAGGTCACGCTGACTGTTTATTTTCAAGCCCAGGAGGTGTGTGACAGGAAGTGTTCCCTTCTGGGACTCTGTGAAGCAGATACATGGTTAGGGCAAGACAGACAGATGAGTCATATGTGGGAAACCATTGTGATACTGAAGAATTTGACTGTAGCCACTTTCAGTGTTACCTCATTTTGAGGAGACTTTCCTCTACCCACACTGTGCTGTTCATTTGACTCATCTTCAGACAGATAAACCTGGGAGTCTGTTGAATTAGAGCAGAGAATATTTCACGTTTCTAGGTACTGCAGCTCTCAGGACTGAGTACAGCTGTTTTCTCCTTCAAGATGTGTAGATTTAACAGCCAAATTAGACCATAGGGAATCAGATGAATGAAAGTTTAACCTCATGACTTTGTTTTGTAGCTCATTGACTGGAGACATATTGGGAAACTAACAGAGATTTTCATTATTCTCCAGGAATCTATTCACAAGGTCGTCAGAAAAGACTTTGGGAAGCCTGGAAACTCCTTGCAGGCTGAGCACCTTCTCTGTAAACTGTCACTCATGTCTCATCTATTGCTCCAATCAAAAGCCTGTCTTTTGTCTTATGGCATAATACTCACCGATGGATTGAGAATGGTCTAAGTCTCAATGATGATAAATAAGGGACAGGAACCAGGGAGCTGTATAAACTTGTTACTGAAAAGTGAATTTAATAGAAGAGCAATCTCCTCCTCTCTCTTTCCTTTAAAGGAAATGATGTATCCGACATTTAGAGAACCTATGACAGCCACACAGAGGGCCTGTTTGTACTTTCTTGTGCACAGGGAACTTGGAGATTTTGTGTGAAAATCTTATCTCACCTGGCAGACCAGAAGACTCTTAAGAGTTTCCAGTAACTAGCTTGAAAGTTATAGACAGCACTGGTAAAATCCACTGACGAGCTGTGGGAAAAAGTGTGCAGTCCGGTGTGTCTTCAAACAATTTCAAAGAAAAACACAGGGTACTGTAACTGTTAAATTTGAAGGGAAAATCAGTCAGAACAAGAGAAATACCCACTTCTCCATTCCGAGACATGACTCATAACTTTCTTTTCTGTCCTCTTCTCCTTCCTTTATTATTATTATTTAATGTAATCCTTTCTCATATAAAAATTACAACCCTGCTACACAGTTGGCTGTGTCAACTACACTGTGATATTCTTTTAATTGCTGAAAATCCAAGGCACCCAGAACATCCTGTTCTTCTAACTGAAAATATTTTTCCTACATAAAGTACCTGTAGAGTTCAACTTCTGTAATATAATCACCCTGCTTCATGAAAAATGCATACATGGTACTGTACCAGATATGCCATCTTTTATTTGGTAAAAAAATCTTAGAACTATTTTCAAGGAAAAGGATATGGATGAAAAAATAAAAGAGCCATAGAGTCATGAGCTACATTATCTCTGTGAGAACGGGGATTTTCATCACTCTTTCAAAGCCAGCTTCCTACAGAATGTGGTATCACCACCTGCTAAGCACATGGAGGTTGTATGAAGGAAGAGTTTATTTAGTGTTTAGTGAATTAGCTGTTCATGAGAGGAGGCACGACAAAGCTGTACTTGCTCAAGAAATATGTGTAGTAAAGGCAACCACAACGGAAGCAAAGGTACCTGCTCCTCCAGTGCCCTTAATGCTCTTTACTGCTAAGGCAGAGACCAGCTCTGCTTCAATGCTCACTACTACTCTGGCCCCTTAGCTCTGTCAACCAAATGCCCAATTATTGAATTCCCTGGATTCATGAAAATGCATGTATAAGAGGCGGGATTTCCCCATAGTTACCTTACATATAAATCACCTTATTACCAACAAATACCATTCAGTGTTGACATGAGACAAAATACCTCTCAGTAACCCAGGGCTGGCTAGCATTCTGTAGTGTTTCCTGATCAGTTCCTTTGAAACACCAACAGGCAGAAATGATGTTGCAGAAATGGACTATTTTTACACTGATTCTGAAACAAAGTTGTTTCAAATGCAGCCATTAAGAAAGGTTTTTCAGATTTGTTGGTGAGGTACAGTGATTGCCTTTTTGCTAGGTTATCAGAGAAGGCCTTATTGTACAAGTTTGAAGTAACATGATTTTTTAAACAACTGCATTTTGTTGTAAAAATATTTACTGGTTGTTCCTAAGAAAATATCTCTGCCCTAAGTGATAGTGTGCTTGCTATAATATGTCTATAGGAAACTCTGCATTAAGCTCAGTACTGTGGCTGCAGTAGACAGCAAAGCTAGATCACAGTTTTGTTGCTGGCAGTCCCTGAGACAGCTCCTATGTCTAGCAGTCTTCTTCAGGTGCCTTGCAACTTGTCCAGCTGTATCTGTCCTGATTTCAGGTGGGACTGAGTTAGTTTTCTTCTTAGTAGATGGCACAGTGCTGTGTTTTTGGGTTTAGTATGAAAAAAATGTTGATAACATGCTACTGTTGTAGCTGTTTCTAAACAGTGCTTGCCCTCACCCAAGAACTTAGAAGTTTCCCATGGTCTGGCAGTGAGCAGGTGTCCAAGAATTTGGGAAGAAGCATAACTAGCACTGCTGGTTTGAACTGACCAAAGGCATATTCATGCCATGGAATGTTATGCCCAGTATATAAACTGGGAGAAGTTGGCTGGCATGAGCCAATCGCTGCTCAGGAGCAAGCTGTACATTGGTCACTCATGGTCTCTGAGTGAAATGGTCTCTCACAGGGGTGGTGAGAAATTATCTTGCGCAGAACTTGTCTTTCTTGGTTTTATTTCTCTCCCTCTCTTGTATTATCATTATTATCATTATCATTATCATTATCATTATCATTATCATTATCATTATCATTATCATTATCATTATTATTTTTAATGTTTTTATTGTTGTACTATCTTTGTTTCAGTCATTAAACTGGACTTATCTCAATCCCCGAATTTTTGCTTTTTTTTTTTTTTTTTTTTGATTCTCCTGCCCATCCTACCGAGTGGGAGGGGATGAGTGAGTGGCTGAGTGGAACAACTCAGTTACTGGCTGGGGTTAAACCGCGGCACATCCTGCCTTCTGCGCAGGGTGAGAAGATGTGCGATGAGAAAATGGAGCAGCCGGCAGAGGGCAATGAAGGTCAGTTTTTAGAGAAGTTACATAAAACAGTCTCAAAGTGGTCGAAAATGTAGGGCAAAAAGGTCAAACGAGCATGTTGTGAACTGCTGCTATACATCCATTTCTACTAATTACTATGAGACCAAAGTGAACCCTTGTGATCATGTGATCTGTAAACCTCCTTTTTAATGGCCACATTAAACAATGCAGTTCCTTATTTATGACAATGGAGTTAATAGTCATTTCAACAGGGGGAAAAAAACAATAAAAATTATACTCTTCTAAAATAGGGCAAACAGCTTAAACCAATAGCCAGTAAACCCCCAGCTCCTCGTATAAATTCTGTTTTATTGGTCTGTTCTGGACAGCAGTTGTTTTGTTTAAGTTGATAACAGGTCGTTTTTCCCAAGACAATTAGGTGCTTGGATGAAAAAGAGAGAAGTTCAGAGAAGTCAGTTGTTGTTCAGATCAGACAAAAAAAATATGCTTCTCTCAGTCAGACTCAAAGCTCTTTATCACAGCTCTTAATCCCATATGCTAGGAATAATGTGAATTTATAGTAAAGAACAACCTTTTTTGACTTGGATGACATCTGCTAGGGGTGTAACTTTTATCTGGGCGGCTGGGTGAGCCAAAAGAAAGCAAGCTGTAAACGTTATTTGCCTCTGACAGTCTGGGCAACATATTTTTGAGCTAATTGTGGCTCTAGGTGCCAAAATTTTTAAACTGATCTCTTGACATTGCTACGCTAACCAAAGAACAGCTTAACAGCAGGAAATGCCTGGAGTGTTAGGGGGAAATTGTATTTATTTATTCTGTGGAAGGTTCTAAAGGAGCCCTTCAGGAGTGGGACCCTGTTGAAGCTCTGCTATGCTGCAGAGGAAAGCTCCTGTGTGCTGTAGACCTGGGTTTCCCTGCTGTATGTGTCACACTAGTTTGGCTCTTCTGGGCATGGCACTTGGCTTTTCTGTGCTGAACTTCGCACCTCAGAAAAGGATTAGTACTTCCTGCAATGTGAAGTGCTGTGACTGAAATGACTATAGAAAAGCTAGGTTATATTTTGATATAGGGTAGAAGAGAGAAAGCATTACTGCTTTTATGAATTCTATGAGTATTTATGAATGCTCTGATTCCAAGAGAAAGGTCCTGGGCTCTTTAAGTGAAATGAATTATCTTTGCCTCCCAAACTTTCAGCAGTAACTGGGAGCTATAACTGTCCTGGCAAAATTTCTGTCTGACCATTCAGAGTAAGAGTCTGGCAAGTATGCCACAGGAGTCTAGAAAATAAAAAAAAGAATACTCATTGTGAAAATGAAAAAAAATGCAAAATAGAACCTTGCAATGATGATGTGAATTTTGAATAGTCATGAGAAGGAAGAGCAAAGTCCCAGAGGAAGAGGAGGGGCGAGTCACCCACCTTGTGTTCTCAGCAGAGGTTCCTGGGTGGGATGCAATTGGCTGGTGGTAAGTGCCCTACAGTTCCTAGATATTAACAGTAATGATAATTATAACAAAAGCTCTCAGTGCCTGTGTGTACTTATTTCAGAAAGAATACAGGACATGTTACACTGTGTCGGACACAGTAGGCAGATGTTAATAAATATCTGTTTGCATATGAGATAATTGCTGCTTCTGGGTTTTTATGATGTCTCATCAGCTGATATCCAGAAGTCTGGCTGGCGCCAGATCGGGTGCCAGGTGGGATCTACCTGGAGAGATGGCAAATATTTGACTTGGTGCTGATGAGGTGGATTTCAGCCATGGCTCTCTGTCCTCATCAAGAGAATTAGCAGATGTAGTGGGTGTGTTTGAACCTTGTCAAGTCTTCTTTCAATGGCTGCTGTGTTTTGCTTTTCACTTGTCTGATCATTCTAATGCACCCAAGAAGTTATGTTCATGTGAGCACAACCGAAATGCAACCAGAGCAGCTCTGCTCAAGGCTAGAGATGCTGTTCCCAGGGGCACAATATCCCTGGGAGGGTAAGAGCCAGTCCCCTTGCAGGAGGAATTGCTGGGGCTGCTTTTCAACAAATGGAGTCTCCTGCAGGTGTGCAGTGGAGGGCAGCCTGCTTGCACTTTGCCTCTGCTGGGGCTGACTTCTCTCCTGGGTCATGGGGTCCAGCTGAGGATTCCAGGAGGGCAGGGCTGCCCCAGTTTAGCTGCTATGCAGGGTTTTAATGGAGTCAGTGCACTGTAATGCAGCAGCACTTCTGCCAGGCTGACGTATTCTGCCAGCGTGCATTAAGTGAAATCAGTGAGCACAATAGTTGTAGGCAAGTCACAAATAAATTATATTCATAGGCTTTAAATATTTTATTATTTTTTTCCCTGAGGCTAAGAGGGGTGGTAATTCAGTCTCCTATGTCTCTCCCACAACACAGACTTTCACCCAGCTACTCCTAACAATTTGAGGGCAGATTTTAGACCTTAAAGAAAAATGTCAGCATTCATTGTTACCTACTTAAGTGTGTAAAATAAAAATCCCTGTATCCTCACCCATTAAATTAATCACTAGGTGCTTTTATTTCACTATCCTGTGTTGAACTGTAGGAGAATGAGGAAATTGCTGAAATATTTTTCTCTCGTCTTTTTTTTTTTTTCCTTTGTTTTGAGGTGTTCACACATTAAAGTGAAATGGAAGCACTAATCAAGGAATAGCCAACCTTCCTTACTGTTCCACCCCTCACACCCATTTTTTTTCCACAGCCAGACCAGCATCAGCTATTTGGAGGATGGAATGGACTGGCAGCTCCCAGAAAGGTGTTTCATAGCCAGGGGAGTGTGACAGTGCCTCCTGGGACCCCTCCAGCAGGGCGTGGATGAGATGGAGAGCAGCTGAGCCCTGCATGGGCTCCTTGCATGGGTATCTAAGCATGGCAGCACCCCAGTAGGACTTTGTGGCTGGTCATATATCATCACCTTTGAGTTGGATGCAGATAATATACTATGGCCAGGCAGACCCTGTGCCCAGCTTTTCATAAGAGAGCCTGTAATAGTAAAGTAATGAGGAAGATTTTGAATTCCTATGAGTTTATGACAACAGTGCAAGTGTTGAAAGCATTGGGAAGCATACTTGGAAGAAAGTGACAGTTTGATGCATGCCAAAAAGCAAGATTAAAAGTTTTAAAACTTGTGACAGAATTGCAAATTTTTGAGGTTTATTTCTTTCTCGACCATGCCTGCTTTGGCCAGGGTGAATCATGCCCCATTCCAATTTTAGATATGGAGAGTATTTTCTTGAATCTTTTTAAAACTGATCACTTAGCACTTACTTTCCCTCTGAAATACAATATTAAGATTATTAGGAATATTAAGAACTAGGTCGTGCATTTTAAAGAGAGAAAGAGAAAAATAACAAAATAAATAGTAATAATAAAATATTTAAACAAGAATTGTTGATTTTTTTTGTATTCAAATACATGAAAATGAAAGCCTAATTTATTTTTAAGCCATTTTGTGCCACTGCAGCCACAGTAAAAGGCATTTGATTGAATAAGATAGAATAACAAAAACACCTAGAAGAACAGTTGATCAGAGACACGAAAAAGTTTTTCTGTTCTCAATCTTATGGAAAAATGAAGTTGAGAGTCATGAAGTAAAACTTCTTAAGGAAACTGATTTGGTAACATTGGAAGTTTAACTTCTAGAATGTTTTTCATCTTTAAAGAACAAATGCTTACTGCTGTACAAGAATCAGCTACAGCATTTTTACTGTTTTCAACAAGAAAATTGCATAGCTCATAAGTGGAAAAAGCAAGACATAGAGAGGTAAAAATATTTTGTAACCATACCGCAATAGGAGCTGTGAAGTGAATTAGAGTTTTTTAACCCTGGAAATATTCATAGTCAAACATAATCAGCTTATTTGCAGGTAACTGGAACTTGTTTTTGTAAAGAATTCCCTGTAACCTCCTACAGAAAGCAGCAATGCATACATTCTTTGAAATGAAACTGTATGCTCTTGGTTTAGACTTATTATGTTTTACAATATACCTTTACATTGAGGAAGTTTTGTGTTTCTTAATAGTGAATTACAACATGTCTTCTTAGCTGAAAGAAATTGCCCACTTTCTGCTGAAAAGGTCAAAAATAAACTGGAAATTTCCATGCTGATAAGAAAGCCTGAAAGCAAAAAATATTATACATGAGGTAATGCAAAATGCATGTTGCTGTGACAGGCTCTTAGCCAGAGCTGTTCTGAGCTGATCCTACCTTTTTTCTCCCCTGCTCTCTCCTTTCCCATCTTTTTCTTCTTTCCCATTCTTCATTGCTCCAAACCTAAAGATGGCCAGATATGAAATGCTGCCAGCCATGACTCCTAAGCTTCAAAAGGATCTGTCATCAGCCGTGACAGAGGTTCTTTTGTGTAGCTTTTGGAAGTGGCTCTGGCTGCTTCCGCGCAGGCAGGGAACTCCGGAGCTTCTCTTCACTCCAGCCTCTGAATGCACCATCTGGATGTCGGAGGGATTTTTGTGTATCTTTCCCCCAAGGCTTCAGGCGAGGTAAGGCTGCAGTCAGTGCGATGGTCTGCAGGGACACGTCAATCTAGATGAGTGAATACAAAGAAATGGGCCTCTGCATTTTGGTCCACCTCTCCAAAAGGTACTTTTGGCCTTGTGTTTTGCCAGCTGAGAGTAGTCTGAAAACTGCAGGAAACATGCTAAACTTGTGCTGGGAATTCATCACCAAATGGATGCATCACCATGGGCACTGTAACAGAAAAACTGTGAAATGCAAACTAAATAGAGATAATGCTAAAATATTTAGCTTAATACCATTGTCATGGGTTTCTGAGGGTCAGGAAATAGTACTGTGCTTTCTGAGAGGGGATTTTATAGGAACTGTCAGCTTGATTTCACAAGGCTTTGCTCTAATTTTTTGTGTCCTGCTCTGTGAAAATGGGAGTGCGAAGTTCTGCTATACCGACAGGTCAGTTAATACCACTTAGCAAGGGGCAGACAATCTGTCAAGTGCAAGAGCCGGGGAGAGGTGACCCTTGTCTTTTGAGCAAGTGATACAAATTGGGTGAGAAGACATCATAAGAACAGCCACAGTCAGTCAAACCTCTGGTCTGTTTAATTCAGTACTTTGTAAGCTAATGTGGCTAACAGGGAATGCTTAGCAAGAGGATAAAGCATAGTGTAAATACAGAAACTGTCTTTCTGTAATACAGATCATGAGCTGGGAGAGAGGGAAGAGAGTCACTGAATGAGGCTGTGAAAATCCTCATGCATCTCTTGCAGTGCAGAATTTTATACTCCCTGTGATTTACTCTTATGCAGAAAGACAGTGTTTATCAATGGCTTTGCAAACAGCAAACCTTGCATTTACTTTCTCTCTGCTTTCCAGCAGCTGAAGCTCAGCACTGCTGCTCTCTGGGGCCAGAGGCTCCCCGAGGCAGGTGCAGTGTCTTTCTGTGTGTCAGCAGCAGAGTGCCAGTTCTCCCTGGGGCTTTCACACACTCATATTCACTGCTGTTTCTTCCACTTCACAGATCCAGAAGACCTTACCTCTGGTCAGTGGTTCATGGTGTCCATGCCTCTCTAGATCATGTGACTAAAGTTTTTGTTTTGGATGTCAGCATAAGGGACTGGGATTGTAGGAGTGAAGTTGACAACCTTATGTAGTGACTTAGATGTGATTACTGATCACTAATAAAGCTGGGCATGCATTTTTGAGAAAGAAGCAACAATCGAGAAAGAAAACTCTCCTGGGGAATTCTTACACCCTTTCTTGTGGATCTGAGGGATCTGTGAAACTGTAAAGATGGTGACCTTCACTTCAGCTCCGCTGCTCAAAAAGGAGGTATACAGGCATGAAAAGTTTCTTGCACAGTTTCTTGGGTTGTTATTATTACATTATTTTCATGTGTGTTTCATGAGTGGAAGCACTTTGGGATGTACTTTCCTCTGTTTTAACTAGAAGGGAACTTAGAAATGGTGTGCTGTGAGTTATCTTTTAAAAATGATTTTAGATGCTCTAAGAAAATGCTCCTGGAACATTTGGCCATTGAAAACAAAAGATTATACTGAGTATGAATCAGCAGAACCTTTTTATACCTTGTGGCTAAGAGATTTTAAGGACTCGCAAAGGCACCACTGAAGGCAGAGCTGAGCAGTACAGCAAGGTTTGCTGACAGTGCACTGTAAAGTGGGTACAAGATGGTACAGCTCTTGCCTCTTCCCTAGGCAGCACTCTAGCATATTAACATCTTTTATTCAGCATTTATCAAGACCATCGCTGTGTCATGGCTGCATTTCTGGGCAATGCCATTCTGACACTACCTCAGGGTAGAAATGCTTTAACTGTAACACAAATGTACCTTACAATAATGGGAAATCCTTTTGCAAGATGGAAAGTAATGCACTCCAAACAGAGGAGTTCTGGTGGCCCCAAGCTGATATCTGCCACAGCAGCCAGAAAGATGAATTCGCAACAGCAACAGTATTTTACAATAATTTACATGAAAACTCTCCAGAATAACAGAACTGGAGGTAGCTTTGGAAACAGATGAGCTTTTTTTTTTCCTAGCACTAATGATACTGAAATATTTTGTGTAAGAATTTTATTGTAACTACACGTTTCCTGGAGAAAAAAAAAAACCCAAAACCAACAGTTTTATCCATTCCTTTTTCCTCCATTGCCGTTTGGAAGAATCTCTTTTTCCTCAGGAGGCTTTATGCAAATGGTGAGGTTGCTACATAAATAGAGGATACAGAAGGAATATTAATTTTCCTTCTGATATATCTCACTGGCCAAAGTAATGGAGACCTTTTCCCCACTGCTTTCACTATGACTGATTTGTAGGTGGACGCATGGAAAAACCAATGGAAGTGTGTTACCTTTGTAGTGTAAGAGGGCTGAGGACCATTTTGAAAGGTGGTTAAGACCACAATTTGTGTAGTTCAGCAGTACCCTGGAGCCAAGGACTCTCTCTCTCCATGACCCAGCTCCTCCCAGGTAGGTGCCTTGGCTATCCTCCCACTCTGCAGCAATACCTGGTCATGCACCAGCCCTAGCAAGATGTCCCTGCTTATCTGTGGGTTGCAACCATGGGGGCAGAGGCTGTGGGGGTACCAAGGCATGTCACATGCTGTCTGGACAGCTGAGGAGCCTGTTAGAGGGTAGGGATATGGGGATGAGGGGAACTGTGGAATGCAGTAGCCTCACATTTTGCACAGTCTGAGTGTTCCTGTATAGCAAAAGCCCAGGTGCATCATACATGTGGCCCCAAGCACCAGAGCCTCCTGAGAAGGTACTCATCCCCCTACCTTCTTTTCCCTCAAAAAGTATAAAAGGATTATTAACTAGCAGAGGATGTTGCCATGCAAGGGAAATTCAGACTTACAAGATCTCTATGACCCAGCCCAGTGTGGCCCAGCCCAGAGCTGTCTGGGAAAAACCACCTGTGCATGCCATTGCAAGAAGATGTGGAAGGGCCATTGGACACCAACAGGGAGTACCTTGGTATGCATTTGCAAACAGCCTGAGACAAAGCAGCCAAAACTGTTTACTGCTTTTGCCCCCACATTAAGGGCATGGAGTGGGAGGCTGGAGGCATGTAATATCTGATGCATGTGAAGCTCACTTCAGAGGAGCTAAGAGTTGTTACCATCTTTGTGGCCTAGGCAGCAGAGGAATATTCTGGGAACCAACTACAGTGGCTCATGTGGTTGAGCTATTTAGACTTTAGAGCAGTGAGATTTTCTTGATTCCCAGTGTTTTAATCCAAATTTGCAGGTCTTTACAACATTGACCAACAGATCTCTACCAAAACTAAAGCAACCCCTTCTGTTTTCAAGCAAAAGAGTAGTTTGGTAATCTCCTACTGCAATCTTGCTCATTATTATAGGAGTAATTGCCTTGACCTAGCAACTCTGATGCCTTTTGTATTTATTCAAGTTTTGCACACTTGAATGGGAATGCAGACCCAGGCACAGAGATATAAACTATTAAGCCTCTTGTATTTTTTTTCAAACATCACATCATCTTGCTGTCTGCTTTTGCTCTAATTTGTGGGACCCCTTGTGTGAGAACATGGCCTTGGAGATTTTTGCCTCAGGTCTCTAGTGGTGTATTTGATTCCTCATTTTGTTCACAATGACAGAGCCCCTTTCAAGATTCAGAACTGGTGAATTTTTTGCTTGTAATGTTCCAGTTACTTTGTAAAGGCTGGCTTCAGGGACTTGCCATAGACTAGCAAGGTGGGTATTTGTCCTCAGTTCCTAGGAATTATTAACAGGGTCCTCTTATGCCTCAGCCACAAAACTGCATGATCAAATTCAAGTATGAAAGAACTCCTTTTACAGGTTATGTGATAAAACCCAGATCTCTACAGGCATGAAGGAGCCTGGGGACATGATGGCAGGCAGCAGAACCCCATAACCCAGTCAGGGAAAGGGACATGGTCTCTTCAGGGCTGTCTCAGCAGTGCCTTCAGCCCTATGTGCTGGGGATGACACCCAACAGTGATGATGGCTGATCCCCAGACACTCCTTGGACTGAGGGAACACTGCCTAGGGGTATGGGATATATTACAGGAGGCAGGGGAAGAGTATTTTGGGATCATTCAAGATTTACTACGGGAGGTTTAGGGGAGGGAAAGAGAGGGATAAAGGCAGTTTGGGGAGGAAGAAATGTCTGGGAAAATGGAGTCAAGGCTGGTTGTAGGTAAACAGGCTGATGGTGATTAACTTTTCTGGCCATCCCCTGTCCCTGTCCAGCTCATTCTGTCCTACCTCCTTATTAACTCAATTTCTGACTATCTTCCCTTGTGAGGGGGCTGCCTACTGTGTGCACGTGTGTTGGGAGGTCTGCATGACAGTAGCTGGAGCTGGGCCATGGTCATAACACGGTCATGCATAACTATGGTGCCAGCAGTCATGCTGAGTGAGAGTGTACAGTGTTTAGTAGCTAGGAGATATAAAACTGGTCTTGCCAGTAAGCTGAATAACTGTCTTGGGAGCCAGATATCAGCCTTTTTTTCCTCATCTTCTTTTAAAAGTCATTCTCACATGGAGTACAGCACTCAACTTGTGGTAGTATAATTTCATAACCAGCCCCTTATTAATAAAAATCTGTTGAAAACTTCATTTGACAAACAGTATTGTAATAAAAAGCTACCTTTGGAGTCTTTCTGACTCTTCCCTGTTTTCAAGGCACCTGCTGCTAGCAAATAAAGTGTGAAACCTTTCTTTGACACTTATTCTGATGTCTACACTGTTTTAGTGTTCCAACTGAACAAGTTTCCAGCATTTTTCCTGCCTGTTTGGTCCTAGCAATAGGTGTTGACCAGTCATCAGTTGAACCCTAAGTGTGACAGTTGATGCACACACAGAGACAAGCATTGCTTAACTTCTGCATGAGACTAAAAGCATTTCCAACTGGCTTGCACTAAATCTTTTTAAGAGTGTTGCTCCTCAGAAAGTATCTTTTCTTGCCTAATAGCTTTTCTTGGTGGAGCAGGTCCAGGATAAAACACATAATTAAAACTTGTCATGCCTCAATCACTTCAGGGCAAATAGTCCAGATAGGTATTTTGGTTTTACTAGTGGGTAAATGGGTAAATTTGGTATTTCCTGTGACATAATCCAAATTTATGGCAGCAGACTTATTTGTATGCCAGATCATGTACAAGGTGCAGTCAGTTTGGTGCCACAGCTTTTTGTGAAGATGATTCATATCAGACTTATAAACATAACACATTATCACATCAAACGATGTCTAATATCTATTCTTGGAAAGGAACAAGATGAGATAAGGACTGTAACAGAACATCACAGTTTTCAGGAAATTAGTTCTTTTTCACTTTAAGTCAAAAGCTGGATTTCTTTAGGCCTATATATATACATATCCCCCAAGATATCTCAGAAAATTATTCTTATACAGTTTCACATTTAACGTGATTTTTTTGAAGCAATATCCTGTGGTATTGATCTGTCATACCTGAATGGAAAAACTAAAAAGACATAACTGCAGAAAACTTTTATCTAAGAACGGTATGTAAATGATAGGTGGATCCCATAACAGTCAGGTGTGGGAGTTAAAATACAGACAGACCTGAAAAGAGAACTGTGCATTATGGAGTTAAAATCAAACCAAGCATAACCTTGATTCAATAGAATTGACTCATTTTGAGGCAGACATGGGTTATGCAAATATTCCTCGTCGACATAATTTCTGAAACTATCATACCCTATCCAATTCTTGATAAGACAGCATCGAAAGAGGGAAATTGCTGTCATTTATTTTAACTATTAGCTGATGCACTGCTATTCATACAGGAGTTCATCCTCACCAGAGAGTGTTCTCAACTTGGTACATGCACTGAACCTCTCTTGGAGGACCACTGTTAGCATTTCATTTGCTGTTCAGCATGTGAAGCAGTCTTTTTCACTCTACAGTGTGCAATGTCTTTATGGAAGAGCAAATTACTTATGCTGTCAGATTTCTATGTTATTGTTCAGTAAGGGGTTCCATAGGAAGGGCCCAAATACAGATTAAGGTTATCTGTATTTTTTCCATATTTCCTAGAGATTGACTTTGCTATATTTGTAATATTTTGAGGTGATCACGCCTATGTGAACATTGTGGGGGCACTGGGTTCCAGCAGATATCCTTTCTCAGGCTGCATCCAAGACAACTCCAATTACGTCCAAATTAATTTTTACTATACAACATAGAGATGTATACAACTCACCTGTAATGTCAAACTATAAGCCTGAGGAACTGATTCTTATGATTGAGAGGAAACTATTACTGAGGTTGGTGCAATAGCAATTTATTGTGGAAATTATTTGCTAGATGTGCACCACAAATACGAACACTTTATAAAACAAGAAAAGTCAAATGTGGTTTAAAACTGTGTAGTGTTGGCTTGGTGATTCATTTTCATGGAAAGGCTGAGAATTTGGTGAAGATTGCCCTGTTTGTGGTATTCATTCTGACCTTCTGCAAATAAGAACCTCTCTTGCTAGAATGGTATCTTTATTATTTTCTGTTATATTATCCCAATCCAAATCTTAACTTTTTTTCCCTGTAACTGTGAGCCATGCAACTAAAGTGGCAATCAAGGAAGAAGCTGAAACTACTCTTCAGGCTTTCCATGCTAACATGTTACTTTCAGAATTTACAGTAAAAAAAGAATCTCACCCCTGAAAACTGTTACCTTTTTTTTTTCCCAGATATTTTAAAAACATTACTGAAACTCTTGTTTAGATAGTGGATGACATCCATTGATGAGCAGGAAAAACTTCAGTGTAGAATGCTATCTCAGTCTCTAATTCCTTCTTCAGCACTCTCACAAAGTATGCTGCCTTGTGTTTAAAGGAATAAATTGGAGTTTTGTCTGAATAAACACTTAATTGGAGTAAAGGCTTAATCTGAGAACTTTAGTGCTAAAATCAGAAACATCTGTTCTGAGGTAAAGGTCACACGATTATTGAAGCACTCTTTGATGACCAAAATTCTCAAGACTAAAATAAAATTAGTATTAAACAAATTTGGTTTGCTACTCAGGGTGTAGCTAAGCAATCAGATTTCAAATGATTGGTCTCAACCTTTATTCAACTTGAAAAATTGGGGGAATTTAAAGGCTAACAGCTTTAAACTAAACCATAAGTTCACGGCATTGATCATTACATATGAATTGAGTAAATACAAAATATTTTGGTGTTTGAAGTTGTGTTAAATATTATAGCATTTTTCTGAAGCTCAGGGTTATGAGTGTTTCAAGTTCTTATATTATATAGCTAAAAAAAAGCAGGAACAATCAGGTTAATATGCTCAGTACTACATCTTGAACAATATGCAATGTATTTTCATGTAACAGAATCATTTTCAGAATATGCTCCTAAACATTTTTCTACCATAAATATTTGAGAGATAAAAATTACTTTTTATTACTAAGATATTTTATTGTGACAGTGTTAAAAATTCTTTATTAGATTTGTCCTTGCTACATTAGCTCTTTGGTTGTCTGTCTATTAAGCAAGGAGAGAAAACAGTCCAAAAATATGCCAAAGGACAAATATATTAAGAACAGACAATACACTTACAGTTGGGCAGTGTTTCATAAGGTGTAGTGGCAATGACATTTTGGGTGAAACAGAAACCAGTCTGTACCATGAGAGATGTCTGTGGTTAACGTGATGAAGATAATAATCTCTTTTTTGAAAAAAAATTGAGTACTAATGCCAGTGAAGACAGGGCAGGAATTTAGAATTGTGGCTTGACAGTACTGTTCACAGTGGATTCTTGCTGGGAGATTTCAAATACGTGGATAGAAGCAGTGATCCTTGCAGATGAATTTTCACTGAAACTATTTTTAATCCCCTAAAATTGTTCTGTAGTCACTTAGAGAGGGAGAGAGTCACCCCTCTCACAGGTGACTACATGTCCAGATGCTTGTCAGAAGATCCCAAGTGGCTTTCTCCCTGGCTTTGCTCAATCAAAAATTATGACTTTACATCTGGTTTTATTTGCCTTTTTAAACATACAGGTCCTGAATGAAGTTCAGTCTATTGTCTCTGAAGTAGTGTCTCATTAAGTAGTAATGAGAGCCAGGGTACATGTGGTGCTCTATAATGTGTTTTACATGTTTGCAGCATTTAAATATTTGTTCCTTAAGTCTCTGCCCTGAAGATATTTCCCACCAAAACCAGGACTGTCTTAGTCAAGCTGGGATGGGCGGTGGCCATAGGTTAATGGCTGTATAAAATTTGATTCATTTCTTATTAGACAGTATGTCAGATTAGATGAGTAAGTGCATTATCCTCACAATTTTGTGAATTGTTTTAATAATAAAGAACAATATTGTTGGTGGAACTGTGAGAAAGGATCTGGGAAATAGAATTGTTTCTATATAATTCTGTGCCCTCTACCAGTCCCAACAAACAGAGAATGTAAATCTGCTGCCTACCCACTGCATAGAACAGACATTTATCCTTGACAAAGTCCTGTTCCATTTTATCTATATACACATCTATAGCTCATCCTGACTCCAGAAACTAGTCCTGATGAATTTTTGGCTCATTGCTGGGCTGATACCTGAGCTGGTGGGCTTAGTTAGAATCACTGCTAGTCATTGCTGGGCTTCTGCTATGTGAGTACTCTCTCTGTATTGTATTATAGGGCCAAGCCATGCCTTTTCCCTGTGGGGACAGACCTAGGGTGCCCAAATACTTTGGCACTAGTGAGAGGTGTTCACCATCATGGTGCTGTTCAGACTGCAGGAGCTGGATGTGCTGGGAGGGCCCCTAGGCTGCCTGGCTGAGGAGGGAGTACAACTTCTACATTGCACAGGGGTTGTAGGCACAAAGGTGGGAGCAGGAGCTGTCAGTGTGTGGGTCAAGAGGTTAATGGTCTAGATGGCCCAGAGGTCAGGGCTCAGCCTGACTAGTCTAGGCATAAGCCCATCTTAAATGGTAAACAGAGTTCCCTCCACTGTCACATTTATTTATATTTGGGGAAATTCTGCCAAGCATTCTAAACTAGCATTTTATACTTGCCTCTGGGAAGATGTTGAAAGCTTTCAGCTCCCATTAAACTCATGCTTTGCATAGGTATGGGTAAACCTTTAGTGCACTTTTCACTTCTCCAGTCTCAAGAAAACAGGGAATAAATTTTCTCTGTTCTATGAAATTATGGTGTCTTCTTATGCCCTGTGTAGGGCCTGGGACCTGGGTGTGATCCTCAGTGGCAGGTGTGGATGAGTGCACCAGCCTTTCTGCTCTGCAGCTTGGTTTCCTCAAGGAAGAAACCCTGATACAATGACCAGACCCAGCCATCATGCCTGAGGCAACAGGGATTCAGACTGCAAAGGACATGACCATCCATACCTGCTGACCCAACAGTCCTATTGTGGCACTTTACAGCTGACTGGCACAATAATTGCATTTTCCAGCCCCGCCTTTGTCCCTGCCTGTGACCAACATGCTCTTCCTGAGTCCTGGAGATAACTTCACACTTTAACCTACTTTAAAGCAGTTTTCTGCAGCAGGCACTGAAATTCATATCCACTCTTCACATCTTGTATTCCCAGTGATTCCCTCACAGTTGCTGGCTTAGGGCAACAAGTACAAGTCTACAGAACTTGTGTAGCTGTGGTATAGCCAGCATAAATTGCTGTTTTCCCATCAGTGGACATGTATGGACATGAAAGTATTAAATCTATGAGAGAAAAACTTTGAGAAGGCTGTTTATGTCTTTTGCATTAATCATCATTACCACTCACATTTTTAAAAATATTCCAGAAAATTCTGTGTCAGATAACACCAGATGTGATTAAGATATAAATTCCTTAGATTTGAGTATAAATAAAGAGCAATATATTAACAAGATATTATGATTACCAGTTATAATTGAATTGCCAGTCATGATTTAATAAATTGTCACTGTAAAATATTAGTAAGACAATGAACAAGATTTTATTTAACTGCAATCCCCTATCATTCCAGAAAGTTTTTAAGCATAGAAGAGAGAATTTCATCATCTTAAGTGCTCTTGAAAGACAATTTTTGCACATGTGAAAAACAGGGCAGAGTGTAATGACAGACTAGATTATTTTGATGAAAGGTCTCACAAGTTTCCAACACAGTGATAAATGTTCTGTGATACTGAACTGATTATTTGCCTTTTGCCTTTTGTTTTCTCCTATCATCTTTCTACTTGGACTCTTATTCTGTTTAACTGGCATTTGGAGTGAAACCTGAAAAGCAGATAATTTACAAAGGAGATTGAAAATTACCGTCCAATTGAAAATTTCCCTCTGACTCTAAATTGCTAAAAGACCCCACCCAACGACTTGGATCTAAATAGTATTTGAAACTATGTCAACTAGATTTTAAAATTCACAGGTAGTTATGAAGTTCCCAGGTAAATGAAAATATCTCTCAATTCAAAACAAAGGCAAAGTATTTAACTGATTTGCCTAACCTCATGAACCCTGAGGAAGTCTGTGCTGCACCTCTCTGATTATTATATTGTATTGTTCCATATGCTGGGTGCACTGTTGCAACTCTCTCTAGGGAGATGCATCTTCCCTGTATCCCCCAGCAGGGAAGAAGGAAAGCTAACCCTTCAAATGGGAGCACTAATTGCAAATCCTACATCCTACCAGCAAGAGCAGAGAAGACTAAAGAGAAATTTTCATGTGCTGAGTTTCTTTTTCCTTAGTTCAGTAGTAATGCTGTTTGATGGTACTCCCCGCTCCCTCAGTTAGCTCTTCAGAATAGTGTATAAAACTGGACAAAACTGAAAGTCACATATGACAAGAGAGAATTTAACACCCAACAGTTGCATGTTTTAGGCCTTTTCCCCTCTGTTATGAGAGACAAATCAGTTGTGTGCAAATTTACAGATTTACACTCTGTTAACTTTTGGGTCTATGGATGACATTATGATAATATTTTTGAATAATGTAAGACATAAGAAACCTAATTCTCCATTTGAGATGTTTTTCAGAGGTGACGGTAGGAGATGATATTTTTTCTGATTTTTGTAAGACAGATTCTCCTTTCCCCAGACATAGCTCCCTCCTTTTCTGCTTGTTCAGCTGATCTGAATCTTACAGATTTCTGATAAGTGTCTATTCAAATAGGAAGTGTTCTTGCTTAGGCTTTATTTTGCAGATTTGTATTTGTGCCCTTTAATTTTTATCTATTAAAATGTCTTGGAGTACATAGCTGCCTGCAAGTAGATACATTATCTAGTTCAATCACACAGTGCTTTCACAAGAAATGCTTTAAAGCAGTTTATGCAATATCCTTGCATACTATAATTTAGTTATGTTATCTTTTGATGTGTATTAATAAGTTAAAAGATGCTGAGTAAATAATTTCACCCCCTTGAAGTGTCTGACTTATTTCCATCCTGCAGCTGGAAATCACCAGAGCATAAAAAACAAGTACTTCATTTACAGTGTAGCAGTACTTAAAATATAAATCTGTGTGAGCAAGAAATGTATTTCCTGCATGTCTTTGGTGCAGCTGAGGTTGTAGGGCCCTCTCAGAGTGCTAGCAGCAGTGTGCTGGTTAGTGTGACATGCAGAGGACATACCCACCCCCCCACCCAGGCCCACACCCTCTATTTTTTAGAGCAATGGCATCTTGAGCAAAGTAAGCAAAATTCAGCAGCACATTTCTAGGGTAAGTAAAAGCCTTTAGTTTAATAAGAGCAACACTATTAAACCAGGAAGCATGTTTTAAAGGTTTATTCTAATTATAAGTTGTAATAAGTGAATTTTTCTTCATCTGCACTGCTGTTAAGATTTTTGGTTTAGAGGTCTCTGCAGCTTAAGAAGTGGAAGTAAACCAATTACAGCAGCCTGATCTGGCCTCCTTTGTTGTCCATGATAGGACTTTCATTGCCTTCAGTGGGAGCTGGATCATGCACTTAATGCCATGGTCATTTGCCCTGAGAGGGTCACTTAAGAGCTCTTCAGTCACGTTTCTGGAAGCTTTCAAGCTGTTGAGTCTAAGAGTTGGCAAGAGGTTCGAAACTGAAAAAAATCCTGGCATCAGACACCTGGTAGCATCATTAATCACTGGGAAAAAAAAAAAAAAGAGATCAGGGACACAGTGCCAAATCCTTGTTTGGCTCCATCACATTTTTATATAATGGATGTGCATAATGCCTTATCAAAGCACAGAACTCAGCTTTCCTTCAATATGTAGACATAAAATGCTTCAAGCACTAAGAAACAAATAGCAGCATGAGTCCTTTTATGTGCCAAATGATTTTTTTTTTGTTTCCTTCCATAGCAATTCTAAAACATATTACAGGCTGTTGCTGTTATGTGGAGAGCAGGCCTGCTCACACCACAAAAGCATGTCTGCCTTTAGGATCTCTCTTTTGTGATAATTGCCACGGTATTACAGTTTTCTTCTGCAGTGACAGGAAATGAAATTCAAATTTTGCCTTTCTGCTGAGCCCACATAGATATTTAGCCAGAGATAGTAAGAAAATATTCTGCAATTATGCTAGCTGACCGTCTATTATCCCTTCAAATCCATGGTCTGCACAGAAGAGAAATCTAAAAGGACTATTTCAGTCGTTTAGGGTGTATGTTTCTCTGGCACAGTCATAATCTGACCAAAGCCATTATTTGGAAGTCAGTTGCACTCAATCATTTTGCCTGCTAATGAGGAGTTACTGAATCCTCCAAGCATTAATCCCATTTAGGAAAACACAAAGGCAATCTGTACCTTGTATCAAGCAATTATGATTGCATTGAGCTTGAGGAATTCGCTTATTTGTTGGAGGTTGTTTTTCCCACAACAGACCCTGTAAATAGAATTACCAAGCCTTTCAAATGTTAATTTGTTAAGAAAAATATAATGGCTAATAAAGACAATTAAGTTTGTATTGTAAATACTGGACCGCAGGGCTAAAGCTGCCATGGCTTGTGAAGAAAGCGTGGCACAGATCTATGGAACTGCTAAGGCTGGAAACTACCTTCTTAACTGAATAAAGAACATGTAGGTATTAACAGCAGTCACAAAAATATGTTTCATGCAAGGTAAACGTAACACAGGGTCAAAGAAAATGTGGCCTGATATGAGCATTTTTTTCATACAATGGTAGTTAAGCAGGGAATACTGAAAATCTGAGACTGCAAATTGAAAAACATGGATAAAACATTGAGCCAGAATGAAGCTGGCTAAACACATCATGCAATGGATGAGCAACTAGCTCACAGGTAGGGTGCTAAGAATTGTAGTAAATGTGGTTGCATCAGACTGGTGACTGCTGACTGGTGACTGGTGGGGTTCCTCAGGGCTCCAGTTTAGGTCCAGAGCCCTTCAACATCTTCATAAAGGACTCGGATGCAGGACTGGAAGGTAAGTTTGAGACACTAATTTGGGAGAAGCTGGTAACTCCCTCAGCTGCAGAGAGGCCCTGCAGAGAGACCCCAACAAATTAGAGGGCTGGGTAATCACCAACTACTTTAAGTTTAACAACAACAAGTGCTAGATTCTGCACCTAGCACAGGGCAACCCTGGATGTACAGATGGACTGGGGAACAAGAGGCTGGAGAGCAATGCCAGGGAAAGGGACCTGGGGGTCCTGGTCATTCTTAGGTTTAGCATGAGCCAGCTGTGCCCTGACAGCCAGGAGGGCCAAGCATGTCCTGGGGGGCATCAGGCACAGCATTGACAGCCAGGCAAAGGAGGAGATTGTCCTGCTCTGCTCTGCACTGGAGTGTCCTCACCTCAAGTGATGTCTCCAGGTTTAGGTGCCACAATGTGGCAAGATATAAAATTATTAGAGAGAAAGGCCACAAAGATGGTGAAGGGCCGTGAGGGGAAGCTGTATGAGGAGTAGCTGAGGTCACTTGGTCTGTCCAGCCTGGAGAAGAGGAGACTGAGGGGACACCTCATTGCAGTTACAATTTCCTCCTCAGGGGAAGAGGAGGGGCAGGCACTGGTCTCTGCTCTGTGGTGACGAGTGACAGCACCCAAGTAAATGGCCTGGAGTTGTGTTAGGGGAGGTTTAGGTTGGATATCAGGGAAAGGTTCTTCACCCCAGAGGGGTGAAGTTTGAGCACTGGAATGGGCTCCCACAGGGAAATGGTTGCAGCACCAGCCTGATGGAACTCAAGAGGTGTTTGGACAATGCTCTCAGGCACATGGTGTGACTCTTGGGGTTGCCTGTACAGGGCTGGGAGTTCAACTTCAATGATCCTTTTAGGTCACTTCTAACTCAGCATATTCTATGATTTCATGATTCTGTGATCAGCAATATGGCACTGCTGGAAAAAAACCCCATAACTCAGAGATAAGAGCATTATATAAGTAAAAGATTGGAGCTCGTAACCTTACACTGTGCTCTTTGTGCCTCAGCAAGAACCCGGCTATGCTTATTTGCACCAAAAATTTTAAAAAAAGAAGGTGCACAATTTTTAGGTCTGAGTTCAGGGATGTCAAAGTATGTTTTGGGAGGAAAAAACTGACAGGCCTTTTTCCTCCTTTAAAAAAAAAAAGGTCATGATTGTAGATTGTGATTTATTCCCTTTTAATATTTTTCATTCAGAAGACAAATATTATTTATAAAATTGAGGAAGAGAGGTAAAATGTAACGCAGTGTGTATAAATAATGGAGTCCTTGATGTCTAAGTTTACACCCATATTCATAACTTATCCAGTCCCAACTATGTTGCTATAGAAGTTGTTTACTGGGTGCAAAACAGGACAGATTTCCAGTGTTTGGTGCTTCCGCTTCATCCAGAAATACTGTGAGAAAAGTGCACTGCTGTTTCAGCACTTCCTCTTTTAATCTTGCTTGGAACAGGAGCTCAGAGAAGTCAGCAGAGGAAAAGTCTGCAAGAGAAGGGCTCTGTTACAGCTGTAGAGAGCAGGAGAGAGGCACTTGAGAGGAAAATAGTGCAATCTACAGTAAGAATATCAGCTCAATGCCTCTTCTTCAGACAGACAAGTCGAGTTCAAGTGAAACTCATTCCCTTCTGGCCATCCTTAATCCCTTGCTCCCTAAGTGAGACCATTACAGGACAGGGAGATCAGGAGAGAGTCACTGGAAACTCTAAAAGTGTGGAGCCTGCCCTGTAATCTCATGTGTCTTCACTACTGGTTTGTGTTAGCAGAAAAAACACCAGGCTCACTAGATTCCTCAAGCAAAAACCACAAGCATATGTTTTGAAAATTCAGCCAAATGTGAAAGGTGCTCTACAAATTAACCAGATATAAATCACTCTTCCTTTTTTCGTTTGGTCTCCACAGAGATCTAAGATATTTTTGAAGCTCTCTAGCCTTTTCCAAGGCCAGATTTATATCTAGACAAAGCAGAGCAGAAATACTGCCAATGTAGCATGTACTTATTTCCAACATGAATGACAAAAATCAGCTTCCTCCATAAAGAACAGACTTCAAACTGCTCTTCTTGAGCATGAGCACAGGAAGAGGTAAAAAGGGCTACATATATGTCCTGAAGCCATTTTAATGACAAGAAATTAGAAAATGTTGTTGGATCCAGATGTCCTTAGTAAGAAACAGAGATATGTGCCTGAGATGTGTCTCCCCTCTTACCAAGAGACCGCTGACTCCACAGTCAAGCTCTTCATTTCCAGTTACTGCTCCTGGTAGCTCATATGTACAACTCTTACTCCCTAGTTTTTTTCTAATTTGCTGCTCTCACAGATGTTTGCTTACACAACACACTCTGACTTCCAAGGGCATGAGCAAGGGTCCACTTTATCCAACCCCCAACTTGCAGAAGGGTACCAGCTCTGAATGTTACAGAGACCCCATCCTGGGGCTCACACTGATGATCCCAGCAGTGCAGCAGGGATCATTCTCAGGGTTGTTTGTGTTTTCACAGCTGTGCTTACCTCTATGGATTCATGCTCGTCTCTGTGGGAAGAACACCTGAGTTAATGAATGTAAAAGTCCAGCATGAGGAAGGAAATTACTTGGGTCTTTCCACTTTTCCAAGAGCAGAACCAACCCCACAGGAATCACTCAGATTGAGTATGGGTAGCACACTAATTCTGTAAAATGTGAATTCATTACAATGAAACATCCACCAATAATAATAATTTTTAATCTCCTTCCTGTCTATATTCTAAGGAAGATCCCTGTGTTGCTTGTGTACACATTTTACTCATTAAGTAATGAGTTCTTGATGTTTCTGTCATTTGTTCACAGTAGAATATTTTGATTAAAGATCATATGTAAATGTTCTGGGATAGAAACATGAAATGCGTGTGTGTGTGTGTGTGTAAGTCTGCATCTCCTATTTTTTCTCACCTCCAGAGATGATATAATACTGGGTTGGGAGTTAATGTTAATATCTGTTCTGCCACTAAAATAATGCAAAAAAAATCTGAAAATCCTGATCCTTCCTGATCTTTTCCTGAACTGTTAAAGAGGGATACCTTAGTTTGCCAGTTTTTTATAAACATGCATGTAAAACCTTTTATATAGATAATTGCAGTAACTAAATATCCACATTTTAAATTCAAATTTAATAATTTTCAGGGCTGGCAGATCAATTTTAATTTGACAATCAAGTAAGACTGTATGGAACTTATTCAGAAAGAACAATAAAAAACCAAATGTCAAGAAGATGTCTGCTATAAAAAAAAGATGGACAGCACAGTTAAGAGGTTATAACAGAAAAAGGTTATATCAAAACAAACCATTTGAGGCAGTGATTGGATGGTCTGAATTTTGTGAAGCTAAAGCAAGTAAAATGAGAGACAAGGTCTTTCAAATTCTACATGACCTCTGATGTGAGTGCAGAAGCATTTCTGTTGTGGCACTGGAGTCACAGGAGATGTGGGCTCAGATGATAGAATTGATAATTGAAATTCTGTCAGGAAGCTATACCTTTTAATGACTTTGCAGTTCCTCTCACATTATTAAAAAAATAAATAAAAACCCCACTTGCTTATTATGGAAGTAATTGAGGATGACAAGGCTGTGTTCGTCACCCTGTCAAGAGAGAGTTTGTAGGCTGAAGAAAGTTACCTGAGAAAAAGTAACACCAAGAGCCATCTTTGCCCCCATGTGATGATGAGAGGCAGCAGCTGTCAACACTCCTTAAGTGGTGAGCAGGGATGTTCCCTCGTTAGCACAGTGATTAACAAGTCAGCACTGTAGGAGGGTCTGTGGGCATGGTCTGCAGAGACCAGTGAGAAACCTTGCAGAAAAGAATGAGCTGCGAACACTTTCCTCTTGCCTGCCTCCTTCTCACTCTAGGCTGGAGGGAGAAGGTCTTTTCCAGTTGTGATCCATAGCTGGAGCATCTCTGTCAAACCTAAGGGCCCTATATCTTGTCTTTTGAGTGAATCATCTGGCCTTCCTTTTTTCTTCCAGTGTGTCTGAGGGTGGGGTGATTACAGGCAATATGACTCTGCAGTAGAGTAATGCTTAGGGTACCTCATGAAATGGAAATCCTGGGATTCAGTAATTGTTTTTAGTTGAGGAATTTCAACCTACACGTTTATACATCCCAGAAAAGCCTTACTTTAGAAGAATGATACTCTGTCCCCACTGCTGAAACTGGGCTTTAAGCTAAAAGGAGAAAGTCACAGCAGTCTTTCTCTAGCTAGAAGTATTTATTAGAAGGTGAAGGCTTTTCTGACATTTTTTTAACATCTACATCAGCTTCATGGGCAGTGTACTTGCTAAGCCCAGAGTGATCCCTTGCCACAGCTGTTTGTGTGTTCAGAGGAATGTTTGGATCTGGGAGCTGGGTGCCAGGGCAGACTCAAGTGACTGATTCTCTTAAAACCAAGGTGCTCTGGAGGACTATCAACACCAAATCTTTTAGGCAGATGGGAAAATTATTAAAAATAAAAAAAACTCATCAGCAAATGCTTAACTAAAACACATCGAAGTGATGGGAATTGTTTCAACACAGGAATGTTTTCCTTGATCAGGACCTTCAAGATTTTACAGGCAAGATCTCAACACTTTAGGCAAAATTTCCCCTGAGAGTCAGTCATCAGCAATCACTGCACACAATCTATTTTTCTAATAAAGTCTTCATTTGCATTCATATGAAAGAAGCAAATTGTTGGACTCTGCACAGTGTTTTTTTAAGAGGGTGAAATGAGGCAAAAATGGTGTATGATACAAAGGATAATGCAAATAGATTTTGAGACAATTCCTGCGATTTCTGGCTTATGAAGCCTTTAAAAACACCAAGTTACAAATAACTACTAGAATGGATACTGAAAATCACTATTTTGTCACTGGTGATTCTAACAAAGAGAGGAACTACTGTAGAGGGCCTATTTCTAGTCTGATATAGTCTCAGTAAATCAGAATATGATGACAGCCCCTAAAGGGGAAGTGGTCACTTCTTATAAATTGCAGGATTTTTAGGTTCCTTTTTACAGTCAGCTCCTTCTAGCAATCTTACAATCACAGAAGTGTGATCTGCTTTTGTCTTTTTTCTTTTTTTTATCTCCTCTCCAGACTGAATTGACCACAAATGCTTAATGTTCTTGTTTTACTTTCATTGCCTATGCTGGAGAAAAAAAAATAAGCACATATATTCAACTTTTCTAAGGCACATATAATGGCACTGAGAATATTTGCAGAGCAGAGTCATTTGGCTCCAAGTGCCAAAAGGATATTTATTCCGCCTTTGTGCATAATATAATCTTATTGAAGGGCAAGTGACATTTCAAAAGGTAAGACTGCTTCCTCTCCCAAATTTCTGCTTTTAATTAACTGAAACTCAATGTGAAAGTTTCTTTCATTTCCTTTCCCCCCATTTTCCTCTCAGGCTGGGAGCCTTAAATGCTGTACCAGTTCTAAGGAGGAAGCTGTTTGTCATCAGACTTTGTGGAGTGCTGCCATTTTGTCTAGTAACATTGGCATATTTATCACACTAGGCAAATTGTTTCTGTCATCACTGGATGCTGTTCACCTTCATTTTAATTTGTTCTTTCCACTTAGCTCTAAATAAACAAACCAGTAATTTTATGATGTCTGCTTTTCTTGTTAAGACACAAATATCCCAATTTGCACGTTAGTAGAAATCCCTGGAACACCTTTTCTAAACATACCTCTGTTTATCACAGGGATTACCACATTTCCAAGAAGGAATTTTTCCCAAATTTCTGTCAGAAAGTTTTGTCTAGTTTGGCTTTACTGATCCAAAACATTTACTGAAACAGAAAGGCATAAAGTCCTTTTAACTGCATATCATTTATGTCTGGGTCTGCTTGTGGTTTTCCAGTGTACTCACTTATTGAGAAGGTAAGATTTACAGTCCCCAAAGTAATGGAAATAACATTTACTGTGCGTGGGCTAAGTGGTCACCACTCTCAGATGTGCTGCCTGAGTTTCCTCTACTGCCTTTCCACCAATATTTCATTAGGTGGTGCCTATAGGTGAGACACACCAGTTCATTTCACCAGCACAGGACAGGTCCCACCTTACACTGTTTAGTGAAGATACAGCTGCTAAATATTTGCCTGCAATTTTTTTCTCTTGGGACAGAGGAAGAAAAAGATCTTCCACAATTCATGGAGAAAAAAACAATGGGATGAATGTACTCAGGTGTTTCCGTGTAACAGATTTATCCAGTGGCTTAATTGGATGTTGCTCCTAGGAGAATAGGCTATGTCTCTCTGAGACCTCCTGGCATGGCTCAGTTGTTTCACCTCAGATTTGGTCTTGGTTTTGGCTTCTTAGTCTTACTGTCCACCCTCTAACTCTGAATGCTACTTTCAAGTGCTGATTGCTTGTCAAAAGAATAGTTTGGTAGCAGTGGACTGTCACACAGCCTACACACAAAAAATGACACTGGAAACAAATATATTAGGAAGTTCTGACAGGAAAAAAACCCCAACTTTAACTGCAGTTTTAAGAATGTGAATTAGGTCTTCTCTGAAGCTCATGAAAATTTGATTAAACTCTTCTCTTCCTTACCTATGTTGTCACTATATATCCTTGTTTTCCCCTATATATTTTCTAGTTTTGATCAGAAGCAGAAGTATAATACTGATACACTGATGTAAGTATTACTCTGAAGTGTTCTCCCCATCTTATTGCCAAAAAAAAAAAAAAGGGAAGTACCAGAAATTAAATTTGAAAGACAACTGTTGCAAAATTTCCAGCACAATTTTGCAGACCCAGGAGATTAAAATACAGATGTTACCGATGAAGAGATATTGTTTGGATGTTTGTGAAAGTATCCATTCCTAGATGATGTATTTTAAGGTTACAAATTTTGGAAGTTCAGCTTAATGTTATAACTAAGTATTAGGAGGGAATAGTGAGGTGTTTCCTAAGGCAAGATGGGAGGAAAACAGGATAGAAGGGAAATCTTAGCCCAGCTAAAAGAGGAAAAGGAAGGATAATTAAAGCTAAGATAAAAGAGATTAGCTCAGGGTGTTAGAATATGGTTCCAAAAATGCCAAGGTCATGGATTTGATCCCTGTGCAGTCTATTCACTTAAGAGCTGGGCCTGATGCTTCTTTTCAGTCCCATCAAACCCAGAATATTCTGTGATTCTGTGAAAATGAAGATCAAGCCTAGAAAGAAAAAGGTGCATAAAATGCATTGCTCACGTGTATGTGTGGGATTGTCTAGTATGTAAACGATGGCCATGTGCAGTCAGTGGTGTTACAGTCGAGTTGATAAAACAATGCTTGCTCCACCCTCACCCTCACCAGATAATTTATTTTCTGCTAGTGCACATCATGCCATTTTTAAATGAATTGTGGGTATTGTGGATACAGACCTCAGCAGGATAGTGTCAGCCCTGGGGGATGGAAAAAAACACAGCTGCATGGTAGGGATCTGGCTTTGAGGAAAGTCAGGCTGGTCCCAGCTTTGCTGTGTTACATCCTTCCTGGCATTAAATGAAGGATGAGCTCTGAAATTCACGGAGTTAACTAGTGTTTTGTTCCTTCTGGGGAGAATTTAAAGGCAAAGTTTTCAGTATGCAGCATCTGGATGCTGGGTGAATGAACACTTTTGGTGATCACTGCAAGAAGACCTTTATCAGTGGAAAATTTGAGTTGCTGAATATTTGTTTATGCTGTCGGTACTACACAGTAGACGAAAAAGAACGTATTTGGTTTGCCTATGTAGGCTTCTTTGCCACCAATGAGAAATCCCTAGAGCCTGGCTTGAAGCCTATTGTTAATGGCACACATAAAAAGATGAGCATACTTGGCCTCTGTGAACTATTTCCTCACTGTCTTCTAACCAAACAGCTGTGCAGGCAAGAAGAAGGAAAGAGATCACATTTCATTAGCACTGACTTTGACAGATCTCGCACTGGAGCTAGAGGTAAGCCAGTGTATGTCCCCAGTCAAAAAGAGCTGGGAATGAGGTACAGTGTTTCTGTCTTTCACCTCATCTGGGACATAAAATGATGAGGAACAGATTTAGGCACGATCACCTCCTTATCCCATTCTCACTTGAGTACAGTTGTGAATCTGTGCCTTTCAGCTACTCCAATAAAGGTGTGTTTTTGATGATAGCCAGCAATGCTTGGCAAATAAGAAGCAGTATATTGTTATTGGCACTGCACATAGGCTGTTATACTTTCCATACACAAGGAGCAATGCAGATGTTTTCAGCTTAGCTGAAAGCCTGGACTTCCCTTAATGCTGTGGGAGAAATATAGCATTTGACTGCTAGAAAGTGTTTATTCTAAGGCTTGAACGCCTTACAGATTTCTTCAGGTGATGAATTTCTTACATAAAAAAGTGAAATGCATAGAGCTAGTATCTAGCTGTGTAGTCATTTTCCCTAAAAAGCTAGGCATTTTGTTCCTATATTTTAAAAATTAGGATATAAGAGTATTTTTACAAAGAAGAAAGTGCAAGTTTTTTTTTTGTTCTTTAGCTTGATGAATTAAACGAATAAATATTATGCATTTTGTCTTTGAGTTACTAAGTAATTTAGGGTTTTTTGCCTCTCCTGCAAAATATGAGTTTCATTTATATAATTTTATTAATTCAGAAGTCAAGATATAAGTGATATTAATTTTACTGATAATAAAATGTTATCCAAAAGGCATTAATACTTGCTGTATAACTCCCATCCCAGTTTGGTAAACAAACCTACTTCGACCTTGAGGTGGAGTGGTGGGGGGCAGTGTGAGAGTGTGTACACAGAACAAGAAAATGTTCTGATATAATGGATACTTTGCTAGGTGAGAAAGAAAAGGAGTTTTATGATGTGTTCTATGATGTTCAATAACCTGCACTTTTAGTATTTTTCTCATCTTTTGGGTGAAATGTCAGGCATTATTTTCTATTATGCTCTAGTACTCTTACAAGATAAGAGGGGTTAGCTCTGCAGTCCTGGGCAAATGCCAGCTGGCACAGCATGTACTGACACTGCAGTTAAATGGGTGTATTATTTCTGCCGTATACCCTGTTCTGCACTTCTCTTCTATGAAATGCTGTTCCAGAGGTTTCACTGCTAAGTGATATTATCCCTATGACATGTAATTTATAAATCAATTTGTAAAAAGTGATGAGTGCCTTGATCTTCTGTGGATTAGAGATGATTATAAATAACCACCACCTTTTTTTCTTTTTTTTTTTTAATTTCACGAGCAGAATTGTCACTAAATGACAAGCTGTTATAGCTTATTATTTTGGAGTGCCATGTCTGAGCATGTAAATCATCTGGGTCTGCTGGATGACCTTTCTCTGTGGACAGTGAAAGGATGCACAACAATTCCAGCACCATTAGCAGTGGGGGTGAGTTATAGAGCCCTTGATCGTGGACTGGTCAGCATTTCTGAGGCAAATACCAACCATTCCACTGACATTGCAGTAGTTTTTCTTGATAGTGCGTCCCAATGTTTCCTTATGTCTGGCTATGATTTTAACAGGAAAATTACTGTGAAGCTGAAAAAGAATTATTGAGGAAATGGGTTCATTTAGGGTATCGAGTGAAATCTCTTACATGGGCAGGTCATGTTTACCTCTCCATAAACTGGAAATAACTTATTTAGAAAATAATAAAGAAAGAAAAATAGTTTCTAATTGGCCAATGACAGAAAAATATGTTATTGTTATGTGCATATCCCTAACATACAGACATGTAAAATAGCAAGCTTTTCCTTTTGCCTCTTTAATTAGCCCAGTGATTCTCCAGCATAAAATACAGGGTTAAATTTAGGACTCAAAATGTTACTGAAAAAAACTAAACCCAAATCCTAACAATGTTTTAATTTGAATATACAAGTCCAAGTATAACATATAATAAAATGTAGTATTTACACATGCCATGAGATGACATTCTTACTTTTTAGTAATTGTCTTCTTATTTGTTATTTTTACGCTTTAACAATTACAGCTAAAATATACCTTTTGGTATACTGTGGAGAAATTATTCATACTGGTCAAAAGATATTTTTTCCTTTTTTATTTCTGGTGTGCTGAATGGCAGGTCCTATGGTTATACTGACCTAAATTTCAATGCTTAGCAACTTTTTATTATCTCATTTTAAGCATCCATGTTGGTGTGGAGCTGGCTGGACCATCTGTTCTGAAGACTGTCATCCACTTGGACTCTCAAAATCACAGTCTTTTTTAAAATGTAGACCACAGTTGTATTTTTTGGAGTATTTGTACTGACTGTGTGTCTTTTGAACCTTAAGGGCCACTCCATTAGATTACACATTTTTAGTGAGATAAATATTGCTAGTGAGGCACACAAATAAAATGTGGGGAATGATCAGATGGGGGGGTCTAATCTCTCACGTTGTGCAGATTTATTATATCAAATGATCTCTGTCTCCAAGAGATTAGTGTTGACATTCCCAGGAAATAAGTGTATTAAGAAGGAATTGAGTGAAGACTCTTGGTCTTTCAGAGGAAAGCACTGACAGAAAATCTAAAAGAAAACATGGTATGAGAGAAGCTTAGAGACAAAAGTGAAAGAAAGTTTTGAAAAGATACTGAGAAGAGTATGCTTAAGCATACTGCTGGGCACAGGAATTAGAAAACGTAAAAATATGAGGCATGGATAGGGTTTCATTGCTCTGAATATGGAGCAGAAAATTGAATTGTGATACCATGAGTGGGAAAAAAAATCTTTGTTTCTCCAAGATCTGAGTCAGAAATACTGTATGCAGAGATACAGATTGTTAAATATGACAAAAAACATTCAATGAACAATACTGCCAGATTTCCTTCCTGTAAAGTTGTCTCTATACAAATATATATATATATTTATGCATGGATACATGCAAGCATATTTGGAAGTCTGACTAGTGTGAAAAAAGATGTCACTATGGGTCCTGAGTACCTGCTTTCTTTTTGAGTTTTCCTGAGACATGGCACTTTTTACTACAGCATGAGTTACAATGGCTATGAACAATTACCTATAAAACTTCTTTTAGCTATTATTTCTGTCTAATATTTGGCATTTTTTGCTTCACAGTACTTCCTTTACAATTTTTTGATAACAACTAAAATGTTAGAAGACCCCCTATATTGCTGCCATACCTTTCAGCAGCAACAACTTTCCTAGAAAGGTGTTCACTAGTTTATGGACACTAAATAAATACCCTACTGTATCTACATAACCATTTTTCTTTAAAAAACCACCTATTTTCAGCATATGGTTTTCAACATGGTCATTTTCAAATTCAGCATTTTGGTTGGAAAACTTTTCATGCAGAACATGAAAATAAGATTTTAATCTTGTAATTGAAGTCTCTGTAGCTTTATTAATCATAATGAAATCATCTCATTAAATAAGTAATGACCAATTTTTATTTTATAGAATCTTAATGCAAGTGTTTATTTCATGCTTTTCTTCTCACATTCATAATTCCTACTTGCTGCTGAGCAGAGTCCTACACATTTTATCATTTTTATGTTTTACAGCAAAGTGCAGAGGTCCCTAAGAAAAGTGTCCCAATCCAAATAGTATCACTCAATAGATTGGAGATTAAAACCTATAATTCTCTTTTTTTGTGAGTTGTTGTCTTTGCATTTAACATGCTTCAAGACTGCAGTTTGTCAAGTTATTCAAGCCAAGTGTAGGAATTCAGTCTTGATAAAGCTCTTGCTCTAATGTGTTGTGAGGTGAGCTATTAAAGCAGTTCTCACAGTTCTTGCTTCGGGCTTTGAACCTGAGGGTCCCAGTTCAGTAGAGCATGATTATATTCCTGGAGAAAGAAGCTGAAAGCAGCCATGAACAGTATGAAGTAATTTCTTATTATTTTAATCCTCTGTAAAAAACATCATAAAGATGAATTTTGAAGTGGAACATTCATAATATCTCAGTCTATGCTTCTGAAATGTTTTCAAGAACTCAAAAAACAAGAGACCTTTTTAGTACTCTGAACAAAGAAAAATATTCCCCCAAACATTCAGAAGTTATGGAATCTGTGTTTATGTTAAATTATGTAACAAAACAGAGACAATTCTGGGAAAGGGAGCTTTAGCAATCTTTCAGGCCTCCCATACCACGTGGTACAGCCCTAAGGCAACTCCAGGCAGCAGAAAACATATGAGAGCCCTTGTCAGAAAGAGTTTATAGTCTGTGGGCCTACACCAGAGCTTAGCAAATGCAATCAGAACATCACCGGGAGCCCAAAAGGGTTGTTGAGAAAGCATCAGTCCCAAATTTTCTGAAGTAGAACTGAATGAATGATAAATTTTTTACTCCATTTAGTTCACCAGCAGTTAAAAGAAGAAAGCAAAGTAGTTTCATGCAGGTTTCTGCTACTCTTTTGCTGCATAGGCAGGAGAAATCGTGAGCTATTTTTACAGTTGGTAAAATCCGTCCCATGAAGGATTATCCAAAATAGAAGTCCTCTATTTTCTCAAAGAAACTACGTTAAAAATAGCTCCTGGTCAAATAAGAAAAATAGAGAGACATTTAAAAAAGATATTTTGAACATTAAAAAAAGTATTTATCTCATAAAACTACTGAAATGGAATATTTTGACTTTGGGGGAAAATTTTGTTGCCCATTTTCCTCATGTTTAGCATGTGCAAGTCACATAATTTATCAAACCAGTACAATTGCAAAGCTTTTTTCCACTTCCACAAAGCATCTCCGCTTCTGATATTAGCAGTGAAGAAATTTGACTTGTAAGAGTGAATTAGCTGTTTTCTTGAGAAACTGAATGTTTTTCAAATCACACATCTAAAATATATTTCCTTTTATTTCTTCCTTCTTTGTTTTTGGAATTGTTTTCTCAACATTTGGGTGTCTACCTCCTTCCTCCTATCTAGTTTTTGGTCTCAGAGAACAAGTTTGTGACTCACACCCTGTTCCTTTTTCTGTGGCCAGCTTTTGCCTCATCTGATATATTTGCTCCCTTTACTATTTCCTGTGTTCTTGTTGTTTTGGTCTAAGCCCTTGCACATTTGTCATTTTAGCTGTCTTTGACCTACAATCACCATTCCTGCTTGCTCTGTGATGAAGACTTGCAGCTCTCAATTTTCCTGCTTTTCTTGTGCCCTTGCTCCTCAACATCTGTGTTGCTCCAGTCTTCAACATTTCAGCTGGGGGACCTGAAAGACAGTTGAAACAAGGTGGCACTTGTCCCTCAGGATCTGTCCTGCATCCTGACTTTTAGGCTTTGTTAAGAGAAATTCCACATCACTGTTAGTGCTGCCAGTGTCAGAACCAAAGCGTCTCTCCAATATTTATCAGGGCATTATTTGTGGAAGGGGTGGGGCACATATGAAGAACAGCTCTCAAAGTTTCTACTAATACTGTTCATCCTGATATATCTTGCTAGAGTTTAAACCCTAAGTTCTTGGGATCACTGTCTAACATGACTCTAGAATTGTTTCTGTGATTTGTATGCTGAATTCTGCTGAATTTTGGACAAATCCATGTGTCCCATGTGTTCCAAGAATAAGAGAATATATCTTCATTTCAGCATTTGTCATGGAAAATCCCACTGAATGCTCTGTATAATCAGTATTAACTGTACTCTCTGATATATTTACTTATATAAATATTATATCAAGCCTCGTAAGAGCAGATGACCTTAAACTTAAGTGCTGCTGTTGCTGTACTGCAAGAGGATTAAAGCACTTTAATCTCAGGCTATTGTCTATCCTTTGTGATCTAATGAGTGCATTCTATTACTGATCTTAATATGACTGGAATGGTGAGTTTATGAGATCATTCCAGGTACTTAATGACAGCACATCACTAATCATGTGCCCTCTTTTTGACTTAATTAAATATTGATGTTTTATGGCAACCTGACAAGTATAAACTTTTCAGCCTTGTCAAATTTTGAGAGGTTAAAGGGAAAAATAAGATGTCATGACTATAAACAAAAAATATATAAGGTGCAATTCTTCAGCAAAGATTCCAATTGCACATTTGATCCAGTTTGACTAGGAGGAAGTTACTGGGATGATGATTGGACAGACGATATCTAATAATTTAAGTCTCTTCATTCACACAATACAGGTGGTGTGTTCTCAAGAAAAATAAAAATAAAAACGAATTCTTCACCTATTCAGCCATGAAGGGGTGTTTGACCTTTGCCAGGCCAGCCTCTCTGTGCTTGGCAGAGGTATAAAAATCTATGTCTGCCTTCTCTGCTCTTTGCTGAGGTTTCAATTCTGAAATTTGATCACAGCTACTGGACACCAAATCTAGGAGGGAAGAGTAAAATGGTGCAGATGATGGGCTGTACACGGCTGGGTGGCTACCAATAGGAGCACCCAGAAAAACAACAAAAAAAAGCCACTGCAAGAGAGGGATTGAAATTTGAGTACCTTCTCCCTTCTCTAGTCACCCCTTGTCCAGCTAAATATCACTTGTCACCCCACCAGCCATGTTTCTGTTATCATCGTGAGGAACCTGATATTGTACCTTGAAGGTAAGTAGGACTGTCTGGAATCAATTTCGAAGGGAATATGTTTAGATATTTTGATTTCTCTACATGGAGGAATCATAGAGGCAGAAATGTTTGCAGATGGCCTCACAGATAGATCTGCATTATGTGCCAGTGCTAACTCTGGCCCTGAGTCTGTATTACCACCTCATGTAATTGATAACCTTCCCTTGGAGCTCTAAAAGGCCAACTGTATCTGTCTGAAACAGTATTTCAGGTCTTTCTTACCTAACTATTGACCAAAGTGACCTATAGCAACGTATGTGACTCCTAGAGAAGATATGTTATGGGGCTAAATTTTTTGGTCCTTTTCTTCATACAACGCTCACAATATTTTCTTTCCAATGTAGATATAAAACTGTTAGAGTATTTTACCATTTTGCCTGTAGCTTTAGCCAATATTAAATGAAATCTATATTGGCCAGCACAGAGCCAACAGGAAAAAGTTCAGTTAACACATTTTAAAAAAATTGGAAACTGGTCTTTGTAACATGAACACACCAAGCACATTTCACAACATAAAAACTGCTATCACTGGAAAATGTAAGCTTAACAGATGTGTTTATTTAGGTGATTTTCAACTTAGTCTATCAATATAGATTGCAAGTCCAAGAAGGATAGTACAGATAGTATTTTACTTTTGTTGAGCTTACCTTGATATTTCTTATATCTAATGACTGGTGAATCAAGTGAGATCAGCATGCACACATAAACAATTTGAATCAAAATAAAATCCTTGATTATGCCTTTTTTCCCTCTTCATTTTAAATACTAAAATACTTAAGGTAATGCTTAAGCTCCTTAAGCAACAGGCTACATCGATGGCACACAGAAACCCTTGAGCACTTCTAAACTACTCCAGCACCAGGCCACAGCCACTACTTTACATGACTCAGACCTAGAAGCCAGGTTACTTTTCTTCACCTTCCACCAGGCAATATAGATTATTGGTCCTGGTATTCTAGTCTTGTATAGGTAGCAAAATTGCTGCTATGTGTAGCATATTTATGCTATCTTGGGAGAAAAAAACAAGAAGCCTTAGACATGAAGAAGCCTTCTTCTTAGACATGCTGTGATGTCTTCAGACCAAATAGACCAAAGTATTTCTATTTTTTATTTGTATTTTTTATTTAGTATTTGTCAACATGCAATATTTGACAATACATTCATTTGTACATATTTATGTTTTATGTTTCTAAAATAATCAATATAGGTGGTTAAATTGGTGGTAAAAAACTGGTGTGTTAGCAAATCCAAAATTTCACTAGGGAGGGCACTTTTATATTAACCCTATTACCTTGAAATCAGTAAAATATTGACCACGACTTTGGTGGGCTTTGGGTCTCTCCCCACTTCTTGTACTACTTATGACATGATCTGGCTTAATGCTGGCATACAGCTTAGCAGTCCTACAAACACTACAAATTTCTTTCTAGCCTACAGGATTTCTATATTTGTTCTTCAATGTTCTTGCCTTTCTGATATTAAAATTGCACAAAGTACATGTTATTAAAATCTTTGGGGAATTTCTCTTTTTTCGCCTGAGGTCTCTTTTTCATAGTAGGGATCAGGACTCTCAAAAGGCTATTTCACCACATTATTCTCTTCTGTCCAGACCACTGGCCTAATTGCTAGGGCCTTTTGTAAGCCTCTGTCCACCCATCCCATTCCCTCAAAAACTAGAGTTGGGCCAAGGCAAAAAGCCATGTGAAAAAATACTACCCCATTGGTATGTCTGTAAAATAGGAAGCCTCCATCTCAATATAAGCCATGGCAGTAATTACCTGTGTCTAATATTTCAGTTGTGTATATTCTCTGGAGAAGGCATTTTTACTAATTGGCATTTCTTGGCTCTTGTGGTTAACAGTTATAAACCATGGACTTTTAGTTAACAAGATGTGTGAAGAGATTCTGAGGAACCTTCATTAAGAATTTCACAATAATGTTAGAAACTGTAACCAGGGAAGCAGGAAATTTAATTTTCCTTGATCAAATATGCTAAGACAGGGGATTATTCTTAAATGTAATTGTTCCCCAGGGAAATGAGGAGAGGAGAAAAAGACAGGGATGGAGTTGCCTTCCCAGAAACCAGTTTAATGGGGTACATTCCTACTCTCTGTTTTTCACTCTCTAAGTCTCCAGCTGAATTGTATGTAATTTGTCTTTATCATAGATTGTCGTCACAGGCACAGAGAAAGTCAACCACAGAGGAAGTGGAATAAGAACCAAACTGGGCAAAAATGAGTGTAAACACATATTGATTCCTCCAGGGTACCTGGAAGCAAAGTAGCACGTCCATCACACTCTACCCTCATTATATCAGTATCTTTGAAGCTGGGCATTTTTTAAATTATAAGGTATAGTAAATAAGGATAATTAAAATAAGTTTGAATTATTTGGAAGCCAAAGCTAGGTTAGTAACCCTAGAGTTAAAACAAACAAATGGTATAAGCAGTCCTTGCAGTCCAGTTTCTCATACAGCTTTACTTCAGTGGTTTTTATATAGCCATTCCCTTTGCCCCATTCTGTTAAATTGTAGTCTGCCATGGCATTCTCAAACTATGCTTTATAGGATTTGTAATTTGATAATGCATGTGCTTCATGCTAAAACTTAGACCTGAGTCATTGAGGCTCCAATCCAGTGTGGGTTTTTTCCTATTTCTTTCCCCAAAAACTATGGAAAAAAATCCAGTCAGCAGCTCTCCAAGTCATCAAGGAGAAAAAAAAAAAAAAAAAAAAAAAAAGGGGAGGAGGAGAGATAGAGAAAATGGCTCAACAACCCCAAACTCTTCTTCTTAAGTTGAAAATCTTTTCCAGAAAAAAAATGCTTAGAGATTTTTAGTGTAAACTAGAACTGGATAATGTGTATCATCTGAAATTATCTAAAGATTCACCTGAAAATTAGTTTTGATGCTCAACTAAAGATCAGGTGTAAGTTGCAGTGCAAAGCCTTTCAGTATTGGCTTGTTTCAAAGTAAGCGTTAAATGTTTTGCTGAAGGAGAGGATCAAAAATACATTTTACCAGAATATCTTTCTGCTAGAGAAACAGAGCAGGGCTAAAGGAAAGCTAGAGGAAAAGGTTAGGCAAAATTCCTGAGAGCTATAAAAAGTCCCCAAATAACTACAGAGACATCAAAATGTCATCAGGTTGTTAGACTTCAAATTATAAACAGGTGATTCAGCGATGTGATGCAAAAGCAGTCCAAGTCCCTGAATTTCAGACTAGGAGTCTCTTCATTATTTACTGCTAATTCTGCTGAACTGTGAACTAGATTTAAATTAAGCTTGTCCTGAGCTCTATCTGCTCTGAGACTTCTAAGGCCATTAATCGGACACTCCACAAGCACAATATTATCTGAATTATAAGTTGCTTTTGGCTTTTCTTTTGCATTTTGAATCTTTTCCCTGCACATCTGTAGGTGTGCGGCTCCTTTCCAGCTCAGCTGCTGTGCTGACTAGAGCTGAAGGTGGAAATGCTCCCTCTGGACAGTAGTGCACAGAGAAGCTGCCCACACCCTGAGGTGCAGCAGCCCTTCCCCTCGAAGATGTTGGGAAACTTGAGCTGCTTTTGGGGAAGACCCCCTGCTTGGGTCATCTGGGGGATGTGACACCTCCTGATGAAGAAACAAAATCATTTGCACTCAGTGGTTCCATTTGTATCATCATTTGTGCATGACCTACGAGAGCCCATGTAGCTAAATTACAGCTTTTGAAACTTGTGTTGCATTTGAGCTGTTCCTGAGCAGTTCCTTACGGGAATTGCCTTTGTTTCTGAAAGCAGGGCTGTGCGGAGGAGGGAAGCGTAAGGTATCTGAAACAGATCCCTAACTGTGCTGGGACACAGACATCTGCTCAGTGAGCTGCCGAGAACACCTGGAGAACCACTCCATTTCTTGCCAGAATTTCCCCCAGAGTTCCCCCCATTTTGAGCTTTTTGAGATATGCAGAATGCCTCAGGGCCTTTCAGCCTTTCAGCCTTGTGAATATTTTTGTTATGAGTTGCAGCCCTGGGACAGCAGACCATCCTGGTGTTAGAGATCTCCTATGCAGATGCTTCCCAACTGTGGCCAAATGGGAGATTTGCTGTGGTTCTGTACAGGACTTAGGTCTAGTCTCACTGACTGAAATTATTCTGTGAAAAGACTGAAGGATTGGTTTCTCCTACCAAAGCTGTCAGATGTGCTGCTGTTTGTTGAGATTCTGACATGGTCAGAATTACAAAAGTCTCTTGCAAGTGTGACTGAGGATTTATGAACTCTAGATTTGTAGCTGAGACAACTTCCCTGAATCACAGGAAATTTTCAAGGAGAGTTGAAATAAATTCTTCCACCTTCTTTTGTCTTCCTTCTACCCTATTAACCTGATAGCTGAAGCTGCCAAAGGAGGCAGAATTAGATTGGCTAGACTCCTGTGGAGACTGCTGTTTCCATTCCCTACTTCTACATGTGCAGAGGCAGCACCTTGAGGCCAAAGAAAAGCAAGTTTCAGTCCCGTGTGTTTCAGGGTATGGATCTGAAAAGTTTTCTGTGAGTCACTGGGTAATCAAGTTACAGTGCGACTATTTTAAGGATCAAAGAGACCATGTGTAAAGAAGGAGGAGAACGCAGGTATATGGTAAACAATAGCAGTTTGCAATAAAACACTATGTAATATTTGAAGGAACTATTGCAAGGAAGGTGTGATCAATATGGAGGTTTCTGAGCCCTAGAATATAGTGTAAGATAGTCTAAATGATGTTTTCATGGTTAAGTTGTGGAGTTGGATAGCCAGGCCTCTCAGCTGAACTGTGTCAGGGTCCTTGCCTGATGTTGGAAAACCCACCTAGGTCAACACTTCAATTCTGTCAGGTTTTTTTGAGTGCCTGTTCAGGTAGTCACAAATGCTGTTTCTTTCCTTGTCAGGGGACCACCTATACAGCTCTATGTGATATACTGCAATCTCCAGCTTCTTTATACCTCTTAAAAATCCATATTGGGAAGTTTGTAACTGAAGATTCTAACTGAGAAGTCCTTGAAGAAAACAATAATTCTTGTCTTTCAAAGTGAGATACTGCCTATTTTATATAATCATCATGAAGATTAATTCAGTCATCTTTTACCTGCTTTGGGAATCTTAGAAGGATTAACAATAATTCATCATTTTTTAAACTCTGAGATACATTTTAACATGATGTTTGACAGGTTTGCATAATGTGTGATTAATCAATTAGAAATTTTGTACATATGCATGACACTACATGAATATTTCTCTGATCTTTCTCCAATACACTTGTAGACACAGGATTCTTGTACAGTAGTTAAAAAAAAAAAGAAAATCTCTTCATTCAGCTCCCACTTATGAAAGGTTTCAAAAAGAAATAGCTTTGCATTCACTAATGAAAGAAAGAGACAGAAAATCCATCTGTCTATCAGGAAATCTGATATGTGCTACACTTGCTAAATCCACTTTTCAGTGAAATGGATTAAGAGACCTTATAGAAAAATGTAAGGGAAAAAATGGGATAATAAACTTCATGCTTTAAATAGAAGATAGGATTATACTTACCGCTCTGGAAAAAAAAAACGAAAAACCAAACAACATTCTTTTTACTGTGGAATGAAAAGCAGTTCATACATGCTTCAAACTGTTATTCTGGACCTGAGCTCTCTACCAGTTTAATGTTGTTGCTTAAAATTGCCAAGGGATTTCAATGGGCAGACCTTACACTTCATTCTTTGAAATGTGGATTAAACTTCAGCTGGCACCAGTGGCACTCACATCAGTATACCAGAGGGCAGGTACTGGGTATGAATGCCACTCATTAGTCATGATCTACAAGGAAGATCCCAGATCAAAATAGATCCAAACCCTAGAAGTACTCAAAATGCTTCTGGATCCAAGATATGCTCAAGGGAATTTTGATCCAATGAACTAAAATCTGTACACTAGATCTGGTAAGCAAAACTCCCTTTCTATTGTGAACCTTTACACATTTCAGTTTGGCATGGATGCAAATGCAGAAGCAAACCATTCATCTGATACTAAGTCTTGTAGAATAGCTCAAGATGGCTGACCAAACACCAGCTAATGGAGAAAGGAATGTGATTTGCTGACAAACACTTCAGTTAACACATGCAAAGTGTGTGCTTACACACGCTGGTTTAGTGGCCTCAGTGGTCCGTTTGATGGAGAAAAGACAATAGTGGGAAAATTAATCATACTGGTGCCTGTCTACCTGATTTTTTTGCCGTATTGCAGAACTTCATCTACAGTGAAATTTGGAAAGAGATTCTGATTTTCAGTGAAATAATTTATTTGCAACATTCTCTCCCCAGTCTTATTATTTTTTGGCATGTAACACACTTGGAGATTAGAAGGTCAGATAAAAATATTCATTAGTTACCTAAAATTGGTTGCAGCCTCTGACAAGGAAGAAATCAAGTCACAAAAATCCTTTCCAGAGCACACTGTGAAAGGCTGAACTTGGTGCCAAATGTGAGACTGGTCAGACCTATGTTTAGAAACCCATGATAAGTTCTAAACACAGTTTGATGAAAACCTGATGCAAGCCTCTCCTTTCCCTGTCATCCGTTGACATTAAACTGTGAAGTTGCCTGTGATGTCAGTTCTGAATTATTCCCTCTTGATTGCTGACTCAAAGGCTAGATACTAATGGAGAACCAAGATTTTTAAGGTTCATCAGAGAAGGCATTATAAATCTGAAAAATATGCATAACTCTGGCTGGAGTATGCTCACATGACTTTTCTGTACTCTGTTAACCATTCTTTAGCAATAATTTTGCAAGAGGTCTTTTTTCTAAAGGCTGATTTCTTTTTGGTTTTGTCTTAATGCTCTGTCCGTAGAGAGGGAACATTGGTGCAAACACAGAAATTCTTTGCTTGAGTTTAAGGGAAATTTCATGTGCGAAAGACACTGGCCACTCTACACTAATAAGAAGCTTCAAGACGATGTTAAAACTACTTTAGAGAACTTTGGAATATTTGAAATATTCAAAGGGATAATTCAACTGAAGATATGAGATTTTACTCTTGAATTGCCTCGAATGAAAACCATAGAAGTCACTGCAAAATAACCCTCTGGTCCTGTGAGACACATGCTCTTAGCTTTGCTTCAGTGGCTACTGCTTGACTAAAGTTTTAGCTGCAGTGGGATCTTGACCAGAACCAGGCTGGCAGTCCAGCCTTTTCTTCTTCAGGCAGCCAAAGGAAGGGTGCCTTTGCCTCAGTCCTGTTCCCTGGTTAGTTCTCTTATTTGAGAACCTGCTGCTGTTAGAACCTCTACTCTCCCTTGCTACCTAGGCTTTTTCTTATCCAGTTCTCTTCCCTTTTCAAGAGAAAAGAGACTTATCTGTCCCTACTTTCTCCTGTCCTTACTGTTTCTTCCAACTTATAAACAAAATGAATCTATCTTACGGTGACTATTCCAATAAGCAGGTCAGCATTCAGCATTTGTAATTATTATAGGGCATCTCCAAATATCTTCACGTTCAGCCCACACTTTTCAGTTTTGGCATGCTTTCTTAATGTTGGAAGCATTTCACAAATATTAGCTGGTTATACTTTCCAAGGAATCTGGTGCAGTTAAAATAGTATTGTTTCCATTAAAATGAACTTTTATCCTTTTTTTTTCTTTGTTATTAGAAGAGGTGGTGCTCTGTGGAATTTTAAATACAGATGTGCTGTAATTTTGCAGGAAAGGTATTTAAAACTTCTGAATGTCTCATACATTGTGATAGGATGGTGATATAGGAGAAAAATATTGGACTGAAACCCAGAATGAGGATTAGCCTTTGGAGGAGTGTGTAACATTGAATAAGTGGGATGACGAGAAGAAATAGAGAGAGATGCAAGGAAAAATGCCAACTAAGAAATCAAATGCTGATGAGCTATGAGAATGAAACCAAATCTAGAGAATTATTACAGGATGAGGAAAGAGAACAGCAAAAATACTCAAATGCTTGAAAAAACAGTAATCCAATTACACAGAAAAAGTGTGGAGAGGAAAAACAGAGATGGAACAGAAGTTGTCAGACAGACTTTGGAGAGTAACAGAAGCAGGACAAGAATGGAATGAAGTAGGGGGGAGTTATAAGTTAAAACCAATGCACAAAATCAGCACAGAATTCAGCTGTCTATTTGGTATTTATGGGAAAGTACTCATAAAGATCACGGAATATATAGTATCCCATAGGGCTCTTATTGTATTTCTTGGTACTTACACTAGTATAGTATATCTACCTGATAGAGTACAATGGTTTCAAAGAGAAGGAATTGAATGATCCTTTACAGATTTTCTGCATGGTGAGAAAGAGTGGCCAGATGTGGAAGTTTTCCATTCTACTTTTTCCCCAGACTGTGTGTGCAAGCAAGATTCAAACCTGCCTGGCTGATGTTGGTAGAAGGAAACAAAAGTTGACAAACCTTTCTGTAAATGCTAAATTATTCTTGTTTTCCCATTATGTGGCTAACCCAGTCTGAAAACTTATTTTACATCTTGAACATTTCATAAACTAAATTTCCAGTCCATCTCATGATGGAAATAAAGCTGCAATCTTTTGAGGTTGTCTCTGTTTAAGGGTGAGGTATTTCTTGACATTAGTGTGTGGTGGAGAAGTCTGCATTATCAGAATCACACACAGAGCACAAATTTCAGTCCTTTGCATGGTGAAACATTTTTTTGGCATCAGTGCTCAAGCATGGGGGCAAAACACCATGGCCAGGCTTCCTCAGTGTCTGTGAGAGCAGGAGATGAGTGTGGGCTCTGGAGTTTTCCCATGTCTGAGCCCATTGCCTCCCAAGCCAGCTGCCCCACTCCAGGTCCATTCCAGTGGCTGAGTCAACATGCAGGCAGCTCTTATGACCAGACAACCTGAGTCTGAGCCTTGCTCTGCTTTGATGCCAGCAGTTATTGGAATTTGTTCTTCACCCTGTTTATATCTATTGAACGAAGCCTTTTGCACTTGATGAGATTGAAGCAGACAATACTGTGTCAAAACTCTTGTTGAATGGGGTAGTGGGACAAAGTCCTCTGCTGGTGGAAATCCACCCAAACCAAAAATTGCATCTATGAAAAACTGAACTCAAGCCTTCTGTCTGTTTCAGTCAGCTGCTGCAGAGGTGGTTCTGGAGAGTGAGCGAGAAAGAGGAGAAAAAACCCCAACAAGGTTCTCAACTTCTGGCAAAACTTGCTATGTCTTGAGGGCTAAATACAGAGCTTAATGGAGCCAACAGAAATTTCAGTAAGCATCAGTCAACTCTGGATCAGAAAATTACCCATATGTTCATCTGCAGACTCAAGAAAAATCCAAAATAATAATGTAGTGATGGGTAAACCTTGTCCTTCCTCTTTCACTGCTGTCAGGGCAGGCTGCCTTTAACAGCCACTTTACTTGATGTTTAAAAAGTTTAATAATAGTACACATACTGGGCCAGAAATTAATGATTATTTCTGTCATAACTGCCATACAACACTCATAAAGGCTCCAGTTTTAATAGCTACTCTTTGGTATGGCAATGTAGTGGACTTTCAATAAGATATACATAGAGTATTTTATGAGAAGACTGACACATCACACTACCATTGTGTTTGAACCAGAAATATAATATCTTCTCTGAGATTTTTCAGGACTCTGTTGCTGGATCTTTGAACTATATTATGTCCAAACTTTGTGTAAACAAGTTCCTTTTACTCCAATTCAGCCTGGCATTATAAGTGTCTTGAGGGAGGGAAATGGGATAGTATTATAGCACAATGATTTCCAGACATATTTTTAGTCTATTTTCCTTACAGCAGTGTAATTTGGTGTAGTGATGTGCATGTGTCTGGAATTTTTTTGTTCACAGCTATAAATGACAGATACTGTTTTAAAAAGTCATAATTTACATTGAATGTCCAAAATCCAAATCAACTTTGGTGAGGAGATAAATCTGCCACTTCAAATCTTAATGGCTGTGATTCAGAAGATTCTAAATTGTACCCTTACTTTCAGAGTATTAGCAACTTTTGTCATCATCAGCATGAGAGAAGTAGTTTTCTTTTTGCTTTTGTGTTTAAATTTTATTGATTAGGCAAAAGTATGAAGAAATTGCACTGAATCATGAAATTGAGGTTTAAATATTTTAAGATTTGAAAATATTTACAATGTGTAAACAAGGAATCATACAGAATTCCAAACTGCATGATGTGATAACTTACTCATAAACTGAGAGAGCAATCACAAAGGTGCACATTGTCAGAGCAAGCCACAGGCTCTCCTGACCTTGTGAGATGACACCAGAAGGATAATGCTGCTGAATCCATGTGCACTTTACACATGCTGATGGCTCAGATGCAATAAACTCATGCATCCAGGACCTAAGTGGACCTTCCTAAAATGGAGCAGACCAAAGATGTGGAAAAATGTTTCCACACTCAAGTCCAGTTGCAGATTTTAATATCAGAGGCTAAAATTTCTAACTTTCCTGCCAAGAATGTATTTTAAAACTGCAAAATATGAACTGAAAATCAATGCCAGATTATGGGCAGCTGGACTATTTTCAATGAAGAGCAACGTTTAAGCCATCTTTTACATCATAAACAAACTGTGGTGGAAAATGTGCACAGCTTTTCCATTTAGTCAAAAGAGGAATCTAAAACTTTCCCTTGCAATCAGCTTGTTAGCTTGCAACCAGATCATCTTGGGGGCTTTTGCGCAGAAAGGGGCCTTTGGCACACACAGCAGCCTGTGCCCAAGCAAAAGAAAAGAAAGACAGAAAAAAGTGCTTCCGTGGTTTATTTTATACAATTGTTTCAGGTTTCTAAGCCATGTCTCTGCTGCGTTTGTTCATTAGAGATCTGATTTGAGGGATATTGGATTAAGTGGATTTACTAGTCACCTCTAAGGCTGATGGATCACAACCTGGCCACCTATTGTGAATAGCACTGCTAACAATAGAAGTTGAAGGAAAATCAAAGGTACAGTGCTATGGCAGCTTGCCTTACAGGATAAAAAAAAAAAAAAAAAAAAGGAATACACAGTCTTCACAGCTTTACTGAAAACTTCCAAAGCTGCTGTTTCAACTACAATCTGAGCACAATTCATGGTGTTTTGAATTACGCTTTTCTACAACTTGTTTCATGCTGGTGGTGTGAAGTCCCACATTAGATTACCTCATAGTTCTTGTGCCAATAAACTAAACTGTGTATGTATTTGAAAATGCTTTGTTTGTGATATCTGGCAAAGAGAACTGAGCGACCAGTTTGCTCCATCACAGATATATTGGAGTCTTAAGAATTCAGTGAAGGGTAGGCAGCAGGCTTTTGTTTCCTGTTGTTGTTGTGGCAGTTATCTGCACAGGTGTCTTGGCACAACTGATAAGACAGAAATGTTTCCATTTTTGATGTGCTGAAGTAATTGTATTTTTAAAGACTAGTGAAGGAATTTTCATTCACTGAAATCCAATACTTGTTTAACTTCCCTGATAGAAGTTAAAAGTTTTCTTTAATATTGAATGCCCGGCTGGATCAGCGTCTGAGAGTCCTCTGCTGAGTTATACTTGTATGCCTTACTGCTACAGGTGATATAAAGAAGAAATCATAATTGCCCTGGGGAGATTCCAGCTGTCACTAGTAGCTGGCATAAACAATCTCATGAAGAAAAACTGGTCTTTTCTTGGAGGAGTGGTTAAGACAGAGAGATGAAGAAATCACCATACTGCACCATGAGGATCCCCTCTTCAGAAGATCAAGAATATCTGATACATGTTGAAACAGTCTCTTAAGCTTTATAACACAGGACACGCATCCTAAAACTCAGAATTATGACTTTTTGTATTTGCCTTTTTGACTGTTTAGTGGATTTCTGTTCACATTGCTGAACTTTATTTTCAGTGAGGAGGGAAGGACTAGCTTTTATTCTCTTACTGTAGCTGACAGAACTGTACAGCAGTGCCTTTTTTTTTAAAATTCCCTTTCTGTGTGGAGGGAGTGGAACCACTAAAAAAGGACTATGCAATTTTTTCTGTAGTGTGTGGTTCTAGTGGTTCTCTCTGATGCTGACCTTTGGAGGTTGGCTGGAGGTCATAGTATGGAGACAATCACCAGTGAGCAAAGCATTAGTGCAAATAAAATTTGGGAGCAGAGAGGTTGAACCTTCAGGATTTTCTTCAGAGGTCAAGGGAAAGAGTTATGGCTGGTCAGGGGTCACTGTGACTCTATGGCCAACATGGCTATTATATAATTAGCAGTAAGAAAAATGGCCGGAAGACAACCATGAAGGAAGATTATCTGCATTGAGATCTGCATACAGGCCATGTTCAGAGACTAAGGCTCCTGAATTAACTTATTATAGTCTTCACGCTATCCTGCATTACTGAGACTTTGATGTAAGAACAATCTAGGTCCCTCTGAAAACTTGACTCACTCTCTCCATATCTCCTCATCACCTGTTAGGCGTAGGTGAAAGTGACAGTGAAAGAGTAGACTGCACCCCTGCAGAGCCCTGGGGGCTGTGGCATTGACATGCTTTTATCAGCAACCTGATCTTGTAAAGAGTTCCTGAAAGTCTCTGCATTGTGGGAGGGAATTAAGTTCTGCAGCAAAGAGATGTGTGTTCTAAGTCTAATAGAATGAAGAAGAAAACTACATCTGAAATGTTTCACTGCATATCATATTTCTCCTCATGCCTTCAAATCAACACCTAACGTGAAACTGCAAGCATACTGGAAACACATTTTCATGTCTGCTCCAGAATTTAGCTTTATTTAGAGTTATTAAAAGTTTATTTGACCCTCAACCTTTTGCAGAATGAAATACTTGGAAAAGTGGGACTTTTATTAAGTATTTTGACTGAAAATTGGCACATAACGAGTCAGGTCTTTACACAAGAGTACTTTGTAGAACTAAGTGTACTAGAGCTGCATCAGAACAGCCTCCCAGGGGTTACTGAGGTGAGAAGAAGGGAGCTTCAGGGGCCTCTGATATCAGTGGCTAGTGGTCTCCCCCTGGCCAAACTAGGAGAGAAACAATTTTTAAACAGAAACACAGCTCCTGCTATTCTGGCAAAAATCAGAATGAATGGACTGGAAATGTCACCAGGGGCTGCTTTTTCATTAATTTACTTAGCCTATTACCTTAATTACCTTACCTTAGCCTATTACTATATCTTCCTAAGCTCCCTGAAACATTGGTTCATTGTATCCTCCATAGCTCCTGTTATCATGGTGTTTGATACAGATGCACAATGAAAGGAATCAAAGGAAAGATTGTGTGTGTGGACAGAGTTTTTTGAGCAATTCACAGACAAATGTTCCTTGAAATTTTACAGGAGCTGTTATATAAGGAGGGAAGTAAGGGAAGTAAAATTCTATTTTAGGAGTGATTTTTGATGCTTAGGGAGAGCTGCTTAGGATCCTAAATTGGAAAAATGATAATTCCACAGAGGAGGGGGAAGATGTGTCATGAAAACACAAACCAGAAAAAAATCGCATGTTAAATATATTTGTACACATATTGATCAAGACAGAATCTTTTGTCTCATTAGGCTATAACTACTTCTTTTGAACAATTTCCTCAATATGCCAGAATGACTCATAAACATTGCCAAAGCATCTACTATTCTGCTTGTGACTGCCATTTTAATGTAGCTCTTTGCCCACATAAATGTAAATTTGCATATAAGTGCATACACATAACTTTGACATGTCAATGTTAGAAATGCATATGACTGTGTGCTGTCTAGCTGGCAGTTTGTGTCACTCAAAAAAAATCCCAAAACATTTCTTCATGGAAAACATCAACAAACGTATAGATGTTGAAAGTGACACTTAAAATAAATGGCAGAGTTTATTCTTCAAAATTGGTTTAAAAAAACCCCTCAAAATGCTTTGACAAAATGCAGCTGCTCTTTGGAATTTGTAGCGCTATATTGAAGTATTTGAATGTGAGTCTGGGTGGCATCACAAACATTTGTTTCCCATTGATTTAAAGCTTTAAATGCAAAATCCTTTGAAAAACCCTGTTATACCAAGAGTCTAAAAGAATGGCTTGAAAGATCCAAATGTCAATCTAGAATCAAAACAAACTTGGTGAAGTAGACCATTGAAAGTAGGAAAAAAGAGCGTTGCCATTGCAAGACAGTTCAGCTATAGTCATGTTTATCTGTGCATTTGCAAAACTGGTTTATATTGCATATGCTAATCCTGTGTAGGGCTTGGTCTCCCAGCAAAATGACAGTGGAGTATTGGAGTATGGGTAGACTGGGCAGTGCACTCCTGATACTACTCGAGTGCTCCCCATGCACACTACAGTGGAACAATCAGCCTTTGCGCTGGTACCATCCTTTCAGCACACCAGAGGCTACTGCCCTGCTCATGATTGCCTGGTCAGCTTGTCACTATCCAGAGCTCCAAGGAAAGTGCAGCACTGACTGCACAAAACACCTGAAGCACATGTTTCTTTCCATTCTCCAGCACAACACCTTCCTTGATTATTTTCTTTCCTTCAAAGAAAATTAACTTCCAATTATTTCACAATTTGGACATTTCTTGGGCCATGCCAAGATAAAGGAAAGCTTGCCAGCAAAGTTTGTGATTCATCTCTTTTTTCATCATCAGCTTATGAACCTGCTTTTTTGTTTGACTGGAAGCTCCCTGGATTAAGCAGATGTGGTTTAGCAGTGCCTTGTACTAACAGCTCAGAGCCAGTAACTGACTACATCTTCTAGCTTTGTTTCATCTTACTAAAGAGCTGATTATTATCGTGCCACTGGTCTCTTGGGAACTGCACTCCTTGTGTTCAGTTTCCAAGTGTGTGAAAGAAGATGAGGGGAAGCAAGAACAGTAAATAAGAGGACAAAAAGTACCTGGCACTAACAGCTGAAGGTGCTGCTATTCTAAAGAGAAAAGAACAAAAGTTCTGATGGCAACAATGCCCAGTAGTGCTTACAAAATGACTTTTTTTACTGTTATTGAATTACCTAATCATGTGAATAAAACCACTGCGAATTACCAGTTTATATCTTACAATACCAAAATGGGAAAGAGTAACATTACGTAACTGTGCCATATCTTCCTATTTCTATGTTTGGTATTAAACTTGTAGTATTACATTACTAAATCAAATAGCTATAAAATCTCATCTGAATAACAGCCTAGTACATGTTTTATAATGTTACCCAGTAACTAGAAACTCGTATATCAAACCTTGAAATTTTGTATTAATTCAGAAAATAGTTCAGGATTGAGTGATAACTAATTTAAATCCACTTTTGGGCTTGGTAAAATGCAGCTATGATTAATAATAAGATTGGTAAAAACCCTGTGAACCAGAGCCAGTGCTGACTGTTCCCTGTTAGTCCTGCTAACACAGGAATGACTCCAAACAGGAGGAACCTACTTACCCAGTTCCTGTAGCCAAAGCCATTTTTCCACTGTTGAATACCAAAATGTCACTATCAGATAGCAAGATGCCCCTTTGTACTGCATGCCTTTGAGTTGTTGGACTACAGAATTGATGTCTTTTGCTATTTGCTGAAGCTGTGCTCTGCTTCAGGGATAGCCATCAGAGAGAGTTCTGCCTGCTGTGGAGCAGAGCTGTGTAGGCTGGCACTTGCTTTGGCATGCCCCTGAAAATGAGGAGCAGACTTGATTCTTGCTGTGCAAACATGTCAGTGACAGCATAAAATCTGAGTAAAATATTTATCTGCTAGGTTCAGTGTATGCTTGTCAACATGAATTAAAAAAAGAAAAAGAGCTTGTAGAAACATATCTGCAATGAGGAGACATTTTGCCTGCTCCTCATTCACCTGGACTATGCTGTCCTTTTGTATCTGTCACTAAATTAAAAAATATTTCATCTCACATTTGTCACCAAACTTTGGGACAAATCACATCGTTTCTCTTTTGTCATTGTGAGGAGATCATTAATAATGATACTTATCAGAATGAATATATTTGAATATTTTGTTTCTTTAAATGGTGCAGCAGACACAGCAAGTGCCCATGTTGGGCTGTTCAGCAGTCCAGATCTTAATGGCTAATGAATCTTTGACTTTGGGAAGTCAGACATGGTAGGTCCAAATAAATAGTTACAAAGAAAGTACTCAGCACTTCAAGGATTTTATTAGGCAGAAGAGGAGTGTTCACACTCTGCTTAGTTTTCAGCTCAGCTGGAGAGTGTTTCTGGAGAGTTTATACATCATCTAAACATAGGAATTCACCAAGCTACAGAACAAGAAAAGACTGGGAGACTCTAAATCAGCTGTGCATGTGTTGAGGCATCTATCCTCAGGACACAGCTGCCTCACAGGGCTTCACAGTTCAGCAAGTCAAAATAGAAAGAGAGAACAAGAGGGGAGATTTGGATTAGCAGGTGTAGTTTTTTGTGTTGGAGGAGTTAATTTGTGTGATGGTCTGCTTTTGATGGCATTGTCCTCAATGTGTTTTCATTCATTTATTCCTCTATAGATTTTTTTCTTTTTCTTTTTTTTTTTTTCCTTAGTTAGGACAGAAGATTATGGAAACAATAAATTTAGCATACTACTTTTCTTTCAAGTAATTTGTGTATTTGAATGTTTTTGAGCCTTTATTAAAATGTAAACAAAAAACAAAATTCTTAATAATCCCATTAAATTGCTATTATCATTATCCCCACTCTAATAGATCAATCAGAGAATGCTAAAGCACAGTCATTTTATTCTAGTCGTATCTTAACTCTCTCTCAATTCATGTAGCATTTCAAAGACACAATGGCCTTTTGCTGCCGAGGTGAAATATCCTCCCCTCTCGCTCTCCAGATGTCCGGCTGCGTTCCTCACGTTATCCCTGCACCTTTATTTGGGCGGCTCCCGCAGCGCAGGCTGCCCGCGGAGCCGGGGCCGCAGTCGGCAGCGAGCGCTGCGCCGACGTGATGAGCACGGCGCAAAACGCTCCGCCAGACACCTCCTGAGGATGCCATCCATGCATTGTGCAGTCTGCACTGGCAGTGTGAGACGCTTGGGATGATCCCGACTTGCTGTGAGCAAGCACTTTGGTATTTATCTACCTGAGACTCTCCGGTGTAAGCCCCTGGTGGGTGCATCTCCCAGTGCAGGCTCCCGCCGTGGACCAAACCTGGCCACTCAGACAAGACCAGAGCAAACAGATTCTGAGAAGAGGTGCTTTTTGCCATGGATCTGTTCAGAGGTCAGAGGTACACATATATTCTATTTCCCAGCAGCAGCCTGATGATGCCAAGGGCTGCCCAACCTGCTGCAGCTGCAGCTTGTGAATTTTGCTTTTGATACTCACTTGCCATTTAGATCCACTGAGTCATGCAGGTGGCAATCTGTGGAATGATGTGCTGTGTTAGTGACTTCAAAAGCACTAAACAGCTGATGTTATATAGGCATCTGAACCTTCTTGACCGTTCTTCAGGCTGAAAAGCCAGCTGGGCTGTTGTCCTCACAGTTTTCTTTCTTGCAAGTGTTTAAACTCAAGCAGTGCTGTTCTCACGCAGCTTCACAAAAACAATGTATATTTTTAGAAATTGTGTTTACATTTTTCTGCTCTGGGTGGAGAAATGTGATGGACGGTGATGTTCACCATCCAGGTCGAAGAGGTGGCAACCTGTGTAGCCAATCTCTTGACCTTTGTACAAATGTATATAAGTAATGGAGTCAGATAATTAAAGGAGGAGGAAGAGAAGCTTTCCCTTGACCTGCTGTGTCTGCCTCATTCCTCATGTGCCTTGAAACAGACACACTGGGCTACTCTGAGCATGTAGATTTTGGATAAAAATCTAGAAGCAGGGAAAAGAGTATCAAAGCTTGGAAACTCTGAAAGTGTCTTTCCATTAACACTATAGTCACTCTCTTTAATTGCCAGAAATCGGTTTTACAGGTACTTCTACCATGCTTATGCAGCCCTCTTTCCAACTTTAAAGAGGGAAGACTGAATTAGGGGACTGAGAAAAGACTGAAAAAAGAGCTGAAGCAGCCATAGTTAAGCAACTGTAGCTTCTGCAGGACTGTCTCTTTTCTCTGCCCCTGTCACACACTATTAATGTTTGCAAGTAAAATTAGGTCAGTATTTGTTACACTGTTTTGGAATGAGGTATCTGGTAACTGTGTATTAGAAACATGCATTTGAAATAAAAAAGCAAGTGAAGGTATTACAGTTATAGCACAAGTCTGACAGACAGGCCAAAGTACTTACAGAATGTAGCCCAAATGGTCTCAGCTTTTAAACATGTGTATTAATTTTGAGTACTCCCTTGAATCAACATAGACTAGATTATCAGTGCTGCTCAGTAACCCAAACAACTTTTGCCAATAATTTTAATAATCATGTTGTATGCTAATTTGGCTCCAAAATTCATGTGACATCTTTAAAATCCAGTTTCCTATTTTGCAATTTAAAGGGACACTTATACTCCATAGAGTATTAGGAAAATGAAGTCATTAACATTGTAATGTCTTGACAAACTCATACCTTTTTCTATAGAAAAAGGAGAGGAAAAATATGTCAGCTCTGCTCAGTCTGCTCAGTTCCTGTTCTGTTGGCTTATAAAATCCAGATAAACCAATAATAGTCCAGTCCAAATCAACAATAAGCAGTAACAAAAATTACATTTCTTTCTTTCAAAATGAAAGAAATCATAAGTTAGTGTTTTCACTGAAATTGAGAAGAGAGAACTATTTTTGAAAACAAATCAGGTTTGCATTCATCAGTATAATATGTGGCAGATAAATGGAACCTTTTCCCTTGGAATTCATTCAGGGACCCAAACCCTTATTTTGCTTGGGTTTTTTTCCTGTAGAAAAATAAGACACACAAAAATATACAATAGTATAAAATTAAGTTATGGAAATTCACAGCAAATGCCTTTCCTGAAATAACATTCTGGGGTTTTGTTTGTATTGGAAACTCTGAAAAGTTAAAACACCAAGACTCCACAGCTTCTTTATCTGTTGATTTCCCCTTTCCAACCAAGAAACACAAAAGAAAAAAACTCAGAGAGAAAATGATGTCATAGAATCAGGAAAAAGAGACTAAAACCTAAAACCAAAACCTGTTTATCACTCTTCTTTGAGCCAGCTTAGCTCAATTTACCTGCTTGAAATTCTGTATATTTTAGAGGAGGTAAAAAGCATGGCCTCCTTGCTTTGAATAGGCTGTGCAATGACCATTTTACAATTTAGTCCCCTTCTCTTAACATATTCAATCTGGTATTTCCTTTCTATCCATTATGATATTGTATATTAGGGAGTAACGAGAAAGACACAGACCTCACAGACTGGCTTTCTGTTTTGATTTGAGTTCATTCAACAAGGCTTTTTTTTCTCTCTGTGGCTTTTCCTGCCTCCCTGGCTGGCTGTGCACCGTGTTCGGAACACAGACCACGCTTCATTTAGCAGTGACCTTGATCTGCGGTTGTCAGAATGGGCACACTCTGCCTGGTATCTGATGGGTCCCTATTTTGTTGTTTTTACTGTTGTCTAAATATTGTGACAGAGGAAATCTTCCTACAACTGTGGATGCCCACAGCCAAGCTTAAAGTTTTTGGCAGGTAGGAACATGGGAGCACGCTTTTGGCTTAGCCTGGCTGCATGGCCAAACCTCTTGAGGCCGCTGGCTGGTGATCAGAGAGGCTGCAGCAAGCTGGTGAGTAGCCAGGGGGGAGCTGGTTGTATATAGCACTGCCAGTTCTTGTAGGCTAGTCCAGAGTCACTGAAGCACACCTGTAATCTGGGACAGGTACCTGAAAAATAGAACATGACAGTGGCTATGAGAAGAATAAAGAATAGATAGGAGGAAGAAATTGGGGTCAATACTCATCTTTCAGGATCAGACAGATTGCTTTACTGGCTGATTTCTCAATAAAAATGGCTGGATAGCTATTTTTTACCAAAGATGGATACTAGTTTAAATATACTAGTCCTAAAGTTAGGCTGCAGATATCAGGAAGCCTTTCCTAATAACTGTGTCTCCTGCAGAGCCCAGGGCTATGGCACAACGGGGAAGGGACAGGCTTTTCTACAGTTCAATGCACACAAATGTTATTGAGATGGTGGCGGCTCCTCCTGTTGATGAACAGACAACAATGAGCTGGAACCATGAATTGGAATCTCAGGTCTCCACACAGAGGATCTGTGGCAAGGTTTCCCAAAGGCTGGTGTTTCACATACTCATCGTTTGGACTTCTTGTTATTCACAATAGCCACCAGCTCCATAAGACATTGGCATAGCTGTTCCAAAGGTTACATTGCAGCCTGTAGTTGCACAGAGAACTTCTCTTTCCCTTTGCCAGTGAATGACATACAGGCTGCTATGCCATAAACCTGGCATAATTAACAGCTCATCCCAAGGAAAGCTCCATCACTGATGGAGGATACAACAGTCTTCACAGCTCAGCTGCTAGCCTGGCTTTCAGGCTAAAAATGGTGACACGACCCTCCATTGTGTTGGATGTCTCCCATTCCTCTGGTATTCAATTTCAGCTTTATTTCTACTTCCAGAACTGATAGGTGAAATTCCATTTGTCACATCTAATCCAGAAATTTTCTGGAAGCTCTCTGTCCCAGCTGAGTCTCATGGTAACTTTGCAGTCCCCAGACTCTGTCTGCCTGGGCTCCACATAGATGTTATAAAAGAAATGAGGCCACTTGACCTCTAAAAATCTTTTGTAGCTAGGACAAATGTTGGGGAAGAGAAGAGGTGGAAATCATGGCTTTCTTTCATGCAGCAGACTTCTGAATTACTTACCAAAAACTGACTGCAGAACCAACATTTCATTTGTAATTGTTATATTTCTGATTTATAAGCAGCCCTCACTTGAGGCTGTTAAGGTGCACAACCTGATAGCTATAATGTATTTTTTAAAAAAGGAAGAAATCCTGAATAAGAAAACAGGGGATGATGAGGTAATTTACCATGGTCAGTCAGAGGGAAATGACCCCTGTTACTATCTGAGGAACAAAGCCTTGTCTACAGTTTGAAGGGCTGCTGATTACTCCTGGAAGGGTCACATAGGTGGGTGAGTGGCTGATATTTCCTGAATTAGCTGCATATTTTGCTATCTGCTCTGCAATTACTCTTGTTTCTGAACAACTGGCCTCCCTACTGGGGGTTTGTGCAGCTTGTCATGGTTTTGGCTACTTCATTTCTCCTAAGAATAAAAAAAGATAACAAAGAGAAAAAATACCTCTGCATTTAGATTACATTTAGCAGCCAGAAACAAATATAGAGATCTATTTACATATATGTAACAATCAAAGAGTCAAAATCCACACTGCCCTACCTTCAAATTACTCGATTTTATTATGAGTAATTATGCAAAGTAACATATGCTTCTCTTACTTTTCCCCCCCTCAAGACAGTTCCAAAAAGGCTCTTATTGTGTATGCCAGTCACTACTAAAATTGTTTTTTCATGAAAACATTTTCTTTAGAGTCCATAAATGCACAAATTGGGAGGAAATACCAGAATAAAGCAAGAGCTGTTTGGTGCAAAGTTTTTAAAGCCATTATTCTTGAAGTCCATAATTTCTTGCTCCTACAGATGATTCAAAAAGTGTGAAAAAGATCATACAGTCAAAAAAATGAGCTTTGGTATATGTTCCAACCCATAAAACACCATCTAGTCTTTGTAGTGTTATAAATAGAATAAAAGGGTGAAAACTTCTGCATAAAACCTAAAAGCATTGATGTGACTCAGACAGATGACCCGGTGCTATCAGAAGAGGTTCAAATACTCTGCCTATATCTTTTGATGGCAAAAAAGAACTGAATAAAAACTGAGTAGAAATTGAACTGACATGAACCAGGTTTTTTACATTACATACCAGCTGCACTCAGAGGAAGCTGAGACCCTTGTTTAATAGCAAGATGAAGAGAGTGCAGTGGGCTGTCTAACAGTTCTTGTTAAAACCTGTAATTATTTTTCCTTATTTATACTTCAGACTGGAAATCACTCAACAGGTGCAGAATCTTGGGCATGTTTAAGAAAACAATTGAGGAAGTGCCATGAGAATTTCAGCTTGAATATATTAACTTTTGGTGTATTCATTCTGTTTCTAATTTTTTTTTTTTTGGTTTTATTATACACAAGGTTTAAGGAGAAATCTTTTGAATTTCTATCTGATAATCAGCTCTCAACTTATGCTTAAATTGCACTGGGTATGATGGCAAAATCAAAATGCTTGATCAGCCAGAATACTGCTTTAGCTTGGTAGTGACTGAAAGAAAATTCACATTTAATCACTGATTCATATTATAAGCATGTTTTATGTACTGTCATTTATTTGTATGTAAAATAACTCATCTGAAAATGTATATCAAGAGCAGGATTTGGAGTTGAAGCCTCACTCAGAGATTTTCAACAGCATAAAAATGTGGCAACCTCACAACCAGCTATTGAAAGCAATGGGAACTTGAAGGGATAGAAGCAAATCTTGCAGAATGTGCCATACACAGCAGACTGCCAGCAAGGGAGAGCACAGGTGGCATGGAAAGAATGTTTTGGTTCTCATCTGAAAGAGCATGAACTAGAATGAGAGGCATATAAACTTTGGGCAATCAACAAGACTTTTAAAAGATTTTTAGAAAATAAATCTGCTTATTTTGCGGCAGAGATGAAGGGAGCCCTTCCCGGTATTGCCAGTCAGAGCATTCACCTCAGTGCTGACAGCAGCAGATCAGGGAGGTGAATATAAGGCAATTGCTCCAATCACTGCTCTCTCCTCAGTCTGTATGAATTATATTAATAAAACATGAAATGCCTTCAAGAATAGTATGGCCAAGAGCCTAGTGTCAAGTTGAAGCTTGCTCATTCTCATAAAAGGAGCTGATTTAGAAGAAATGGCATTTTTTAGCAGGAACACTTTATAGAAGAGCTCTCAGCCAGCTTTGTTTTAAAAACAACACAGTCTGTGAAAATGGAAAAAGAAATGATCTTATCAGAAGAACCAAAATCAAAATGTCTCTTTCCAAGAACAAACTTACTGGGTCTAATTCAACCAATATCAGCATATTTCAGATTAGATCTGCAGAACTGAACAGTTTCATCCTGTAAAAAAACCCAAACAATAAACAGAAAAAACCCCTTTGGTTTCCATCAGCTTTCGTATTGATGTTTTCCTTCTAGCATATCTCTTCAGCTTTGTCTCTTGGTTTCTCTGTTTCTTGTTTTACTCTTTTCTGTCTACAGTTCCTATCTACAGAATGATCTTTTTTCTAATGAGAACTTTGTTACTCCCTTTATGCAGTGCTTAACTCAGTAACCCAGATTTCATCACTAGCAACAAATAAGAAATATATATGTATGTCTTGGCAATGCTCTGTCTAGCCAGACACTGTAAGGATGGAACTTGGTTGTATACATTTACTCCTTCTTGGCCTTGTAGTTCAGCATTAGTTCTATTCTCTGCCAATGCTCTACCTCCTCTTCTAAGACTTCTTAGTTACCATCACAGTAAATACTGCTGACTTTGTGATTAAAATTTCACAAAGACTTGGGAAGACATGTTAATTTTATCTGTCAGGAAAAACAACAGGGAGCACCAAGTCACAAGAAACAAGGACCCATTAAGGACTGAACCCACACTGCTGGCCTGAGCTTGATCATGCTCAGAGATTAAAAGTAGATAAAGAATCTGCCTGTTGGCATAAGAACAGGCCCAGATGCTTGGATTAAGAGAGAAGGGGCACCATGGGTTGAGGCAGTGTATGTGGAGATGGTTTATAGTAGCTGTTCAGAAAAAAGAGATAAGATTTTAACTTCTGCTTGGTATGAATCAGACAAAACTGCTGTCAGAAAAGATCTGGAATCCTACAACTTGCTTTGATTCTTTTTTTTTTTTTTTTTTGTCATGTGAATACTTCTTAGCTGTCAAGTAAAATTTAATTTCCCCCTAGGAGGCAGATTCTATTTTATCAAAACCAGCTAACCTTTTCTGTAGTTTTTGTGCAATGCAAAAAATCATACAATGAGGGTTGGAGAAGCTACACAAAAGTAAATCATCATGTTTCATTTTTATTATACAATCCTCTGTTAGCTTTACTCATTAATTTCAGCCCCAGCAGTGCCAAATCCTAACCTCATCTAGAACTATATAATTCACATGAAATCAATAGTAATAGCCTAACTTTAAAGTCCTGCTCATTTTGTCAGAAAACCAGTTTCCAGACTTATGATTTTCATACTTGTCTTATTTTGATGCCTTATTTCAGTGCCTTCCTATGCCATTAGATTTGTGTGTCAGGTTGCACTTCAAAGAAGAAACATAATGTAAGAGTGACTCTGCATCTTCCACTGTCTCGAAAAATGTAAAAAGGTTGTGAAGAAAGTATAAGACACTTCTTCACAAGCAATTACAAAACATGCATTTAGCAAGTTTGGACTTGCATGCTCTGTGTAGTAGAACTTGGTAATGTGATAAAAATATGTGGGACTGTGCCTATTTTCCCAATCTCTGTATATGTCTGGGGGGTGCTAATGGTAGGATGGGGTCAGAAGTGGAGAAGCTTCCTCCCACCTACTTGTCTTTGCAGTTCTCCAGGGATATGGAGCTGCTGAGAGGCCTAAACTGCATGGAACAAATGGGTTACTCATTATAGATCTGGCAGGGAATATGCTGGAAATTTGGAGATTTTGGCCATAGAGCTGCAAGTGACAGCCAGATACTAACAACTTGAGTAGTTATTCTTTTTTTAGTTTATTCTTCTTTGAGAAATTATTTGTGTCAAAAGTATCCAAGACATGAATAAACCCACTTTTTTTCTACATGCTCTCAAATTGTGTCTGATCCTAATGGCACAAAACCACACAAATATTATCTCCATTCCCTCATATCCATATGGAGAGATTAGTCACTCTAGGGTCTTCATGCTTACCTAGCACTGAAAGCTGGGAGGCTTGTGACACCAGCTCTGCGAGTACCTAAAACTGATAGCCGTCTCCTTCATCTCTGCTCACAGGCCCTCATGGCAATCTCTGAGCTCTAAATACACTCCCCAGGGGACTAAATTGTTCTTCCCCTTTCCACTTTGTCAGTTGAAGAGAGAAACCTGAACTAACCTACTGCTCCCAGTTCCCTGCCCGACATTTGATGTATTGAGGATGGAAAATCTATTTTATGAAAGGCCGTTGGATTTCAATGTTTTTTTGGTTACAGTTTGGAACAGATGCTTCAAAATTTGAAATTCCTTGTGTGGTGAAGGCAAGGGAACCCAATAAATAAGTAAAAGATAGTTTCCAATACAGTGTGCAATACGGGTACTTACCTTCTTCTTAGGCAAAAAGGTGTTTAATGTCAAACATTTCATCTTGAAACTGTAGAGCATTCATTTTGACATTTTTCAGGACTCATTTCTGTTTTAGTGAAAGAAATTATAGTTGGAGTGGTCATGATAACAGGAAGCAGTTCTCTTTTGCTAAATGGCTCCTTCAAAGCTTTCTCAATGGGTTCTGGTTATGTCACTTGGGAGTCCTGTTTTCGCCCTAGGCAGGAGGGAATAAACTGTGGCTCAACCTAACGCAACGATGAAAGGGTACAAAATGCCCATAAAGCTGCTTCAAAGTCATTACAGCAGTAACAGAAAAGAGAGTAAACCCTCTGCTCTTCACCTAAATGAGTGAAAAGGCCTCTGTATTTTGAGAAAGAAGAGACAGACACCTGGTTCTGTTCTCTCTTTGAAGTGCCATAATTAGAAATGATCTGAAACAAGAAAATAAGTGTTCTGAATGTAGTAAAAAATCATATCAGCTTCTTTCTGTGGAAACCAGAAATACTTCATTGGTTTTCTCTGGGAGTAACACCAACCATTGCTCAAAGGTTCTCTCTAGTCCAAATCAAGGCTTTTTGGTTTTTTTATCATTAATTTTTAGAGCTACAATAAAAACACAAAATATCCTTATTTTCAGGATGAGCTAGAATGATTGCTAGAGGGTTTAATTGGTGATAACTTATGCTGCAAACTCATGCTTGAAACAGTGTTTATAAATATCCCACTTAATGTAAAATAAAGTTATGAATAATGATAGAAATCTGTCTGGCAAAAAAAGAATATACTATCTGCCAGCAAGTACAGATTCTCAGTACAACTGCAATGTGCATCCATTTGTGTTAAAAGTCCATACATTAAAGATAATTAAAATATTATAAATTACCACTCAAAATTGTTTTCTCCAGAGGTAGCCTGCTGAGTCGACTGCTACTGAAGCTCCTTTAAACTTATTTCTTAAAGGCATTGATTTTATCTCCTAATAAAAAGACAATGCCAATTCCTAGGGTAAAAATGTAATCAAAAGAGCACTTGCAGCTCATCCATAAATAGTCTAATATTACTTCAATAGAGAAATTTTAACTTTCCCACACATTCACAAGTCTGCCTACTATAACGTAGAGCTATAATTTCCTACTAGTAGTATGCCTCCACAAGAATTTAATTATATTCTGGTTTATTTACTTCTAGCTTTCCCACACACATATATAAATATATGTACATATCTATACACATTGAATGAAAGAGGAGCTAGCACTAACTGAAACATATCTGCAATGTCTGTCAGCAGCTGCAACAAGAGTTAACTACAACTAAATAGCAAAAAGGGCTGAAAAATTTTCTCATGGCAAGCAGCACTTTTTCAGGATATTTGATAAGCAATATTATGCACTGTAAACCACAGTCAAACACAAACAATTGGTTCGATGACATATACCACATCTGGATCACAGGCAACTTGACAGTGTTTTTGCCTTGAGCCATAGCCATGTCAGCTTTAATGTGACATTTAGCATATTTAACCATGAACATATGACACATCTTTAAAAATCTTTATTGTCTAAATAGCTTATTTTTACATGCATAATTGTCAACAACAGCAAATAAAATTCAGTGTGAAGTGACATTTCATAAGACCTTATCAGTTTTGTCTTGTGGCATTGCCCTAGTCTAGCCCATGCTACAGAACATGAGGCATATCCTAGATGGTATTTCTGAAGTCCTGCACATTGACATTAATATTCAATGCTAACTGTAACAAGGAATGTGAACTTTCCCTGAAATTTCTGTCCTTTCTTTTCCTTTGTATTTTCCAGTCCTTTGGACAGCGACTTGCTGTGTAAAATCGCTGTGACTGCCATAATTTATGGCCAAGAGCAGGGGTCATGGCTTGGAAAAAATCAGTGACTGCATACAATATCATTGCAATGTGTGGGAGTAGCTGGAAAACATATCTGGTGATGCTTAAATCTCTACCTTCGGAGTTCACACTTTGACATAAACCACTTTCAAGCTGATTAATTAAATACATTTAGGGACTCAACTGGGTTCTCTAAAGAGATTAGAAAATGATAATTTTTTTTCAGTTTGTAGTGATATTGTTTCTAAACTTAAAACACAATATGAAGCTTCCAAGGCATTAAACGTCAAACTGTGCTGATAAAAGAGGTAATTGCCATGTATTTGGTTTTAGCATACTGATATTCCTGTTTATCAGTTCAGGATGTACTGCTCCATAGAAAATCATGCTTCCCATATAATTATCTTACTAAATAATAGTATGAGAGCATCAAATCCAGACCCTGGGAAAATTTAGAACTTGATTCTGAGAGAAAGCTAAAAAAACCCTGCTTCTTTCTTTGATGTTTATCTTGGTAGGATTCTGATATCAATCTTCAGTCTTGGAACATCTAATGAATATGGGTGATTCTTCCTCAACACAGTTCTGCGACTAAAACTCCTATGACATTTTATAAAAACTTAATTTTGCCAATTCTATTTGTTTGTACAGAACTCATATGAAAACATTTCCCATCCTTACATCTGTAGTGTTATAGGAAACAGAAATAAGGTATTGTTGTCCACTCACACACACATATATTTTTTAAAAAATTACATATATAGATTTAATATAAATGTGTATATATATATATATATATACACACATGCATACACATATGTAAGACCAGAAACCATTTTTTATTTCTGACTCTATGAGCCAAAATTCAGTTAACATTCAAAACTATGAAAAAAAAAAAGAAAGATAATGAAATTGCACACATTGGGCTTCTGAATGAAATTTTGAGCACTGAGGTACCGCTTTCAGAACTTTTTAGTACTGAGCCATTTGACATATGTCAGCTCTGTGACTGATATTTTACAGCTTAATTATGCTTTTTAGGAAGACTGATCATTTTGGCAATAGTCATTAGAACTGAAAGTATTAATACATATTTCTGCAGAGTGTATTGGTATTCAGGATCTGGCAAAGGCACAGGAACAAGCCCTCCTCAATTTCTTACTAAAATGAGCTATATCTTTACTAGAAAGATGAGTGCTTTAGCCAGCAGAGAATGTACTGATAGAAATCCAGGGATCTACCTCTTCTTAATAAAAAACATAATTGGTTGCATAGGTTGAATCATATGTAATTTAAGAAGGGGGGAATATAAGGGGGAATGTATGTGAATACCTCTATAGGGAGAAGCTGTTTAGTGAGCATCTTTGACAGAGCTGTTACTGCAATACGCATCAGGCTTTAATGCAGATACCAGCAAAAACAAGTGGTTAGCAACAACAAAATATCTCTTCGTCCTTATGCCTGTGATGTTGTCTGCACTAAAAATGAAGCACTGCTGCACAGATTTTATTGTTGTGGAGACTAAAATTCTTGCCTGTCCCTATGTGATAGAATAGCAGGATAAGGTGGACAGCAGTAGCAGTAGCAACCGATAAAAGTGTTAACATACTGATGTTGTCAAGATTGTCTGTGTGTCATGCTTTGTGTAGCTTGGAACTTCATCTTTCTATAAATTCATTGGATGAAATACCTTAAACACACATGATTTCATATAGAATTATTTATCTGATATCCTGCCAAAACTCCATCTGCTGTTACAGAAACTTCTTTTTTCATTTAGTCACAGGAAGTTTTGTTAGATTTCTTCCACCATGTGAATGAAGAGATCTTATCATTGATGACCAGCTGATGACCCCTTTGTTCACAGACTTTGGTTTGCGCTTTGCTGTTCCTCCTCTTTAGATCAGCAGGGCCTCTGGAGTCCTGCCTCACAAAGAAGACAGCAAAAGTCATAATTATTAGTTATTCACATTTTTAAATCAATATCTGCATTCTGCCTTCTCCTCAAGCTTGTTTATATACATGAGGTGGATTAAGAATGTGTTGCATGGTCACATCCAGAGAGTAATGATCAATGGCTCAGAGCCATGAGCATCGGTGATGAGAAGTGTCCCTCAAGGGTCTGTACTGGGACCAGTGTTATCTTCAATAATAGACAGAGGGATAGACTACAGCCTCAGCAAATTTGCAGATGACACCAAGCTGACACCATCAGTGGTGCTGTTGAAACACCTGAAGGATGGGATGCCACCCAGAAGGACCTAGACAGGCTTGAGAAGTGAGCACACTGGAATTTTATGTGGTTTAACAAGACAAATGCAAGGTACTGCACCTGGGTTGGGGCAACCTCTGGTAATTAACACAGCCTGGGGGATGAATGGATGCAAAGCAGCCTTGATGAGAAGGACTTGTAGGTGCTGGTGGATGAGAAGCTGGACTTGACCCAACCATGTGCATTCCCAGCCCAGAAAGCCAAATGTGTCCTGGGCTGCACCAAAAGCAGTGTGGGCAGCAGGGCAAGGAGGGGATTCTGCCCCTCTGCTCTGCTGAGAGAGAAACGCCCCCCAGCTCTGGGGTCCCAGTACAGGAAGGACAGGGACCTGTAAAGTGAGTCCAGATGAGGGACACAAGCTGAAAGGGATGGAGTACCTCTCTTCCCCTACAGGGAAAGGATTTTTGGATTTTGAATCGGAATTGTTCAGTGTGGGAAAGAGAAAGCTTTGAGGTGACCTAATTGTGGCCTTCCAGTACCTGAAAGGAACTTAGAGTAAAGATGACAAAAGGCTATTTACAAGGGCTTGCAGTAATAGGAAAAGGGGGAATGGCTTCAAACTGAGAGTAGGTTTAGATTAATATTAAGAAACAATTCTTTATTTTGAGTGTGGTGAGGCAGTGGCACAGGTTGCCCAGAGAAGCTGTGGATGCCCCATCCCTGGAAGTGTTCTAGGTCAGGTTAGACAGGGCTCTGAGAAACCTTCTGGTGTACTTGAAGGTGTCCCTGCCTATGCCAGGGGTCTTGGAAGTAGATGATCTGTGAGGTCCATCATAAACCCAAACCATTCTTTGATTCTATGATATAGATCTTTGGAATAAACTCTATAACCTGCATCTTTCTAAGTAGTTTTGGGCTTTTTGAAGGAGCAAAGCTAAAATGTGAGAACAGAGCTGTGAAAGAGGCAAGGCTTGATGATAACATGATAGCATGATAACATATTCTGACCTGATGAAAAGGGTTTTTTGAATAGAATACAGCAGAGAAAACACTTCTGCTAAGTCTATTTCCCCTGTTATTCTTGAACCAGATGACCACATTACTGTGGTACACTTCAATTTTACCAACACTATAGAAATACTACAGCTTAAAAAGTATCTGATACATTTTACAGTTCTAAAATGTTCTGAGGTTTGATTTACTTTATTTTTTAGTTTATTAATGAGATACATAGTTAAAATTTGAATAATAAAATAACAGAAGTTTCGCAGACACAGCTTTGTGCTAAAACTGAATTTTTAAAAAAAGAACTGAGATTTCTTATATGGTTTGATGTCTTTGACATGTTTGTGTTAAGACAACCAAGTATGGAACTCAGATCTGCCTGATATGATGGAGGAAAAAAAACCAGCCTTTAATCTTTTACACAAGAGCTTACAAGTTTCCAAACTGTCATTTAAAGGCAATATTTTTGTTCCATGATATATATAACCTATAAATACGATATCTGATGCACCACTTAATAATACTTATGTGTTGGGAACAATTGCTTTCCATAATAACTAATAGCAGTAGTAGATATTAAGTAAGAGTATATATGTTGTAAATTATTTCTGTTTTCTTCATTGAGATTTAATGGATGCTTCTTTGTGAAAGACTTAATGATAAAATTGTGAACTTTTTCAGTGTGCTAAGAGGCATCTGTGAGTTGATCAGGATTTTGCAGGATATCTGCTAAAGCAAGAGGAAGCCTCCTTCATGAATGGTTAGCAAAATAAAGTTGGGATAAATGATTCCTCCAACCACATACATGTATTAAAAAAAGAAAAAAAAAAGAAAAAAAAGGAGAATTGAAAATTTATTACTAGATCAAAAGGTCAAAAACTGACTAAGTCACTCATTTTCAAAAAGGATAAAAGGATTTAAATCTTTTGCAAGAATAAAAACTGATGGACTAGAAGGAGAATCAAAGGACACTCTTATATGGCAGAAGACATTTTGATGGTTAGACCATTTGAGATCAAATGGATCAAAGGAAGTTTATTCGGGATGGAGAAAAAAGAGATGCAAGCAAAGCCATGCACTCTGATTTGAAACTGAGCTTCTAGGAGGACAACAGATGCCCAGGAGCACAGTTATCCACAGGAGTGATAACATGGAGCTTGGGACTCGATGTGCCTTGGTTACTGTGCAGTTCCTCTGTCAGCACTGGGGCTGCCTCCAACTCAGAGGGACATGGAGTCCAACCCAGCAGGAAAAGAGTTCCAAAGCTGAAATCTGAAGAAAGGAAAATTTGGCTCACTCATTTCCCATCCCCACCACACTGTGCTTCATTTCTCCAGGTTTACAATGAGGATAATGATGTTTGCATAGCAGCATAAATAAAAGGACAGAAATGGTACTTGCTGAGTGTCTCTGCCACAGCATACAGCAGAAGTCCCACAAGGAAGCATTTGACTTTGTATTGTATCTGTGGTTTCTCTCTTACTTTGCAAGAACCTTTGAGGATTTTGTTATACACCCTTTATTTTCTAGTTTTTGACTAGTGACAGAACTTAAGCTTATATTAATAACTTACCTATATTTCCTTTATTAATATGTTTCAGGTATGTTCCTTAATTTGCTTTGTCCTGCTCCCCCAAGAACATTTGGTTTCCCATCTGGAAGTATATGTTCATGAAAGAAGCAATAAAGTAATTTACTTTTTAGAATTAACTTGCTTTATGACATCAACTCTGTGTGTTGTATGTCTCTTTTCATAATTATATTAATTAATTTTAAACTGCTGATCTTATCAAGCTAAAACAAATTAATATAAACAGTCAAACAGCAGATTTCAAAAGTGGATTAATTTAATGTAAATTTCAGGTTTGAGGTATTTTGTCACCCTTGTTTAGCCTTAGGTTTTATTTGAATTAGTAAATCACTGTTTACAAGTGACTTTTTAATATCTTTTAGAAAAGGACTAATAGTTTCTCTGAATATTCATGCTGTTGTAAACTGGAAGAGGCTAATCTTTTTTTTTATCATAGATTTTCTTTTCATTGAATACTAACACTTGCTGAACAATTATTTTTCTACCAAGAAGACTTTCTAACAAAAATATTGTTTACTGTAAGACCTGTAAGATGGAAATACATTTTATGGGATAAAATGGTCTTGCAGGAAATATTCTCGAGTGCAAGCAGTAAACCTGACTAGTTTAAAAAATGAAATAGTTTTTTCAAAATAGAGACTTGGACCTGGAGGAAAGTACGGCTGATAATTTTTAATTTATTTAAGTTGTTGGAGTTATAACTAAGCATAAAGTATATATGCACATATTTCTTTATTTGCTCACATTAATTTTTTTTTTTTAGTATCCATCACGTTTTGTTGCAACATGTCCCTAACTTCTCATTTTTATGGAAAGACATTATGGGGAATACTCTCATGAGGTCAATTTCCGGTTAAAATGACAAAAGAAGTATCTTTCAACATACCTACAAAGTATTAGTCATTGAGCTGCATAAAACTGTGCAAGCCCACACTCTGACAGTAGTAAAGAATGAGGAAATTAAATGTCAAGAAAATTCCCAGACCTTAGTATACGAAAACATTCCTGTCTTAGTTTGATTCCTGTAATCTCCCCACATCTCCCTTATTTGCTGAAAATCACACCACAAGATTTCTTACTCTTCAGCTGCTTTGGCACTACATCTCTCTGCATCTGAGGACCACCTCATTGACTTACTGGCTTTTGCCACATGAAGCTCCTTTCCCAAATTATCTGGCTTTAAGACGGGTCTAATTGCTGTGATTTCCTACTTTTCTGTCTTTTTTCATCTTTCTTCTGCTGTGAACAAAATATTGTAAGCTGCCAATTGTAAGCCAGAGCAAATAAAGTATTAATAAACAAGTCATTAATAAATTTCCCCAGGCTGTTTGCAGACAGGAGAACACCAAGCCTGAATCCTGCAGAGGGTGTGAGAGGGGCAGTGACGCCCTCCTAAGCCCAACTCCGAGCCTCTGGTGTCATCCCCTGAGACTACTGTGCACAGTGCCCCTAGCCCAAACTTCCTAGGCTGAGCTATTCAAGAGAAGCTGATGGCTCCTATTATCAGGGGCTTCATGGGCATCAGCATGCAGTAGCTATGCTTCATTTCTGACACATGGGAACACGCCACAAAAGGAAACTGTTTGAGAAGAATGGGGTTTAATCAGTCTTAAATCAGTGTGAATCCATTACAAATGGAAAGTCTTATTCAGACTGATGCAATCTCCCTCATTACATAAAAGTACATCCCTGCCTACCTTGGGATGTTATCTCATCTGTTCTGCCACTCTGTGTAACCCAATATCTATGTAAATAGTGGAGAAATCAGACAATATTCTGTGTTCAAAGAACCATATGCATAAATACAAATATACACAGGCAGTTTTTATGCCTAGAACTACACTTTTGAGGGATATTTCATACACTTCCTTCACAACAAGATTGGAGTTATATTCTCTGCTTTCTGATATTCCTCACCTTTCCATTAGTTAAATGCAAAATAATTGTGAGTCTGTATATTTTTTTCCTTCCCTATCACTTTTGTTTGCATTTGTATGATGTAGACATCACAATTCTGCTGAAAATTGCCTGCTTAACCTTTAGTTTAAGTTCTATAAATTTACATTATGGGGACAATATCAAGGAAATTAAGTAATTTTGTTATTCCATTTGTGTAATTGAATTTGTCTGTATTATGGGTGAACCAGAATGCAAAGCTGAGTGGAGAAGACTAATCTACACTCACAGATTCAGTGTTAGACAGAATGTTTTTTGGACCATAAATTAATTTTATACCAAGACTACTGGGTAAAATGATGTTCCTTACGCCTCTGAGCAAGGAGCATCTAGGGCTTCCTCTCACCCAGCTGACTGTGTGATTGACTCATTGCCACTCTCCTGTGCTACTTCACTCACCATCCTCTGGGCAGCAGTCCCAAGTTTCCATCAGTTTTTCTTTTATAGCTCTTTGAGAAGCTGAAGCATGTACAGAGAAAGGCAACGAAGCTGGTGAAGGCTCTGGAGCACAGGTCTGACAGGAAGGGGCTTAGGCTCAGGGGAAACTTTATCACTTTCTACAGCTGGCTGAAAGGAGGTTGCAGAGAGGTGGGATCAGTCTCTTCTTCCAGGTAAGAAGTGACAGGACAAGAGGAAGTGGTTTCAAATTGCACCAGGAGTGGTTCAGATTGGGTATCAGGAAAAATTTCTTCGCAGGAAGGGTTATCAGGCGCTGCAACAGACATCCTGAAGGAAGTGGTTGAGTTGCTATCTCTGGAGATATTTAAAAGATGTATAGATGTGGCACATTGGCAGTGGTGGATTACTAGTTAGACTAAATGATATTAGAGATCCTTTCCGGCCTAAATGATTTTATGATTCTATGATCTTCAAACGCTCACACGGTTTTAGAAAGCAAAAATTATTGTTTCATATTAGACATGTTAGAACACATTCCTGGGTTAGTGGCCATTTGATTGGAAATGGAGTAGCCTGGATAAGTGATGGCAAACCTTTTCAGCAACTGTTGCCAAATTTTCTTTAAAAAGCACTGTAGCTCACTGCCAGTAATGCCCACCCAAATCTGTCAGTGCAAAGCTTGGCATGGGTACAAACACTTTGTGATCATTGGCTTAGACAGTGGAAAAGCCCTTTGTAATTTGAGCTGCCTGTTGAATGTGTGTGCTATACAGTACTGCTGGCCAGGCTGCCATCATCCTTCTAAAGGATTATTTTGCTTTCTGAAATGCTACACTAACACAAAGAATTTATCTCAAAAAAATTTGGTGTCTACTACATTTTTCCCCCTGCTTGTAGAAGAAAAAAAAGCTTTTAAGCTTCACAAATCAGATAACTATTCTCTACATCCTATCTTCAGCCCAACAGTTACGCTTTTCACTTGCTTGCCTTAGAAGAATATGGACAAAATTCTACTAGAGCTTGTAAGGAATAATTTTCTATCCATGTAAATTGCTTATTGACTCCTGTTAGTCTGAGATTATTTTAAGTTTTTAAGCACAATAGTTCTCATGCACTCCAAAATTACTTTCTAAGTTGACACTCATCCTTAATGAGAACAAGGATTGGTCTAGAAGATTTAATTTGCAGACAGTATTGCAAAAGACACTTCAATGGGAAGTATGTTACATTGCCTAGGAATAGATCTTTGTAGCTGAGTTCCAATTATTTGTTTATGCATTCTGAGGTCTTGTTTGTCCTTTTTGCTTTGTTTTGTTTTGTTTTGAATGCAGACATACACTAAGCTTTATTCTGCCTTTCAGTGCTTTTTTTCTTTAGTGCTTTATGACTTATCTATTTATGCATACTTGCTATTTTGGTTCCTTATCCTCTAAGTGTATGCAGTATATTTACATTAGTGTACTGGTTGCATTTTTGACTGCTGAACCATTCACCTAAAAGCAGGATGTGAATGTAGAGGATGCAGATGAAATGCTGTCCTTTTCCCTATAGTGAAAGACAGGCAGGGTAAAAGGATTGGCCAAATCTGCTCATGAATGTGTGTTGTTCCAGAGTAATGTGAGTCCAAAGAGATACACAGGATCACATTTAGAAACTAGTCTTTAAAAATGTTTGAATCAGTGTTGAATAACACAACAGCAGGGGCAGTATAGTAAATCAAAAACAAAGCACAGCCCCTTCATTTCAAAAAAACTGAGAAGTGTTGTCCCATGAGCAAATTATTGGAACCATTCTGCATGATTTGGATTAATTACTTTGCCTCCTCTCCTCTCCTCTCCTCTCCTCTCCTCTCCTCTCCTCTCCTCTCCTCTCCTCTCCTCTCCTCTCCTCTCCTCTCCTCTCCTCTCCTCTCCTCTCCTCTCCTGTTAGGATCAGTTTCCCATCAGCCTTCTTATACATATGGCATTGTCCCCAACCATTCCCTCCACTATGCATTAACTGTGAAAGACACAGTCAGTCACAAGGGCTGACAAAACCTAACCACAGAGAGAAATCAAGGAACTCTGGCCAACCATCACTGCCCTGAATTTTGACATAAGAGCAATGCTACAAATGAGTTTGTGATACCTCACCAGAAGGCAATGAATGTGCTAGTAGGTGATTTAACTCCATCACAGCAAAAAGTTCCCAAGAAAGCAATCAAAATCTGAGACATGGGGCTTCAAGGGAACTGCTATGCCGATTAGCTCCTCTGTATTCTTTACTGAGCCACACTACAGATGTTTTGATATTAGCTCAATTGAGGGGTGGGTTTGAATGTATAATAATTTCTTTATTTTACGTTCAGACAGCCAAAAGAAGAGGTTTTTCTTTCTTATTTTTTTTTTTCAAAGTACAAAGACTAAACACTTGCCTTCTTAGAGGCGTGTGAACATTTACTGCTTTTCCTACAGATAACCTGCATGGAACTAGGAAACCAAGTGAAGTAGATTTACTGCTCTTTGTTGTTAGACTCAAAGCATTATTTTGCACTTAGGTTTTAAAAGACAACAATTGCCTAAAGTGGTAGGAAAGCCAGTATTTTAGAGATAGTTAAGACAATACAAACATTCCACACACAGTTGATTAAATGAAAAGCAACACTAAATAACACTCTATCTATAGTACATATTTCATTCATTGTGCAGACCTGGCCTGAGGCTTGTTTAAAAAAGCACCAGATGTTTCTCTAAGAAATGTATTTGTCTTTGTGTGATGACAGATGCTCTTTGAAATCACAAAGTATGTAATAGCAGAGTTTGCCATTTGAAATCAGGAAATTCAATTTGTTTTCTCAGAGGCATGACTGAAGGGCAAAGCCCAGCAAGAATTGCTGTATAAACTAATGCTTTTCAACATTTTGTACTTGTCTTGCTACTTTGAAGCTCATTTCCAACACTGTTCCAAACTGAAATGGGAAAATCAGCTTCCAAATACAAGACCTCTGCCAGTAGGTATTTTTCCTCTGTACTTTCTTAGTGCGTTGTTTTACTTAAACTCAAGTTTGCCTTTTGTATTAGTCACCTCACATGATCAGTAGTCTGGGCTATGAACTAATGGAATGGCTCACAGGGAAAAAATGTATTCAGTAGAAACTAATTAAATAGAAGAAATTTCTATATACTATGCAACATGTCCTCTCAGTAATTCTCATGATGTTGCAAATGGAAATGATGACATGCAGCAAAAGATGAATTCATGCCTGAATTTGATAGCAGACTGGTTTTCTTTCAAGGTTTTCAAAAACCTTGGCATTCAGACTGGCATTCAAAAAATCACCAATGTGATGAGCCCAGTATGTGGGTTCGTGGCCATGTATTAATAATCTACAGAAAGTGACAAGCAAGTAAAAATAGGAATTTCACTGAAAATAAATTTTCAACCAGACAGGGATCAAAAATTGTGGAGAAAAGGTGGCCCAAATTTTCCCAGTTTGGGCTTCTCTTACAAACCCATAACTTCTGCCTCATTCATGACAAAGTTTGTTGAGGTTTAAAACCTGGAAAATTTTTATGATCCTTAGTTCATTAGTGGTATGGGACAAAAACTGTGTAAAAAACCCCGTGGTATGGGCAAAAGTTGAAGCATACATTTTATGTCATGCATCCTTAAGAATACAAAGCAGTGGTTTAAATACTGTCTCGTAATGTATCTGTCTTGCAACATGTCTGAAGATGCAGGATGTAATTCTTGTCACATTGAGAGCAGCAGAGTTGTTTCAGGCTATTGCAATTTAAGTCTAGATTACTTTGAAGTGTCTAAGGCTATGTTTTTTAGCTTTTTTTCAGTCTATTTTTCAGTCTTTTTTTCAGATGGTGGTCTCCATGCTAAGAATTTGTTTTGGAATAAGCTCTGAAAAAATGTCAAACTCCTTTTGCTAAGAAATATTTTTTCTTGTAAGATATTTGGCAACCACTGGTTTGAAATAAAAATAGCACAAACTCCCAATTTCTTGACATATACTAACTTGAGTGCAAGTGTGACATATGCTAATATATTGGCCTGAAAACCAGGATTTTTGTATTGTAGTTTAACTACACTAGTCTACAGCAATATAAATACTCATAATTCTCTTATGAAAAAAGATATTATGGATTTTTTTCTACTGCTATGAGTGGACACAGATTAGATACACCTAATCCTTGTCTTGCTTGTGTAACTGGGTTATTCAATGACAATGGCCAGGAGGAGAGGAAATTCTGGGCCAAGTCTTGTTCACACAGGAAAGTCAGTGTGATTAAAACTTGGATGTCCAAGAAAATGCCCCTGGAAAAGGCAATCCTGCCCTCCTTCCCCTCTGCACCTCTCCCAGCCTTGTATCAACACCAACATGTGTAAGGCCTCATGCTAAAGTAGATCCAGGAGCAGACTGAAACTGAACTGGCACAAAGGAGGGAGGTTCGTTTATTTTTTGACTGGCACAGCAAGTGTTAGGCTATGATGTATGAGAAGACAAGGGGAGGGCTCTGCCCTTAGGCTCTAACCTTTGGTAATACAGAGAGTCTTGTGAAAACAGCTTCTTAAATTGGGCATTTTGTCTTCCCTTTTGTTTCTGCCAGGCTCCTGTCCATGTGTGCTGAAGGTGTGGCAGACCACTCGGCTTTCAGATAGTCACGGTGTGGCTGAAGTAGTTACTGGGCTGTGTGTCAGTGTTCTGCTTTGCAGTGTGCTGACCTTGCTGCCTTGAAAACAGACACAATAAAGCCTCCCTGCAATCCTGCACAGTAAAAATCATGTTTTTATGATAAGTTGGCTCAGTTTAATCAAGTGCTGAATGAATATAAAAGAAGTCAAAATCTGACTCAGAGGTCCAGATTGCAGAGCTGGTGTTGGGGAATTCCTGAATGCAGCATTTCTCCAGATTTTATAATGCATACAAATAGTGGTACATTTATGCCTACTTCCAGTAACAGCTTGCCCATTACTGAAAAAACGTGCGTTTAGCTAAATTATTTTAGGAAGCAATTACTGTGTTCTTAACTCTGCAGTAACTGATACACACGAGACCAGTCACTTCTGAGCCTGTGCATTTCATGCATACATGACTTCCATTCATTTATGAGCATTTCCTTTGTTTTTAATTACCAGCAACATTTAAAAAGTCTTTCACTGTAAAATTTAAATCCTCAAAATTAGATAGTGTACTATTTTTACCCACTCTTTGATCATTACTTAGAAATATACCACATGCTCTTATCTGCTATATCTGGCTTTTAAGGCAGAATTTCTCTTATCATGCAATACACTCCTGGGAGTTTCACTTACAGTACAAAGAGATACATAAGTGTGTGTAAGTCTTTATGACACTGAGATCTTACAAGTCCTAATTTTTACACTGTGTAGGGCTTTTTGCATTTTTCCCCCCACTAATAAATACAAAATCTTAGATCAAGTTTCCACAAATAAGACTTGAATTACATGCTGGATTCATTTTTTTTTTAGCATCTAAGTCATTAACTCTGGGCTTGAATTACATGACCAAGCCAATGATGGTTGCTGTGGTGCCACTCTACCTTGATCAAGACATTTCTGCTTACCCCTAGGAGCCTTTGCACTCCATTCAGTTTAATCTCATTAAACCATCAGAAAATACCTCTGCCAAAAAAAAAAAAGCGATTTTCTTGCTCCTATTTTAGCTTGCTGGAATGGTGTGGCACAGAGTCCAGTGCAATTGATCCTCCAGATGCTGGTATGGAGTGGATGTGTGGTGGCCAGACAGTGGAGGTGAAGCTGCCAGGGTCACTGGATGAACTAGAAATCTGTAAAACCAATGCAGAGATGCACATTCTCCCACGCCTGTTAATTTTGATCAAGTAACTAAGAAAACTATCCCTCTCCCTCGGTTCTGTCATGAAAATTATATAGCTCATAGAATCTGTGTGAATACCACTTCCCTGTGTCTAACAACTTTGCCACCAGAGGAATAGGGAAGCAAGCATGTAATTCCCACTAGTTCGCAAAACTCCTCTATGAAATTTGTCCTTGAAAAATCTTGCTGGCAAAGTCTGCTGGCTGAGACATGGGTGCAGTTTATACAGGTATCTGAAGATAATGGGCAAGAGCAGAGGTTTGAGCCTTGGTAAATCTCTGAGAAATATGAAATGTAACTTCAGTGAAGGCAGGATTTCTCTCTAAAGGACTTGTTCTTAAAGATAAGCATGTGCTTGTACTGCTTGCTAAACTTCAGTTTCTGAGATAAACATTTTTTTTTTCCCCATTTTGCTTCAGGTTCCCCATAACCACTTCAGAACTTCAGTTTATCATGTCACATCAAAAGGACTATAAGAATTTGTCCTGAAAAAGACATCCTGGTTTATAAACTCACTTGTCTTATCACATCATAGAGTCCCTTTCATATAGTTTACCCTCATCCACACATCCAAGAGGTTTTCTATAAATTTAGTTTTATCCTTGATGCTTCCAAAATGTGTTACACTTGTTTTGTTTTATTCTTTTGATACTGTATTGAAACAAGAAAATTCCACAAGCTCATAACAACCATCACATAAAGACCATCAGCATAGAACAAATACACACAAAATTGTTACCAAATGTTCTTAGTATATACTTTTCAATAAAAGAGAAACAAAAAATATGAATAGCCTGACTTCTCAACATGACTACTTAATTACTTACTTGACAAACATTGAATAATAAAATGCAAATGAATTCTTTCAAGATTTTGAATTTTTATAGACATACAAGGTACAGAAGACTTTGGTGGGTGGGTGGTCTAAGAATTTGCCTTTTGTTCAACAATTTTTCTTGAGATATGAATAGGTCTTTGTTTCCTAAGGGAATCAATGTAACAGTGATATATTATCAGATCATTTCAAAGGCAAATTGGTAGGGAAAGGGAAAAAACATGAATGAGCATCTTTTGCAAAAGATTGACTATTGTAAGTAGGAGCTACTGGTAATGAACTCCAGACATTGCTGCAGGAGTGATAAGAACAGGAAATGCTTTGGGCAACATTGTTCTACAAAAATAGCCCTTTTAAAATGCAACATGGCTGGCCTGTCTTTAGCAGCATAGCCGTTGAAAGGATTGCATGAAATTAATTGTACCATAGATGACTCTTGACATGCTGGGCTCCTCCTTGTTTCAGATTCTGCTTTGTGATCTTGTTAAGCTCTGGAACTGGAACAGCAGACTCTTTCAACAGATAACACTAAGTTCAGCTACTCTTCTCTGTAGCTCCCTGTTATCTAGCATTAATGAAAAGATTAAGAATATCAGCTTATTTTCAGTTGATGGGAAAGGCTCTGGGGTTTTTTTTTTTACAGTTATGAAAGGAGTGTCTGACACAATCTGGGAAAGCACTGGCATTCAAACAAGTATTCTTCTGAACCCAGACAGTTATATAAGTTTCACTGGGTGCCATTGCCAATTTACCGAAAGCAATTTCTTTTGATATTACATATCACTTCAATGATGTTGTAAAGACACTGAAAACTTGAATATTTGCTACTTGTTTTCCTGAAGACTTTATTTGTTTGGGAATGTCAGATTATAAACAATGTAGTTATTCATCATTAACTTTTTCCCACTCTTCCCTCTGGAATAAAGTCTCTTTCAGGGAGGCTTGTTGGGAAACTTCAAATGACGGAGAGAACAACCAGACAGTAAACAAATGCAGAAGTCCGGTTGTCACGGAAATATTTTTAAGTCATGTCCTTAAAGCATTGCTCATACAAAGGTGTGCAGGTGTGTAAGCATGTCTACAGCTCATGTAAGACAGCAATTATCTATGTCCAAGGACTTTGCTGTTGGCAAAAGAAAAGAATCAAGGGTTTCAGTTAGCAGTTCACAATTTGGGCAGATGTTTCTTGCAAAAGCATGTCTCTTCAGAGGGAGGTAACATTTTTGGATAGAACCTTCTACAAAGTACCCACTACCACCTTTTCAAGACATTTGTTTGCTGCTTGGATTAAAAAAAAAAAAAGTTTTTTCCTATTATTTATATAATTATTGACTCCTTGCAAAAATTTCTAGTGCTTTTTAAACCAATCTGAGTTGGGGGGCCCCGCTGATGTGTCTGAAGGGAACTCTCAAGAAGTGAGAATTGAGGCATATTTTCCACACTTCTTTAACCACAGCTTTAGTCAGTTATTTTTTTATGAACAGTTCTATATTAGTAGACTGAAGATATATGTAGTAATTATGGTGGCTATCTTATAGAAAATATTCCTTCTTCTTAAAAATGAAATCATTTGATCACCAGTTTGTGTAACAAATAAATTCATGGAGACACAGAAAAGATCATATTTGGAAACACTAGGGTTTGAAAAGCATGAAGATATATTCTTACCAGACTCAATGGCATGGCTGTGATGGACAAGGTGGTGACATGGCCATTTTCCATTTCTCATATACTATCTGAAGCCTATGAGAAGCAGAATATAATTCAAAGTGATGCAGATTTTACTCCAACAGAAATCAGAAATGTGTTGGCTTAAAGGTGTCTGAGTCCTTGCAAGGCATTTTAGATCAAGCATAAGAGGAGCTGAGGAGAATTTCAGTTGAATAATTTGATTACTGCAATGAAACTTACACAGATATTTTGAACTTTTTGGGAAGACAGAATGTTTAAGCACCTTCAGAAAATACTCAGAAGTGACTAAACCAAAAGTAGCACAGGTCAGAAAACTACTTTTGTTTTACAACTTGAGGTTTCAGGGTCTCAAGCAAAAGTAGTCAGGAGGATTTTCACAAAAATGAGAAGCTATTTTCTCCTGGGTTTTTTTTTCAAATGAGATCAGTGGATGTCTGATGCCATCTGAAAATATTCAGTAGATCCCATTTTTTTCCTGAAGGCTGGAAGGTCTCCCAAGTTGTCCTTTGTCAAATTGTAAGCCCTGAGCTGATGTATTAGACACTCAGGGATGTCTAAAATGATGCCCTATGCCTATGTGTACGGACTTGCAGTCTTGATGTGTTTGGGCGTCTAGGACAACTAGGAGTATGTGAATGAGCGTTGATGTCTGATCCTACCAGGTCTGTGAAACTGAGGACCCAGTCTTTGCATCAATGTTTTGAAAGCCCACTTTCACACCCTATGGAAGGAATTAACCAGGGGGAGTCTAACAATTTCCCTGCTCGTATTGAGTTTTGAGTAGAGCAAAATACCAACTACAATTGGAGTTAGAAATATATCTTTTTTTCTCCAATCATCTGATTCTTTGTTAATGAAAAAAAGAAACAAAGGAAGTAATTTTCTCCCTTAAGATTAATAATCTATTACTCTGATGGACATTTTGCTTCAGCCACCAGCTAGTTCCATTAATTGTGGGATCTGCTATGCAGTTTGCTGCTAATTAGTGAGTAATACTCCATAAAAGCAATTGCGTGTGAACTCCTTCCTTTAAAAACACAACCCTCAATGGGAGTTGACTTCCTCACTCTCCTTTGAAAATTCCATCCCTGGTATTCCTTATTATATTAGTAAGCAGTTATTATTCAGAAATTATTATTGGCTAATTACATTCAATGGGAAGGCAGATAAGGAGGAAACCTCATGAGTAATTACAGTAAATAGCATGCATATCTTGTTAATGGTGGGGATACAGTGAGTGCTGAGAGAAACTCTGCTTAGGAGCTGAAAAGGATGCAGAAATAAGTAATTCCTTCTTCTGAAGACAAGTACTCTGCTGAACGAGCTCTTCATTTTTCACATGATTGCACTTGCATTTTGTCTGCAGCTATTTGCTGCCAAAGTCCTACACTGTTGAGAGATTGTGCTTCTGAGCACATCGCCAATCTGAGGTTGTCACAATGACCAAAAATGTTAAATTTATACTCAGAATCTTGGTAGGCACAGGAAGAAACAGCACTGCTCATATCACACAGACATCTTATTGGAGTAAATGCTTTTTTTCTCCCAAAACAAACATAACTGGCCAGAACTACAAGATATTATACTACAGAAAACAGGCTCAGCCCAGTCAGGAGGACTTGAAATGTCCTAAAAAAGGGCACTGAGTCCCATCCAACACAGCAAATGGGTGTGAGTGAGCATCACATACCCTCTGAATATTCTTTAATGTTGTTGCTCCTAAAGCCTGCTTGGATATTTTTCTGATAGCTTTTGGCAATTTTTCTTGGCATGGGACTGTGATCTGTGTTGAAATGATAAAGAAGACATTGTTACAATGGAGTCAGTGGCTCTGAATCATAACCCCCTGCATAATTGTTTCTGTCTTTTACTGGCAACTTGCTAATACTGAGGATGTTTTGGGTGTTTATTCTCTGTTATTGAGGTATTTACCCTGTGGTAAGTAGTCTCATGGAACAAGGAGACTGAAAGAATGGTTTCTTCAAGAGACTTTTCTGTGGTGTCTGAGGATAATAGGAAGATAAGTTAATTAATATCTGCAAGCTGAAGTATTTCTACAAGCCTGTTAAATTCTGTTATTCTATCTTTAAAAATAGTTCATGGCAATATTAATGAATGATGTATTAGAATATGAGAACAACTGTAGGAGGTCAGATCCAAGGCTCTTGCAGCTCAACATGCTCTTTCTTGTTGTGATCAATAACAAATGACACTACTCAGGAGAGTATGAAAGGGAAAAGCCTCAGATTCAAAGATTTGGTGTCCATTGTCCTGTATTGTGATAGGCAAAATGGAATGACACAATCTCTATAAAAAACTTTCTAACCCAGATCATGTAGGAACATGTGGTGTCTTCAGCAGAGGTTGAAAGAGAAAGAATCTCAATATGGCATGCCAGATCTGCATACCAAAAAGGTATGTCTGACTTAGATTTGGGTCATAAGTTTAGGTATACATTTAGTGAGTTTTTTCCCCTCCTTAACTATTTTTGAACCTGCCACAGGAATGCTAATCCACTGCAATCTGGACTCAGAGCTTTGAATTTCCAGCAGCCTTTTCTAATATATGGATAATTCTGTTTCTCACTGAAGGACAGTCAGCCTGGTCATAATATTGAGAAAGGAGAAGATAATGAGCAGTCAGGCATGATATGAATTTATTAAAGATGCATCCTTCCATGTGTTTTCTCTTTGATATATATATTTTAAAACATCTGACTCAGGCCAAAATAATTTAAAACTAAGAAAAGGGAACACTCCCTTCCACAACTACCTTGTACTCTTTGAAGATATTTTTTGTTAAGAATAAAGGTAGGCATGAAGTGCAAAAATTTTATTTTTTATTTACATGAAGAAACAAATATGTCAGCATTTTTGAGCCAACAACTTAGAACTTGATGTTTCCAATGATAAGCTAAACTTCTCCTATATACAAGGAAGGGATATAATTCCTTGCAAAATTAGTTTTGATGTTAACATTCATTAACACTATGGCTATAGAATCCTGTAGGGGAAAGCAAACACAACAGCCTTGATAGTCAAGTGATCAATCCTTTTGATCTAATATGTGAAGTTTTTAACTGAGTGGATGCTTCTCATTTAAGGACCAGTGCACATGGATGAGTCTTTATATCATCCACAGGGGGTCTCCTTTCTTATACTTGGAAAGTATCATTTATCCTTGAGCTATAACCTGCACAGTGCAACAAACACACAATTGTTGAACTCCCAGTGCTGTCAAAGAGGAGAATACTGTAAACTTTGCCAAAGATAGTGGGAAGCATTTGCCCAAAATATTTAGTACCAAGCTTGATTAGGATATATCAGTGTAAAATCCTCACATTGTTTTCTCTAAGTATTGAAATAGTTTAATGGTGTCACTTTAGATTGAAAGTATCTCTTAATAAAGGACCAACATATTGTTTACTTGACCCAAAGTTTGTAACACTGTGCATGTCTGGAGAAATAATTTTATTTCTGCTAGTACAGATCACAGCAGCAATTGACCCACTGTGATTTAGGGATCCTTTAATCTTTCTCCATTAGATCCAGAATTATTCAGCATTAAAGGTAGTATTTAATGAAGCTAAAATTAATTAATAACATTCATGTTTGGGCCAAAATGCATTGAATGTGTGAGTGGATCTCACTCAGTGATAGAAACACAAAACCAGATTTTAGAAATCCAAAAGTCTGCTAAGATAGACTGATCAGATTCTGCCCAAATCTGTTTTTCTCCTTGCATCCGCTCTCAACTGACATGCAAGTACATGAATTTGAAATTATGTACTTGTAACTAAGAACAGAACTTGGCCCTTCAGCTGTCTCTGCACTGCTTTCATAAAATTTTATTTTTCTTAGCAAATGATTTAAATATGTTCATATACATTTTTAATATATATATATATATATATATATATATATTTATAGTCCAACATAGCTATCTGTTCATTAGGCATCTGTGTTGTGGAGTAAGCCATGGATCAGCAGTTAAACATGAGGCTTTACACAGATTCCTATAAACCCTGGTTTATTTCAAGTCCAGCACAGATGTAGAGCTGTTCATCTTCATTTAATAGCTAGTATATCCCCTTGTATCATAATGATAATAATTTTCTCCTCTATGCCTCATAATCTTCATACTTCACCTCTTCATTAAATATTAGTTCCAGTCCATGATACTGACCTTACAGTTGTTTAAATTTCCTTAGTTTTTTCCCTATTATGTCTCTTTTTTCAGAGCCCAAACTGGAGCATTCTTGCAAGCTTAAATCTTGGTGAAACTTTCACTGAAGTTGATGCAGCCAATATTTGGTGGCCTGTTTTCATTCAAACTTCTTTTCGTGGCAGCTGTCACACATTTAGGAAAACTCAGGGCACCCTTGGCCCCTATATTAGTTCCCCCAATTAGGACAAGGAAAGAAACCCTGGGCTTGGCTCTTTGTGAGTATTTTGCTACTACTCATTTTGCTAAACAAATTGCTCCTGATGAAAATCTTTCTGCAAGGGCTCTGTTAGCACTCCTTTCTCCCCTCCCCACATTGGTTCAAGTATGACGACTGGGTTACTTTTCAGAGCACCTTAAGTACAATATAAACAGTGCTTACATTACATATTTGCAAAACAAGAATAAATTTTCATGACATTTACACAAACTTCTGGCTTACCTTGTGTAAATTGTGCATTCCCTATGCACAAAGAATGGACTTTATTACATTAGTGATAATAGGTTCGGCATTTAAAAAAAATATTATGTATTCCAACTCAATGCGAACTTACTAAAATATCAAAATTAAAGATGATAATGTTTGGATCCTGAGGATTAGGTGGGAGAAAAAAAACCCCATGAATGTGAAAAAAGAAGAAATTAACCTTAGATCCATTGCTGGCATCTTTAACTTGCACATGTGTTTGGCAACCATGAAATACTTGAAATATGAGACCTGGCAGTACCATGGTGCCAGACATAGCTAGCATTAGAAATATTCTTTCAAATTATTAAAAGGTGCTCTGAAACTGCTGCAAAAAACAAAGTTCCTAATCCTAAAACATACTCTTTACATTGAGCATATAAATATGTTACTGTACTTTCAAATAGATTGGAGCATATTTACATACCTAAGACTGATTAACTTCTGTCAAATGCAATTATGAAATGGCTCCAGGTTTCAAAATAACTTGCAATTTTACTTTAGAAAGTTTTTGTTTTCCCTCATGGTGCCATCATATGGACAGCTACAGCCTGTAGTGGCCAACAAAGGCTCCCTGTCACTCAACAAGTCTTCTGTGTCTTTTCTTACCAGAATTTCTTTTTATTACATTGATCAGAAGAAAGTGAGTGGGGTCAGCATTCGTTCACTTTCCATAATTTTATCAAGTTCTAAATGGTACTGATAAATAAGGTATACTTCTTAAGTGACAAATTACTGTAATTACTTTAAGTTTATTTCAAGTTTAGATGATGTCACTTCCTCCAGACATGTCTAGCCCAGTGTGTGGTGATTACATGAAAGACAGAAGGACACTTAAAGGTAAACTTTATAATCTTTGTGTAGGATTTTTATATAGACACCTTCCTATTTCCCTTCTGCAAGTATAGCATGGTTTAAGGAGGACTACTGCTTAAATCAAGGAAAATCAAAAGGCTGGAAAAGTGTACTGATTTGAATGAAAATGAAGTTTGTTTAAAAAAAAATAAGTTGGATAATCTGAAAGTGAAAAAACAGCTTTTTAAAGTGATGTATCAAAAAAACTTCTTTGACACCTTAATGGAATGATCCTTATTTTCCATTAGTATTATAACTAACAAAATTCAAAACTCTATTTTTTAATGCTGAAACCAGAAAAACTTGAGAGGTTCAGAACTGGAGCATGGGGCTTTATTTATTTCTTTTTAAAACTGAATATCCTAATGTTATGTGGGGGTTTTGTATTTTGTTTTTCTTTTCCATGGGCCATTCCAGCACTTTCAGTTTATGTTCCCTTTCAGAAATCGACAGAACAGAAGACGTTGTTGATGAGATGGACAAGCTGGTTCCGAGTCAGGTTTATTAAAGAGTAACTCAAGGTAGGCAAGTCAGGTGACTTCCACTTTATCTTTTACTGGTAATTGTCTACATGCACTTCAAGAATTCTATTATTAAAACATGATGTAAAGAGAGATCCACCATGCCACAAAGTGCTCTACGTATTCTGCAAGAAGTTAATATAAATAACATCAAGGAAAGAGAAGCCTATGCTACCTAGGCTGACAGTTTCCACAGTTATAAAATCTTCTGGATAAAAAAGTACCACAAGATCCTGATATAAAAACCATTCAACATGAAATGGAAACATGTCCCTCTGGTGCTTTTTGTAATTTTGACCTGCCCTTCCTTTGGCTCACTCACTGGGCTTTGCCTGTGTTTTGAATTGTCTGATGATTTTAGTTCACAGTCCTGCTCAGCTTGGTCATTTTGTGAGAAATTACTGCAGCTGTTAATCTCTGTGATCCCTGCAAGGGAGGGTGAGGACTGTGCAGACTAGCATTACTGCTGTCTGTATGGCTAAACTCTGGTCTTTATCCAATAACATGATATTTTCATAAGTCAAAATGTGAATTTCCCTTGGGAAGGTAACACCTCCAGGTTCAGGGAATACATAAATAAATTTTCACCTGCTGAGGCTAAAATGGTGGAATTTTGTCAGTCTTCTCCTGCAGTTGGCCTTCTGGGGTGTTGGCAACAGAATTCTCAGATCAGCAGACCACAGGCTTGATGATTCTTCTTGATCCCAGAGTATTTGTTATATCGTGGAGTTGTGATGTTTTGCTGGTCTGTATAATATCCTTTCCTTTAACGGTGACATAATCACCAGTACTCAATGCCTCATGCTGTGACACCATTGTGGGTTTTTCCAGTTTTGCTAAGTAAGATTTTGGATAGAACTGTGGTCATTTCCACTTGTCAGCAAGAACTGCTCCTTGCACTTGGCCTCTAGCTGCACAGCACAGCTCTATAAGAAGTTATTTAAAGAGATCACAATGGCAGAACTACAATATGCCTGTGTTACAGGAGTCATGTGCGTTGACTGCCCCCGAATGTCTGGACACTGAAGAAATTATCCATGCTTTACTCAAGATTTTCTACCTAGTGAGGCGTAAATGAGCACTACTGTATGCTGCAATCCCTTTACCAACAGCACATTTCTGAAAGTATCTGCTTGTGTTTGCAAGAAGGGTGGACCGTCAGCTGTCTTTAAACCTGTAAAGGCAGTCAGTGTCTGCAGATTTAATTTTTTTTTCAATATTTTCAAAAGAAGATGGGGCAATGAGCTACAGAAATGCACTGTTTCTCCTTTGTCCTAAGAGATTCTAAACATGCTCCAGGGAACAACAAAATTCTCTCTTACAGTAACAGCTCTTTCTGTAACTCAGAAAATTCTTCCCTGTTTATAGTCCTCTTTCTTCTATGCCAGTAACAAATATGGTAGAAAGAACTTAACAGCTGACAGTGGATTCCCTACCCTGACTTTTCTTCAGAAAACTTCTCAGACTTCTGGCTGTCACAGATCATTCAGTGTATTGGTCCTGGATAACTACACCCTGGATTTGATGACTGTTTTCCATAGCTGCTGTATTTTTAGAAAATTGGTTTGAGTAAGACATAGCCCAAGGTAACTGTGCTCAAGCTGTCTGGAATGTTGTACATGGAAAATAAAGATTAAACATTAAATTTAGAGATATAAAGCTTTTGAAGCACAGATAAATAAAAGTGGGAATAGCAGAGTCAGAAGCTCTAGGCACAGAGATGTACTGAAAGGAGACAAAAGCACCATTAATGCTTCACAGCATCAACACTGCAGAGCTGTCATCCTAACCCACAAAAATGCCTACACTTCTCAAATAAAATTATCTGCTCTATCCAATTCTTTATACTTGTAAAGCTGTGAGAACTGGTGACAGACAGATGTGGTCACTGCATGCCAGAATCAACAAAACTCCAAGTACAGCCCAATCCTCATATCCTCTCTGTTGAGAGATCAGCCTTCAAGTCTCCATTTCTGACAGGGGGACATGCTTGTGTCAGATTGGGCACAGGTTTCAGGAGGAGAGACAATATTCCTGACCGCTATATCTGAGGTCAATTATCAGCCATTATTCTATGGATAATTGATTGTAAAATAAAAAGGGCAATCAGGCAATCAACTCTATAAAAAGATACACAAAAGAGTATCTTTTTCCTTGTTCTGCATGTTTGCATTTGCAAACCTCTCTAAGGCTGTAAAAGTATTTGTGATGTGGGTGTCTAAAATGTAGCTAATTTCACTGGCAATAATTATTTTTAAATTTCTTGCACCCTTCTGCTGGTAGTTCCTCCTGTACACCTTTCTCTTCTAGTTCCTCAGAGTGTGATTTTTCAGCAGCCAGAATTTTAGCTAAATCAATCAGATTTAAAGTGGCTTGGAATAATGTGCATCCTGAGAATTGGAAGGACTTTTAAGACTTTTTGAGGCTTACCTAGAAATTTGGCACTGAGTTTTAAGGGCAGGTCCTCAGCAAAGAGGGCATGAAAAGTATCTACTTCTTTGTCTTAATTCAATGAGAGACTCCCAGACTCTGTGGAAATTGTTAGGTTTTAAAGACCAGTCTGTCTTCAATTACACAAATAAACTCTGTAGGCCTATCTGTCTATTAGGGAAAACATTGCTGGCATTGTTTTTAATACAATGTTTTTAATTTACTTAAAGGATAGGAAAATAGAGTTAAAACCATTGTCCTTCAAAAAGGACTTGGAGGAGAATGAAAAATAAGTGCTGGGTTTGCCTGTGGCGAAGAATGGATTTTCAGCAGACTGACACAAATTTTTCCTTCTTTTTCTGCCAAAATAATGCAATAAAAAGTAGAGACATAAATGAAACACATGTTAAAAGCAACAGGTCATGGGCCACATCCTAGAATTCCTATCAGTACCCGATAAGTTCATAAAACTGGGAGCCCTTGCCATGGAGCAGTTGGATAGGAGCTCATTGCAACCTTCAGGAAGACACAGACAGTATTTGGTGCTTCAAGTTGGAGAAAAAGAAGCACAAGGGGCTCACCATCATCAGGCCCATAATATAGATCTTTAGAGAAGCCAGAAAGAGATTTGAGTCATGTCTGCTGTCACTGTGTAGTATCTGAGGAGCCCCCGATGTGTGGATATGCTCTGAGTTTCAGGAGCCTGGTTGCTGTTCCTGTATTCTGAGGGAAGTCAGGGACTGTGTCCCCATCTGCCCATCTCACTCTCAGGACTGGCTTGGGGCAGCCCCAGGCTGTGTTTCTACATATGTGGCATAGCTGGGAGATCAAGGAGAGAGGAGGGAGGAGTGAGAACCTCCCAGGAGTTCACTATCCTATTCTCCTCTCCTAGAACAGGCTAAACCTTCTGCTGCCCAGTGATCTGCCCTGCCCAGGCTCCATCCTGAAGAAATGAGCAGTTGTCACTGAAGGTTATAAGCAACAGTGACTGGATGACTTACAGCTTCTTACAGGGCAAGAGTTTTGGTGCCCTTAGTGCTCAGGATAGAGATAGTCACAGTACAGGTCACACTTGCTGCTTTTTTCTTGCTCTTCTCCAGCTTGCTATTTTCATTGTCATTACATGTATGCTCCTTTTACTTCTTATGTTTCCAATGTTTTCATTACATCAAAAGCCTTTTACTTCATGGCAAATTAAAGATTTTAATAGTTCAAAACTTGATTTATTAGTAACTCAGTAATTAATTCTCAAGAGTTTATACTTTCCTTTTAGTATAGGTAGAGTATGCAAATGATATGACATGTTTTCTCTCATATAAGGTACCGTTACTAAAGGGAACATCTTGAAAGTCAAGTCCTCTGGAAGATTAATCTGTTTGACACTACTAAAAGGCAAAAGTCCTAGTTAAAATAAAATGACAGTTGTTTATATAAGCAGATCCTAGTTACTTTAATTATTGCTTTTGGCAGGATCCTAGAAGTTTAATCTTTGTTAAATCCTACAGTAATGTCTGCTGGCTATAGGGATTTAGTTACCATGAAAAAATATTCAGCCACTACCTAGCCTAAATACAGCTGTACACTAGGCCAGTGTTACCCAAGATAGTTTCACTTGAGTGAAATGGGAAGATTGTTCTCAATTACTAATTCAGTTAGAAGACTGAGGAAAATGAGATACGTATAAATCTAATTTCTTTAGCATAGCAGTTTAAAAAGGACTTTAGGTCTTTGAAGTTAAAAGATCATATTTGTGTTGCCTGATGTAGGTCAGTCATTGCAGAACAATTTGCTTCTTTACCTTTTGTTAGGGAAACCATTATTTTAAAAACAAAAAAATAATGCATTCATAAAATGGATACTAGCATGAAAATGGTCTGCCATGAGGGAAGAAATTATCCCAGTGTGCACTGAAGATTTCACTACAACTGCAGTTATACCTTGAACTTGTTATTGAAAGTATCATACAATTAAAGTATCAGAGAACTTCAATGGGCTGTGATTTCTGGGGCTGCTTGGTGGACACAGGTTTAGGATGGAGAGGGCAAAGTCATTCCCTGACTAGTGCTGCTCCAGCTAACTCCAACATCCATGGTCATAACTAGCACTGATGTTCAAAAAGGATATTTCTGCACAGTTCAGTGAGGTTTCTTTAAAGCACTGACACATTAGTTTGAAAATTCATTTTGACTACAGAGTTAGCTGAAATAATTAAGCGTTCTTTTACAAGGGACAGTTTAAAGCTGTATTTGATGGTACTTTTTCTTGAAGTCCTTTAGCACCACCAGGCCTTAACAACCTTTCCTGTTCTCTTGGTCTTGTGATTCAATACAGATCCATTAATTTAAGAAAAGCAGTGCCATGACTTTTTCGTATTAGCTGGTGATAATATTCCCTTTTATTTTTTGCTGCAACTCACGCTGGACTATATCTCTACTTCTAGTTCTCACAACCCAAACACAATATTTCTTTGAGAGCTTTAAGAAATAAAGATTACATGTGCATTTCAGTTCTGTTTTTTATTTTTTTAGTACAATCTCTGGATTTGCAAAGATGACTGAAATATAAAAAGCAACTTAAGGTATAGTTTCACGTATTTTTAAAAGATTAATGTAAGTTTATATTGCACTTAAAGGTATTATATCAAAATGAAAAATGAAATAAAACATCTAAATATTTCTGGAAAGATAGTAATCTTACTGATGGGAAATTTCACTACTGACAAACCCTTATTTTTTCTAAGGTTTATAACTGAAACTAAAGGTTTCAGTTAAAAAGAATCAATCAGATACAACACTACCAGAATATCCAATCATTCAACAGCAACTGCATGTGGCCAAGCCACATTCACACAATTCTGTTAGCAATCAAAGCAGCTGGTCTATATGCAGCTACATTACACTGAGATTATGTATCTTCACCAAATAAGCATTTTATAAGTTTAACATAAAGAAGGGTGACATCAGGAAAAAATAAATGATTGTGAAATGTTTGACAGTGACCCTTTGTGAACAGTATTTTAATACTAGAATGATTTAACCCATTCCCTTACTATTAGAGTGCTGAGAATTTTTATTCCTGGAGGAGTCCTTTTCCAGATAAAGTACAACATTCATGTACTCAGCCCTTGTGATAGCTGAAAAGACCTTGATAACACATCTTTTTATTAAAAAATGTCAGAAAAAATACAGAAAAGCATGATTTGAAAACAAAGCAATGGCTGCTTATAGCTGTCTTCTAGAATGAGTAGGTGTAGTATACAGAAAAAAGTAGATGTTTTTATGTTTATAACACACAATACATTTTTACAAAAGCAGTGATTTCAGCCACATCCAGCCACATCAAAATAATGTTTGAATCAAAACATTAAGAAATTTTTAAACTTATTATTTAGTATTGAGTACACAAGCCCTTAAATATCTCTTTATTCCAGTACATGTTGTATTAATGGGTGTTTTTGAATCGTTTTAGTGAGCTCTGGCATAAGACAGTAAAGAAGTTAAAAAAAAAAATGTTCCACACAAAGTTCTAGAACAAGAGTTCGTATGCTGTGTCAGAAATGATGTTGTAGATAGTGCTGACATTCTTTTTGGTACTGTAAGAGAAAAGGGGAAAGTATATGGAGGTTAAATGGAATTAACAAAACACATTAAACTATTTCTTGCCCATTAAAAACTGAAATTTACTCGTCTCAAAATGCTTTTTAGGCTATTGGATATAGATCTCCTGGCAACTGCAGATGTAGTCAGAGCAGTATTAGAAAAACAGAGATTTTTTTTTTCTGAAGTTCAAGACCTGAGCACTGCCTAAAAAGGCAGACATGCCTTTGAGCACTGAACTTTTGATATTTTTCTGACTTAAGTGCATACCAACACTTGGAGTTCAAAGCATGAATTTAGTAACCAAAGAAAAAACCATAATTTCAACTGTGATTATGTAAAAATGAACAACGTAACATAAATTTACCTGGGAAACCCTGACAATATCTGACTATTGTTTTGTTTTTCTTTTCCTTTTGGGGTGAATGGTGTTATTCACCATTGTCTGAATTATTTCAAAGTTAGCAAACATTTCTGATATGTGTAAAAGGGGAGATCTGTAGCAGGTAGAAACATGAATGCCTTCTACAATAATATTATTTGGTTCCAGGCTGAGATAGATGGCCATCCACCCAGGAATCCAGACAAACTCCTTCATTTAAGCCCCTGATGAAGTCAGAGGTGTTTTCTGGCCAGGTGGCAACCTGGGTCTCTGAATATACTAAGAAAGTTCCAAGGCTACCCTAGATTTCAGTGAACACAAGCTCTGCTACACTTGCAGCTGAACAGCCACAGCGCAGGTCGCTGGATTTGTTTTGTCTTTGCTTCCACCAGATCACTTTTCAGACAGACTGAATCCCTGATCCAGTTCCAGACACCTGAAGACTACAGCTGGCATGCAGGAGAGCATCAGTCCTCCTGTTTTCAGGGGTGGTGCAGATTGCTGTTGAACTGATAGGTCTACATAAGAAGAATCTAAAAGTAAATATTCCCGAAAATGAGGAGTTGAGAAGATGCCAAGGGACCAAAGACAGATCTCTCCTTTCAAGAAAAAAGTCAGGTGAAGGACTGCTGTATCTCATTGCAGCCAACAGGTATTTCAATAGAACAGAAAAGTTACCAAAGTTTTAATATTCTTTACCCACCCTGACCTCCCAAAAGTTTAGATGTGGAAAAAGGCATTACAGTATAATGATGACACGTAACAATCACATGTTTAAAACCTCTTAAACATTTGATCATTTTACTGCTTTAAAATGAATGTCACATTGTAACACAGTAAATAAATCCTCCCTAACACAGAAATCTTTTGCCTTAGTCAGCCTAAAAGAAATACATTCTTTTGTGGTTTTAAATTTAGCTTACAAAACCTGATGCTTTGAAAGTGGAAAAAACCCCAAGGCGTTCTTTCTAGCAGTAACTGAAGGAAAGTTTCACAACAGCAATGCTGTTCAGCCTCCCTTCTGGGCATGAAAATATTACAGAAGAGACTCAAAAGAGTGCAGTCTATTCCCTCTAAAGTACTAGACCCAGTATTATCCTTTATTTTTTGTGGGTACAAATACCTTCCTTCAGAAGACATCAATGAGAAAAGTTTGTAAGTAACCTGATATCAAATGGAATCCTTATCTACTGTGAGAAATGTTTCAGGTTGTGGATTAAAGTCAAATTCTGGTGTCACTGAAGTCAATAAGATTTTTATTGTTGACTTCATGTGAACTAGTTAAAACTTAAAATTTTGCTAAGAAATATGCTTGACATTTGACACAACAAGAACTTCAAGGGACCTTTAAAATGAAGCAAACAGAGCTTGGCTTCCAGCTGGACCACTGACCCTGCTGGCCACATTCTCAGTTATAATTCAGTCCCTTCTTGCTGGCTGGGAAATATAATGGGCCTTTGAAGTCTGTATTTCCTTCCTGTGTTCTCTCCAAGTCACTAAAGACTCATGACTCTGCTCTAACCTGGTCTCTCACACCAATCCATGGCCAATGGGTTGCACACTCTCCTCTGGTTGCCAGCATCCACCCAGCCGAGGCCCCAGGCTCCTGGATGCGGCAGCCAAAAGCTGGCTCAGAGCCACTGGCTCTGCATTCTTGCCACAGAGTCTTTAGTCTACTCTGGGGATGGGCAATCTACTCCGCCTCAGCTTCCTGACAGGTTAAAGGAATATTACAGGGTGTGCAGTAGGCCATGGAAGTACCAGTTGTGGGGAGTGAGGTGTTCTACATCAGCACCTTGGAAGTGGACTCCAGCTTCAGTCACTGGCTCTAGCCAGCTGTGTATTCCATAAAGAAGTCAGTAAAAATATCTTATGACCCCAGAAATAGACTATATTGTGCCCTGAAGAGTATAAATTAATAACCTAATTTTTTCTCATATTGCAGAGCATCTAACAACAAATGCTAGGTTTACAAGGAATTTTTCGTGTTTGTTATCTCTCTGCTCTTGGTTATTGTCTTATTATCTGCTTATCTATGACTTTATTATTCATGATTATATGGCATTTTATCTCAAGTGTACTTAAACCCAAAAAATGTAGGAGACATTTTCTCAGGTGAGAAACATGAAGAAAAAGTAGCCTTGAAACATTTTGTTGAAATGTCTTCTATTTCCAAGTACTGATGTGTATAAAGATGTGTATGACTACAAATAACTTATTTGCCCAACTTTGGTGAGAAATAAACATCCCTGGTCTTTGCATGGCCCTTATATTTTTATTTTCATATATCTAACAGTTACAAAGGTGAATAGCTTCTTATTAAAATGAAAAGAAGCTTTCTGAATACTAGTTCGGTTAAATATATTTAGTCTTTGTACTGCAAAAACATACAATACTGTACAATATGGTATTAAAAAGAAAACATATAAAATGGAGATATATTCCATCTCCACACTTCTGTACTGCGGAGTTATTCTTTCCAAAGGTCCTAGGCGTTGATAGTAGTTTAAGGAAGTTTTAACTTCAAATTCTTAAATAGTTAGACAAACTATACGCAAAAAGTTCAGAAAATGTTTTTCCAGTTATTTTTTAATTGTTTTTGTTAAATTAAACCAAAGCACTATAACCCTAATGAGTTCCTAGAACATAGGTATTTTGAATCATAGAATGTTTCACTTGGAATATGTTCTTATTATATTCCTATCTTATTACACCTCTGATGTTAAAGGAACACTATATAATTTCAAGTAACTGAAAGAAGAAGATTTAAGTCTTTGTTTAGAGGTAAGAATGCAAGTGCTTTTATGGATCAAAGCCACCATGCTTAACACTGAACCAGGTTTGCCAAGACTTCTTTCTGCCAAAACACAGACCTTGTAAAACCCAAAAACTTTTGGTTTGGCAGAGACAAATTAAAAAATATTGAGAAGATGTATTTCTCATGAAAATATTCCACAGGGCGCAGATTAGCCTGGAGAACAGTATTTACTCTATTGCTTGAAGATGCAAATTTTGATTACTTTTCTCATAGGCTTGAAACAAAGATTTTTGTCTCAGGTCACTCTAAATTAAAAAAAGTATGGACTTTCAGTGTAAAATTTCTAAGCTCTTAGTTTGGAATAAGTACCCTTCATAGCAGGGTTTGGAGCTTTCTCCCCCTTCCATGGTTTTTTTGGATTTGTTCTATGTTGATACCAAAAGAGATGAATTTTCTCTGTGCGATAAGGAAATTATCCCAATGCAGATCTATCCAGCAATCTGTAAAACTTAGACCCCAGTAAAAACAGGACTTCTGGTAGGCAAACTTCCAAAGAAACCTTGCAATACTATGATAAGGCAAATATTATGATACTTAAAATACTTTATTTTTAATTTTTTGTTGTTTATTTTATTATTTAATAGCATTATTTTATTGTTTATTAAAACTTGATGTTCTTCAGACTTTTTTCTTCTACAGTGATAGAAAGAGAGCTGTCTGAGGAAAGTGAAGGAGATCACTGAGTGATTCCACAGGTGGGTCTAAAATATATGTGGGACTTTATAAAGCGTTTCTACTGAGGGTATAAGGGACTGAAAAAAAAGTCCCTAAAATTTCAAATAAACTGATTTAAAGTCAGAAAACATAGGACAAATATGAATTTTCTTTACATACCAGGACACAAAATCTTCAGCAAGTTGTTTTCTTTGGAGGTCTATAGTTGAAGCCAAAAAAAATTCAGTTAAAATGTATGGGATGTCACTTCATGTCCCTGTCTTCAGAGCAGACATATCTGGTGACAAGAATGCCAGTCTCACTGCAAGTGAATAAGATAAGGGAAGTTTGTAGTTCACTGAAAATATTGAAAAAGATCAATTTTGAATGTAAAACACATTAAAAATACAAATAAAAAGACCCCAAAACCATGAAAAATCTAAAAGCAAACCAACCAAACCAAACCAAGAACATTTTTTACACACCAGAAAAACACTTTCAAGGATCTCCAATTCTATCTTACTTCTTGTTGAGATGATTTCAGAATTCAACGAAATATTTCAGTAACATCCCATAAACCTCTTTATGCAATTCAAGATTCAGAGTGTATCAAGGTTCAAATGACTGACATGAGCCAATTTAAAAATATCACAGAAGACAGATTGGAAGCAGATCCGCAGATCTTATCTTTCTCTTCCTGTGTGCTTTCTAGCTGGCCACTGATAGGTTTAAGCCATAGAACCTAATGAAGATATCAAGAAAGCCTATTTCTTACAGATTTCTTTTTTAGAACCTGGCATTTAACAATCATAAATGCCAACAAAACAATATTGTGGCTTGATGCTCATGGTTGTAATAATGATGCGATAGGAAGTGGGTGTCAAGTTCCCTTGGTGAGAAATAGGGAATAAATGAGACACTCTGAATCACCAATGAATCACTAATACAGTTCTGCTTTTGTTTTTTTGGCTTTTATTTCCAGACTCTAAAACTATTACAGTTTTAAAATGATGAATGAAGGTGAACATTTCGCAGAATTCACAAGCGTGTGGTAAGGGTCTGATTGCCATTAGGCTTCCTAAGACTATGAAAACAGGAAATTTTAACCACCAGCATTTATTGTTTCTTTTGGCTAATGTCAGAGTTAATGACTGTTCAGATTCTTTGTAGAACAAGAGAGGATGAGGGTGGAAGGACACCATCTTCGTGGCTAGCATGAAAACCACCAAGTTCAGCAGAGTTCAGGGAGGTCTGGATTTCTCTCACAAAATTCACAAGAACTCACTCTCTTTAAGCACACACTGTACTACATATTGTGCTGGAAAATGAACTATGGTAATTTTACTGTGAATAAATACATGCATTTTGATAGCAAATAAAAACAAAGTGGTAAACTATGTTAATCTGAGAAACTGGGAGCTCCCTCAAATTTTAAATATGGTGCTACAATTGAAAGAAATGTTGGGCTGTTAAAAGGAGAAATAAAATCACCTAGTTAGACTACGTGTATTTATGCAGGTGCATACATGGGTTCATTATCATCAGTATCAGCACTGAAATTGTTTTAAACAGAAGTTTCAAAAACAATGTCAGAGTTCAGATTGTCAGTTTTGAATGGACTGAATTACATGAATTGAAATATTAACTATAAAGGTACACATAAAGTTTATTCTGCATTGATTCTGAATTCCTGTAGGAGTTCAGCAAGCAGGACTAGGTCCAGGTTCTGGTGCCTTGTCACACCAAGCAGACAGAGAGCAGATCCACCGGTGTCAGAAGTTTTACTCTCCATTTGCTTTGTTTATTCTGTTCTATGTGACAAACTGCACTCATTGAGCAGGCAGGACCAGGGAGAGCCTGGGCAAATTTTGGTAAAGCAAGTGAAGAAATTTATCCTGCAGGTTTGCCATCTGGACATTTTTAGATGCATATATGTACAGCAATGTTTATATTTATTGACAATTACATTTGCTGTGGTTTTGATTTCTGCTATTAAACGATTGCATTGAATTACCAATGGTCTGGTGTTATAGTCTAGACAGGTCTCTGTGATGATTGTTGCATACATTTCAATACTCCTGAGCTTACAGTCCACTGGAGTTACACTAAGAAAATGCTGAAGGAAAAAACCATTAGGACTGTGTAGGACGATGACAAAGTGACAGTGTAATGGCTATGATGAAAATGAAGTGTGGCTTTATTGACTCATAAGTCTATGTGCTCTGTATTAATGTTTGCATTTCTACTGAGAGAAATTTCCACAGAAGAGAAGCACTGTGCTGCATGTTCGACTGATTTATAATTTTTTTAATCATCTATGCTTTGTGAATGTTTGTCTCTGGTTAAAAGGAAATTAACAAATTTAAAGCTGGTTCTGGCTGCCATCTCAGAGCAGAATAAGATAGGTTTAAGTTAATGTGTAGGTTATGACCTTGGGAACAACACCACCACTACTTTTTTTTTTTTTTTTTGGTTTTGCATTTTCTGGCACACGTTTTAATTGTAGAAGCACATTCAACTGTGAAAAGTCTTGTTGGGTCACTCCATACCCTTTTCTTTCTAAGCTGAATTAAATAAAGCACAAAACTTAGCTTCCAGCAAAAGCTTTCAAGTCAAGGACACAGTGTTCTTAACTATTACTCTCTTCCAGTCTCATGAAATTGTACATACATCCTGCCAAAAAATTCAATGTTTTTAAGTAAAACTAAGTTTTTTATGTTTTTCATGGAGCTAAGTAGCTTCTTCCATACCTATTGCATTGAATAGTGGTCCATAAATCTCTCTGCAGAGGTGAAAATTGAAACCCAAAACTTCCATAATTTTTTCCCACCTGTAAATACATTCTTGAATGTTGAGATTGTACAGTCAAAAGCACAATGTGGTCCACATCATGCCAGTTCATGGTGTTGTCAGTAACAATTAGGAAATTTTAAAATAAGAATATGAGAAACTAGTGGCCCAATTAGACCAAGATTGACTCTAAGCTTGTTCTTCTCCAGTCTTCTCCAGTTTGATTTTTGTACTATCAGACTTATAATAAAACCTCCACAACCATTTGGAAAACTGAAGCTCAATAATTATTGGTAAAGAGCCAGACATCTCTGTGCTTAAAATTATTTGCATAAATGCAGTTGTGCTTACTCAAAGATTGAGAAAGGCTATGGTCAGCTGATTATATTTTCCCTGTTTCCTAATATATACAAACAGCTATTCAGCATATCTTTTCATTTCTCATAGGCTTCAGCCACTCTATAGATTACATCAATGCAGCTTCACTGGGTACTTTTCATGGACTGCTGAGCTTAGTTCTCCCAAATGCAGGTAATTCTTCCATGTGCTACTAGAACTAAACTGTAGTTACCTACTAAATCTTCATAGAGCAGAACCCTAGTAAAAAAAAATTAATGCCTGTTTACGCTATAAACTCTGTGTTTATTTCTATCAGTAGCAGTACCCCAGATGATCCAAAGTATTTGAGGTCTAAGAATAATTTCACATTTACTGAGTCATATTAGAAGAGAGGCTTGTGAAAAGAAAGCTGGGTCAGTTGACCCATGAAAAGACTGATTTTTTTTACATTTTTTTCAGTCCCTTGTACCCTCAGTAGAGGAACTAAATTTCTGTCCAAAATTAACTGCAGAAGATTTTATAAATTTCCTGTGCATCCAAAGAGATGGAAACCATCTATGGTAAAGGGACAGGTTTTTCCTCTCCTGGTCTCCAAATATTTCTTCTGCTATCTAGTGACTCTAGAGAAAATTAAGGACCTGGGTTGGTGGAGTCCCCTCCACCACAGATAAATTCACCACAGGTAAGTAAAGCTGTAAGAAGACATAACTAAACTTACACTGTGAGTTAGAGAGTGATTCCACATAAAGATAATTCCAGAAACTGTATAGAGTGAGCAGGAGTGATTGACACTGTCTCTACCTCAACATGCCTGTAGTCCACCTGAGCCAAGCTGGGGAGACCGTGGTTGCCCCAGTCCACACTGAAGTAAAGTTGCACTGATGCCAGATCATTGGTGAGAAAAATTCTGTAACTTTTGATCAACAAATCCAAATGTATGTGTCCAGGTCTACATGCTTTCAAATATAATAAGTGCTTATACTGACATTTAAATTTCACAACCACCAAGTTTCTGCTTTCACAGACTAATCTGATGCCTTTCTAAACCAGACATAGTCTCTCCATTGTGAGGTTGAGCAACTATTTTTCTTAATTTTTTGCCTTCTACTTCCTTAGTTAAGGAGCAAAATAAAAAGTATACCTTGGGAGTTTAGGAAGTTATTAAGAAGAGAAACTTATTCAGGAAAGGAACTTCTTGTTTCTCATAGATGCCAGACTCAGACAGAAGATATCTTTTTGTCTTCTTCCCTCCTCACACATAGCCCCACCCTTCCCTCCAGCTACAAAATACACTACAGTTATTTGACTCATTATATTTCTTTACAGGAATCATAACTGAACATTGCCCTTTTGTTTATCTTCTTCAAAGAAAGTCCTGTGTCTCAGTGCACAACCTTTTCCAGACAGATATTTTTATTTTACAGTTTCAACTTCTACAGTTTCACCGGGCCAACTCCACCTCAGCATTTCAACAGTGTCAAAGGTGGAGAAAATTTGCTATGACTTCATGGTCATTATTCTTTCTTTTTGCAAATGAGATAAGCTATTATGAGTTGAGGGCAAACTATTTTCTGTCATACTAGCAATGAGTCAGCAACGTGTTATAATGCATGTGATCATCTCACTGCATGAATTTTCACGAAACTCTGTACAGGGTGTTAGCTTGTTTGCTGTGTGTTGTCTATGCCTTATTGTAGTAGTGCATTCAGAGAGTCCCTCTGAGTTGAAAATGACTGTGACTTGATGGTAGAGAAACTCACCTGCAGGAGAGTTTCTTCCTTCTTATTCTTTCTACTTTCCTTCAAGATTGACATGCAAACTTTCAAACTAAGAGCCTTCATCTGAAACCATGGAGTTACATATTTTACAGAATGATCCTTAAATACTCATTTTGAAGCTGTTTTAATTAGTACAGTTAATGACCAGAGGAGAGATAGACACACAGGGTATTTACACCGGCATTGATCAAGTACTGTAAGGCAGCAGAGGCAATAGAGGTGCTTTTGGAAGAGCCTTTAGACTGTGACATATATAAAGGAAATAAACCTGGTGGAATTCTGTCAATGATCTATTGCACTTGTGAGCATTTACTCTCATCTTTTAAATGCTTGATGATAGTAGATCTGGGGCAGAAAGCTGTTTCATATCACTCATGTAATAAAACAAAAACGAGGTCATCTGCCTTATCTTCATTTTTTTATTATTAACTAAAGAAAAAATGAAGAAAATATATTTAGCCCATAGTTTTTGAAGAATGCTTATGTTTTGAAAAGTTGTAGTGTCTGACAGAACCGTATTTCATAAACCTGCCATGGGATTTATAGCTAATAAACATTAATATTATGTGGTGAATATAGCCCTTGAACCACACTTTCATAATACTCCACTGCACCTTTGACAAACGGTAGAGCATACTGGGAGCAGTGGGAGTCTAGAGGGAAAGAACAGACACTAGAGAAGGAGACTTGGCTGGAAGGACAGCTGTGGTAAGGCATGGAGGAGATCCCCAAGAAGTCACCTGTTGATTACACTGTGCAGATATCATGTTGCCTGGAATGTAAAAATTAAAAAAAAAAAAAAATTACAGAGGTAAAACAAAAAAGAGGAGGAATGACATTTCCTGCAATCATGTGAAGTAGAATAAGCAGAGTTATTTAGGCCATGAATTAATCCGTGAAAAGGGTTTTGTGTGAAGAGAATTACCTGCATTGATTGCTGGTCACTGTAGCAAAAGAGCACAAAGGCAAAAAAATTATTGTGGTAGCTGGTGACAGGTAATGTTTGCATTCAGCTACCAGTTGGAAACATCCTGGTCTTTGCCAGGAGCTTCACTGAAAGTCTCACACTGGTTTGCACAGTGAAATGGTAAACTTTAGTTTCTACTAGTTTTCTCTTTAACTACCTGTTGTGTTATACTTCAGATTCCCTTCTGAGATATGAAACAGAGGAACTGGAAAGAATTTTTCTTAATTTTGAGGGTTTTGGGGACTTGTTATGGAGGGTATTAATGTCAACTCTTATGGAGAGATTGTCATTGATGAAAATTTAGAAACATCTCTAAATAATTTACTCTTATTTTTCCTTTTTTTTTTTTAGTTCCCCCTGCCAAGACACTGTGTACTTGTGTCTCTTGGATACATTTGTAAAGCTTGTTGTCTTTTGATATCAGTTCCCATTCTTTATATTTCCCCTTCAGGAAAGAAAATTTCTCTTCAAATGAAGAGTCAGTCTTAAAATAAAAAAAAAAAAAAGAAGCAGGTGGACTACTCATTTTAGATAAAACACATTATTCTTGAAGGTAATTTGGGTTGTCTGTTTCTGTTGGTCATGTCAGGACATATTTACTTTACCTGCAGGAGCAATCTGACTTCAGTTATTTCTATACTTTGGGCTGAAGCTCTATCAAAAGCAAAAGCACATATGTGTCTATTGCAACTCGCAAACTTTGTGAAAGGCTCAACAAAGCACTTTATCAATGTGTTTAGCTTTCAGAAAGCAAATTTGTATCTCTTTAACGACAAATGCTTCAAATATTAAGAAGAATATAATTACTAAATAGCTAAAACAAAGCGCACCCGAGCTTCCTTTCAAAGATGATAATTGAGTACTACTATTATGGAAGATTGTAAAGATATGATTATAATTTCTTGGTTCTTACTCTCAAGCAATTTTTTATTCCTGCAGTGGAAAAATTCTCCTTTAACACAAAATACAGATTGTTTCTTTCTCATTGCAATATCTAAAATGTATGCCCTGATCAATGAGTTGTTTCAAACAATAATTGTGTCACTGAGAAACACATTACTGGGATGTTTTCTTTAGTAGTGCTAGAACTTCCTTTGTACACAGAGTCTCTTGCTTCTTATCAGTCTGGAGACTCTGCAGACAAATTACCTGCCTTTCACCTTTCTGCTAGAGGGTGGAAAAAAGATTACTAGAGGGAAAAAAAAAAGACTTCGTAAGAGTTTTGTGTAGTAGAGTTGGAATCTGAGACAGAGGCAGATAACAATTTCAGAAAAAAAGACTTTTAAAAAAGCAGAATGGAAAAGGAAGATAACAAGATAAGTTATGCATTCTTTTACATTTACCTTTGAAGCTTCTACTTTAACTTATAACATTCTTTAGTTTTTATTAATAAAAAGTACTATTTATTAGATGTACTATTGTTACTATTAACCTTCTGGTAGATGAGCAAGTCTCAGGGAAGAATTGTAATTTAGCTGGAGAAGAAGGAACAGAACATATTAATCTGCTTTTCCTTTCTTTTGAAGTAAATTAGAGAAGTGTGAAATTTTTATGGCATAGGATCTGGTTCCTCTTTCTCAATACAAGCTGGACTAGCTTTCTTATCATTTCATAATAAAGGGGAGCAGAATCTGTCTGAATGATGTTGAAAATAAGATCTGATAACTTTAATTTTAATTCATCCATTTCAGGGAAAACCAGACTTTGAATGTGACATTTGTAGATTAAAAGTTTCAGAACTGTCAGATCTTCCACCCTCTGACCAGCATTTCCAGAATTTGAGACCAATCACTCACAATGATTGTCATGAAAAGAGCTGCTTTATCAAAGTCTTGCAGGAAAATCTGAGAAGGATGATATGAAGTTAAGTCTGATGAAGGTTGATACTGCCATAGGAAGTGGGTAGTGCTGTACTCATTACACTGGAGAGAATTGAACCTGCTGTGTCACTCCCCTCCTCATATGGACAGGACAGGGAGAAAATAAGGTGAAAAAAACTCATGGGTCAAGATAAGGGCAATTTAATAAAGCAAATGCAAAGGTCATGCATGCAGAAGCACAGGAAACGAAAATATTTTTTTCTCTGCTTCCCATCAGAAGTGGATGTCTTGCCACTTCCCAGGAAGCAGGGCTTCAGTACACATAGTAGTTGCTCCAGAAGAAAAATTACGTAAATAACAGATCACCCCTGACCCCACTCTCCCACCCCCCTCCTCTTTTCTTTGAGCTTCTATTAGTGAGAAGACACATGGTATGGAATATTATGGAGTACCCCTTTGGTCAGTTTGGGTCAGCTGCCCTGGCCATACTGTCTCCCAAGATCTTGCCCACCACCAAGCTGCTGTTGAGGGGGGAATGTTGGACAGAGGTGGTGCTGTGCGAGCCCTTCTCACCAGCAATGGAAACACTGGTGTGTTATCAACACCTTTCCAGCTGTCAGTGCACAGCACAGCACTGTGAGGGCTGCTATGGGAAAATTAACTCCATCCCAGCCAGAAACAGTACACCTGCTGAGACACAGCTAAAATGCCATGTATGCATTTATATTAAATCATGCTGATGTACGCCTTCATATTAGATCATCACTGAAAAAAATCAAAACCATTCCTGGAAGCAGGGACCACTACCCCAACCTTTTGCTGAAGCTGCATCTGAAATAAGCACGTGAATTAAAATTAGTTCAATTCACTGTTGTTTTCTCAACAACTGTGTTATTTGAAATCTTAAAGAGAAGTGTATGCAAAAGAGTGTAAACATATGCCAATATACATTGAAACATGCATGAATAAAAAAGTAGAAATTTTCTCACCAGAATTATCTGCTAAACTGTTAAGTCTTCAATGGTAAAAAAGAGGAAACAGTCTAATTGCTCTGTGCTTTACATCTTCACTAACTGCTCCAAGATTTCTTGAGCAAAGACTTGCCAGAAACCTGTGGTTTCCTTATGCCTCAGAACTATATTGATAGTTACTTGTATAATATGGTGAGGTTTCAATTTGATTGTCAGATTCCAGCATTTCTGTGATTCATTTTTACTAAAAGAAGTCACCAATTCCCCTCCTCTTAAAATCACTTTTCTGGATGATTAAGAAACACAGTTCCACACTATCATAGGACTTCCCAAATTCTCTTTCTTCAAATACTTTGTCCTGAATTTCCTTTAATGCTGTTCCCAGAAACTGACTCATGATTCTTTATTAATTATAGAATATGTTAACTTAGTGAATTCACTAGAAATGTGTTTTTCTATTCTCACCATAGCTTGAAGCATATATCATTGCCAAGGCATTATCTCTAACTGATCTTGTACTAGTAGTGTAAATGTAACCTTTTTATGATTGATCCTTTAAAACTCAGCCAAATTTTAAAAAAAATTTTAATGTAGACCTGATTTCATTTCTATGGACTACATCTTTAATTGTATGAATAACTGTAGACATTTAAGGCTAAACACTAATTTCATGAAAAATTGGGACTGAAGCTTTCCTACTGTAGGTTGGCCAGTATTTTGCTCTATTCATGCATAAGTTTATTGCTGATATGGCATATTGCCCCTTTATTATGATTGGGGGTTTCCATTGTAATAATCTGAATGATACTACGCAGGAAGTAACCCACTTTTGTGAATTAGATGCATAGGTTTATCCCAGTGTCAGGAAATAAATGGGAATATTCCAGTGTTAGCTTCAGATATATTCTCTGGTATCATCAAGGGCATGTTTGGAGAAAAACCTTGTGTTTGTATAGAGATGGTAAGTGGAGCAGTTCATATTCTTAGTTATGTTGTGCCCTCTGGCAAGCCTGCCAGGACAGTACTGTGCTTGTTTTGTGAGGAGAAACCTCCTCCACATTCCAGCTTGAGCATATCTATTGTTTTCAGACATAAACAGATGTCTTCCTTACCTAAGGGAAGCTCTCAAAAATCTGGAAGTAAAACAGAAGAAGCTGATGTGAAACCACAACAGTATTTGACCTGTCTGCATGCATTAATAATCTCAACTTTAGCTGAAGGCAGAGTTCTGTTGCATTCCGTTTTATTTATTTGCATGGTTTCTGCCCTGCCGTATGGAAGAGCAATAAAGGATATTAACATTAATTTAATTTTAAAAATTTCAGTTAGGATTTTGTTAAATGCGTACATGCTTATTATGTCATTCAGAGTCTTTAAAAGCAAGATAATTCAGGGTTGCTTAAGAAGGGCTGGGAAAAGGGGGGTAAACGTATTCTTCCTTCTGCCAAATTGCCCTCTATTTCACAGGCCAAAATCTCAAAATTTGAGATGAGATCTAACTACAGATCGAACTGCATCAAACTACAGATACAGGAGAGCTTTTTATAATAATTCTGATAGGGTGAATGAATTTTCTTTGCATGAATCTAGTCTGACTGCTAACAAAATGCATATATTTGGGGGGGGTTTGACATCTGTACATTTACTTTCTGTGACAGGCTGATCTGTCTTTTTCAGCCTTATACAAATGTCTGTAGGACATTCAGACGTGTTAGAGTTTAGCTGCCTGTGGGAGGTAAGGTGATAACTCCAAGTAGGTCAGGTTTACAACTCCTTCATGAAGACAAGGCACACTAAACTTACTCTACATTTGAGATTCATCTCCTTGAGTGCCTTGTCTCTCTCCTCACCCATCTATGCCATGGTTACACCACAGATTGTATGATGACACTAAAACAATGCTAATATTGACTAACTACTTGGAGTATTGAGAAAAAATATGTGTGTTCAAGGGCAGCAGGATAAGTGTATTGGTGAAGGGGAAGAAAGGGAAGTGTTGAACACAGCGCAAGAACAAAGGAAGTGGAGAATTTTTTGAGTGAGGTGCAGTGCCCCCAGCAGAGCCCTATACTGGAGTCAGCTCTGCAGCTGCTGGGAAAGCCACATGTCCCAGCACAGCAAAGGCTGATCCAGCATCTCTCCAGCAAACCACGGGGCTGTGTTTGCTGTTTGTGTCGTAGTGCGCAGTAGACAGCTGGGTTAGACCTGAGTCAGACATCTCCCTGCAAGGTTTTATCCATTTACAGAAGTAGTAGCTGGGATGCAACAAACCTTATGTAAAAGTAAAGATAAACTTTGATTACCAGAAACCTAGATTTTTTTAATTATTATATTTAATTCAGAGGCACCTGATGGTCAGAATAGAATCAGGTCGTGATTCCTCAGTCCTGGAATGATGAAACTATAGTTCTGCAAGAAGGAAAGAATGATAATCTAGAGCATGGTATGGCAAAAAAAAAAAGTGATGGAAGGGTTCAAGAAATCAAAATCAATTCTACTTTTAATTCTTGTAAAATTTAAGTGCAAGTAGCCTCTCATGCCTATAAAACTCAGTGAGACATAATTTAAAATAAGAGACTAAATATAACCTAAAACTACTCAGAGACAGAAAAATTTAATCGGTGTCATTCATAAGTAAACTATAGAATTTAATTTGTTCATAAAGCAAACAAGGTTTCCAATAGAAATTCTTAAGAACTATAGCTATCACAATAGACTGCTATCTTTGATTTCATTATTTCTGAATGTGTATCATCTTGGTTTCCATGCTACAGTAGTGTGATTCATATCTTGTGGTTAAGAAGACTGATTTTTTGTTTCAAAAATTTCTACTGTGAAAAAACATCTGCTGAAATGTAGATAGTTTGTGTGTGTGTGTGGATGGAACACGTATTCTTTATAACCTCCTCCAGTAAGAAAAGACTCATCACAAGACAAGTAACAACACTATTCTCACAGTTGTACTCTTGGCACATTATCCCCTAATGATATGATCAAATATTTTTTCTATTTAGAAAGAAAGGTGTCATGTGATATTTATATGGATGTGATTTGCATAATTTCCAGGTTGTAGATGCATACATTATTCTCATTGCAGGGAAGACTGTTTCTATAATTTAACATTTTATAATCAAAATTGATAGTCCATAAAATCTGATAATTTCTATTACATAGAGCCAAGCTTCCTTACAGTACCAAAAACCACTTCTTCAACTGGAAATTGCTTTAAATCTTAAGAGCAGGGAGGTTTTCTTATCCAGTTGTAGTTTATCAGGCCAAAGTGGGAACTGTCTATCATGTTAAAACATGAGTAGTCATTGACAGGAGCTCCCTACTACTGGTGGCATCTCTCAAGATTCCACATAGTGTTCATATGTTTAGACTGGAAATCCACACTTTTGTATCTCTATACTTCTCTGTTCCCTTTCTCAACTGGAGACAACTCGCAGAAGGAGTGGTCCCCTTCAAACTGTTTATGTGATCAAGCTTGTGTGAATTCTCAGAAAAAAAATAAGTAGTCTGCTAGTTCCTAGCACATTATAATTTTTTCTGTGTATAACTATTGTTCAGCAGGCACTAAGGTCAGCGTTTCATCTGCTTTGTTAGGTATCCCAAGCAACTTCACTGCAATTATCAAGACCAGAGGGATAATTCTGCAATACTTTCCACATACATCACTCTAGATAAATAAGTACTCATCCTGTCAATTTACATAGGTAATTTCATACTCAGCCTTCTCTTTTTCTTGTTTCTTCAGCCTCACACACTTAACAGAAAATTCACAGGTCTTCACAATCCCTCCTACCCTGAATTCCTCAGAAGTACATGCTCTCTGTGCTAAATATATCATATAAAACACAATTGAAAATAAATTTGCCATAATATCATGATAATGTTTTGCTACATGTAAAACGTGTTCATTTCTCTTTCTTCTTTAACAAGAAGAGAGAGAAAAACTGAGTGCCTGAAAATAGTCCTTTACTCATTTAAATAAGTTTTTTAAATCAATGTTACACATAGTATGCTTACTTGTCCATAGAAGAGCTCAACTTCATTCCTTAATTATTAAAATTAAACTGCATTCTAGATTGTAGAGAATATGGCATATTAAAATGTGCGCATATACCCTGGCTGGTTCTTTGAAACATGGGAAAATGTATTCCCACAGCTAGAGTAGTTAATGTAACAGATGTTTTATCTCCTTGTAAACTGATTTTTTCCTTTGGCTGCTTCCTACTATGAAAAGCAGAAATGTGCATTATGTTTGATAAGCAACATGGTATTCAAAGACTGAAGTATTCAGCTGTGACTCTAAGAAATACTATTTCATCATTGGTTATAACTTTCCTCAGTGGTGTTGTGTCATGATTTTCTTTAACTACTATTCTTTGGATTTCTTTCCTTTGTCACAGTTAGAAATGGAGGTCAATTTTGCACAATTTATAGGCGTATCCTATATGTTTTCTGGATATTAGCCAGCACTAAAAGAATGCTTTTGATTTGAGATGTTGGAAGAAAGCAGTCATAGAGTGAAAGTGGGTGTTCCCCTGTTCTCTGACATTTTAATAAGATGAGCTAAGCTTGACAATCATGTATTCCTCTTACCTCAATGGGATTGCTCTTTCATGGAAGTGATCATATACTGTCTAACAGGGAGGCTCCCTTGGATAGGGAACTGACAGTCTGATCATCACAACATACATTGTGTCTATATGCAGCTGTGATCTGATTCCTTATGGAACTTATGTTTTGAGAAGTCTTTTTTTTTTTTTGTTTGCTTCTCATTTTTGTACATACTAGTCGTAGTTTCAGCTGGGATAGAGTTAATTTTCTTCCAAGTAAACTGCTACTGCTGGGTTGTGCTTTTTTCATTCAATGTGAGGATTATGTAGATAACACACCTATACTTAGTTTTTATTAAACAGTGCTTGTACTTAGTCAAGGTCTTTCAGTGTCCCATGCTCTGCTGTTAAGCAGGTGCACAAGAAGCTGGGAGGGACCATAGCCAGGACAGCTGGCTTGAACCAGCCAAAGGGATGTTCTGTACCACAGGAAATCATTCCCAGTACATAAATTGTAGGGAGTTGGCTCAGAGCAGTTGATAGCTACTCAGGGATGAGCTGAGCATTGATGTGCAACTGGTGAGCAATTGTATTGTGCATCACTTATCTTCCTTGGGTTTTATTTCCCTCTCTCTAATTGATATCTCCCTTTCCATTACTATTATTACTATTGTGTTGTTATAATATTCTATTTTATTTCAATTATTGAGCTGTTCTTATCTGAACTCACAGGTACTACATTTTTTGTGATTCTCCTTCCCATCCCACCAAAGGTGGTGGGGAGGGTGAGCAAATGGGTGCATAGTACTCAGTTGCTGGCAACATAATGGCTAACACTCCACTTATTCAATTTTAAAATATTTTCCTATTTTTTTTTTTGGTAGATATGGGGCTAGTTGTGAAGGAAAATTATTCATTAGTGTCTCTGTGTAGAGACAAAAAGCCTCTTAAACAAAGGAGTCCAGAAAAATATAATGGCAGGAGAAATTACGTTGAAGATTTTGTCACCTTCGGAAATAATTGATGTAGTTTCAGATCTATATTTCACTATTTGATTGTATCAGTGAATACCTGGTATTGAAATAAAAACATGAATCTTCAGTTGTGGTTGGATTTCCGTCATTTTATCTGATTAACAAATACAGGAAGGTCTTGTCTATCAAGTGGTTTAATATCTCTGTGCTATAAATGTCAAGAAATGGCAGAAATTTTCACTTCTGGGCTGATGTACCTAAGGGAACAATCCCTGCTTAAATTAGAGGGATGAGCAGAACACAAGAGTAACACTTAGAGCATTACTAGGCTGCTTTTGTCTGAAATATATCCAGCCATTCACACTGTGCAATGGCAGGGGTGTATAAAAAGAAAAGGGGGGTGGTGTCAACCACCCTTTTAGAGACGTTTTAGAGCCTACCAAGAATGTCAAATTGAAATGTCAACACCAAAACAAAAGTGCTTTGCTGCAATATAGCGGACCTCAGTGTCAACCTGGTGTCACTGAATGCAAATCTGCCTTAAAAGATTAATGATTTCTGCCCACTATACTTCAACTCAAGTTCAAATTTTAAAGTAACATTAATAATCACCCTGCCCCCTAAATTGTTTTTTTTAAACATTTTTTTAAAGAAGGAAACTTTAGAAACAAATGCTGCTCTTACTTATCAAGTCTGGTAAAACTAGTAGTAATCAGAGAGGTGCAGGAAGAATTCCCTCAACACTTAGGTAGATTTCTGGCACATGAAGTGAGAGTTCTGACTTTTCCCCTCAAGAAGCCAATGGAGACCCCAGCACAAGAGTTTCCCTGGGAGCTAGGGCAGGTAAACAGTGTCTCTGGACTACAAAGGATTCTAACTGCAGGAAATGTCTCATGAACCTCAGTGAAGGGTAGTTTCTTTTCTCTGTGAGGTCTAAACAACTTCTTACCTTTCACTGGGGACCACAGTGCCTTTTAGCACAAACTAAACCTGACAGCTTGAAAGTAGCAAAAAGCTCTGCTCTCTGAATCTTTTGACCCGGCCCTTTATACTGCAATGTCCCAAGGCAAAATTCCTTATTTCTTTGCCACTACAAAATGTTTGCACTTCAGAGGGACCTTTGCATTTCTTCAACCTCTACAGAAGCTGTGTATTTGGGGAATGACTGAACAAGACTGTCTCCCACATCATCATTCTCTTGTGATTTTTTTGTTTCTTATATTTGTGAAGCCACTGACTTGTGATCTGACAAAATAGAAATAACACCTTTTCTTTTTGGCAGATAGATGGACTTCTGAGATGAGCATTAGCACCTACCCAGTGCAAACATGCAGGGCAATGTTGATGTCCTAAGGCTCAGATCCCACTGATGAGTGAAACAGACATTTTCATGATGAGCTCACAGAAATGGGTGATCGTATGGTTAAAAGACTAACACTAAAGTCAGAGGCTGAGGTGAAGAAAGACCTGGAATGAAAGAGGGTAGAAAACTTTCTCCTGCTAAAGGCCAAAGGAACCATGGAGACTCATTTGGTCAGTGTACCACCTCTTAGAGTGTGGTGGCAGAAGCAACCCAAGCCCAGTGTGGCCACAGGACTTACAAAAGGGAGTTGGGGGCCTAGTCACTTGTCTGAGATCAAAGGCTTTCTAGCAGAGATTTAAGAGCACACAATTACAAGCAGGTCAGGCTGTGCAAATTTTCATTGCCTGCAGCTGGGAAAATATAAAGTAACATTTCCAATTTATAATTTGCTCCTGGCATTGCTGATGATACTTAAGTAGTGGTTCTTAGAATAATTTAATCATCATACTCAAATTTGGCTCAAGATTTTTCTTGTATTTGTATATATTTAGAGTCGTCCATGTCTAGAGTTTGTTAATTACATCTTTTCAATCTGTTCGCCTTAGAATTGCAGAGATCCTTTTATTTAAAGTATCAGTGGGAACATAATAAACAAAGAGAGGAAAATAATCAAACATAACTGCCTTTAAGCTGATCCACATAATGTTATATTGGATATCCCATCAAAATTAAAAATGCCTAGAAAAGAGTGATTCTATTATGGCAGTGAAAGCCAAATGCTTTCAGCTTCTTGTTGGAAAGAATAATCAAATTGCATCATGTTGCTGCCTTAATCCCATTAGGGCTTAAAGAATATTAGTTTTTTCACAGCCTCCTTTCATCTAACACTAGACAAACCCTGTTTTAAATCATTGTTCGGAGCTGCTTTATTATTGTAGATCCCAGTTCCGTGTTTCTCACTCACACTGAAAATGGCCTGTTTTAAGAACTGGCAGATTAATATTACCATTTCTAAAAAATGAAAATAACATTTATTTTGTCATGCAATTAATTATACATTAATAATCTCAGTTCTTTTCATTTTTAAGAGACATGTGCTTTTAGCTTATCTGCAAACTAAGGTTTTGGAAAATGATATTTAGGGTTGTATTCAGTCATATACACTTCAGTCTTATTACAAGTCACATTACCACAACCTTTTTTGTGGTTCACCCTTTTCCCAGGAGCTTCATGTTGTTTTCTCATACCTTTTCCATATTATTATCAACACAGAATCTTTCTCAGTCCCCAGAAGGCTTGTTTAAAGCTACTTGTTTCCAGTTTGTTTCAAGTATTTTCCGACAATATCCTTCCATGCTGTTCAGAGCAGCTATTCACCAGATGCCAGATGCATTAAGTAATCTTCAGTTGGCTCCTTTCCTCAAAATTACTGATTTCTATGCCAAACTGATTTCTAATTTTTGGACTTCATAGCTGCTGATTGCGCTGTTACCTCAAAGCAGTTGTTACTGGAAGCAGTCCAGGCATCAGTGACTACTGTCACAAAACTTTCAAAGAATTCTCATCCCTTTCTCAATCCCTTTCTCAATACCTTTCTCATGTATTTTTCCTGGAATTTCTAAGGCTGAGCAACCAAACCTCAGTAGCAGTAGGCAATTGTGGAAGACAGAACTTGCTGCAGAGCTAGAGTAATCTTTGAGACCTACATTTCAACATCTTATTTTACACCCTAAGTAATGTGTTTTGTTTGGTTTTTTTTAATTTTTTTTTTAATTTTTTCAAATTTTTTTTTGTTTGTGTTTTTTTTGGTTTTTGTTTTTGTATTTTGTTTTGTTTTGTTTTGTTTTTCCTCAGAAATTATTTAAACCTCTATGATACTGTAGGTATAGTTCGTGGAAATTACTTTCTTGGCTACCCTATCAGGCCCTTCAACATTTCATCTCAGAGAATGAAAAATCTATAAAACTACAACACAGTTTCAGATTTTCTCCATAGCCAAGGTGTCTTGCAGGTGGTATCTTGAGGGCTGTCCTAAACATTATAAGTCATAGGACTGAAAAATATGAAGATAGGACTGCTTAGTGTAAAATGCTACACACCACTGAGTCTAGAGGACGAACTCTATAGTGCAGGAAAAGATGCCAGTGATGTTTTGCTCCATTTGCATGTATCTATTACGACACTGCCATCGATTACATGATCATGGGCAATCTTATTCCATACTAGTCTATGTTTATTCTGAGCTCTCAAGAATTACATAAGAAGGAAGGGTTTTTTTGCAGTAGGCTACAATTTATTACATTTTTGTATGTGATGGAAGTATCTTTGGTAATTTACAAAGCTACATTCAAGTAGGATATTAATACTGCTTATCAATTTTCTAGGATTCATCTCCCTTGTTCTTATTTAGGCCTTTAAAAAGCCTATTTTTTCTAACTACTTCATATCCTGAAGCAGATGTTTTGCTGATCCTTTTCTCAGAAAAAGAAGAGAACACAAAAACAACCACTCCTCAGGAGCATAATCTGATCCCTTTAAGGGCTTATTTTAAGCCTCCCACCAGAAGGATTCTGTAGGAAAGCCACCTGAGGAGTGAATACTTCTGATTTGCAGGGAGCTGCTTTCTCTTGAGAAGTGATGATTAGAGCAAGATGCTGAGGAGCTGGCCATCCCTCCCTTGTTCCCATCGCAGGAACAACACAGAAGGATGGAATAAAGGCCAAAATATAGTATTTGACAGCATTCATTTAGTGAAAAGCCCATAGAGAAATCCCATAGGTGAGGTACATACATACCTGTGTTGGGTAAATCACTGAATAATTCCTAAAACAAGGATCAAGGTAGAGGTTGCCAGAACTACTATTGTTCACTTTCCTGCATTTCAATTCACTTTACAGGAGACCTCCTGGTGTAAATTTACTTAGAGTTAACTTAGATATTTTTTTTATCTGGTGCAATGCATTAACATAAAGTTGGATAATCTAATCTATAAACCAACCCTTTCTGTTTCTAAATAAAATGATCAAATCAAGTTCCTTTAGTTTATTTGCTGACTCTTCTCCTTTAGGGTCCTGTTGGAACCCTGGAAGATAAAAAGCAACAGGCCCAGATTCCTCAATGCTAAAAGGATGGTTACAAGCATTCAGTCTTCTCCATGCCAGCCCTGTAGGTCAGCTACATCCAACTGTTTTAGACACAGATTAGAAGAAGAGAATTTATCTGCTCTTTGTATAGTTTCTTGTGAAAATACAGAATATTCTTGGGTGGGGTCTAAAGAAATAATGTTTTCTTTCTTACATGTTGCCAGGCATGATTGAGGCATGCTCATTGAGACATTTCATCTGCTGAAGAAACTCCTGAGAGTATTATGAAATCAACCCCCATCTAGGAGTGTAAGTCCACATGCAGATGCTGGGCTTTTTACAATGCTTCTTCTTTTTAATCAGAGGTCAGTGTGTATATGTATATGATCTGTCTTCCTGAATGGAGGTACTGTTTTCATTCACAACTTTAGAAAGATCTCCTGTAAAGAAAAAAGGTTAATTATTTAGATTTTCAAACCTATAATAAAGATTATTAAATACAGACAGGCCTTAGCCAAAAAGCCCACCAGGATTTTTGGTGTGAGTTTTTAGGTCAGAGCCAGTAGACATACATATGTTTTCATGTTTGGATTTGAATGTGTGCAAAACCTGAGAGTGTTTGAATCTCAGGTTTGGATCTTAATTTTCCATCTTTGCCCATCTTTCTAAATAGCTTTTTTATCTTGTAAAAGATTTTAAAAAAATCTTTTAAAATGGCCTTCATGTACAACTTGTGAAGCAATAGTACAGATCTTTTCAAAGTTAAGAAAAAACTACAGCTATAATTTAAAAGTGCACTGTTAAATTTTTATTTTTTACACACTGATTATTGGTTCAATTTCTTGTGAAGCTAGTAGACTGCAACATCTTTGCTATTCTTGTTACCATTTTTATTATGTTAAAGGGAAAAGGGAAGTAAACCTGAACTGAGTGGACTTGTCAGCACTGTCAGTGTGTTTCTGTGTGGACTCTGTGTGAAAAAGACAAAGAAATTCTGAGAATAAAGAAGTCTGACGAAGTCCAGGAAACACTTTACCTCACTATTCTTCCTCTTTTCATTTTTTTCCCCAAATCTTTGTTTGGTTTCCTTTGTTTTGGTAAAAATGATCGAATGAACATATGTGTCAAGTTGAACAGAGAAATGACTATTTATAGTCCCATTTTTATAAAAAAATTTCCACTCTTTGCTGAGTAAAACAATTGAGAAAACTGAAATCTTAGAATAATCAGAAGCATTTGTTTGACATGAAAATCTATGAAATACAGACGTATTATCATGACTACTAAAGTGGCACAGTGACTCTTTCGAAGAAGCGGCAATTTTTCATTATGGTGCAAGCCTTTGCTTCTTTTACCTTAACCCTCAAGAGAGCTGACACCTTTATGTGTGACATTATCCTTAACACCCTTACAGTGGTTTTAGGAGTATATTTTGGTTCATGCCTTCACTCAGTACCTCCCCAGGTATATAATGTGAAGAAGGACCCATTTCTCTGCTTCTCTCCCTGTGAGCACCTTGAAGCTCAATATTTCCCCAGTGTATTAACTGTAGTGTCCAATTGCTGCAAAAGCAACAGAGGAGAGGCAGCTGGTGTCTTGCTTGGAGATGAGAAGTGGTTGAAGTTGGTCACACCCCCCAGGCAAATCCAAAGGTCACCATAGGTTTCTTCTTTGGGGAGTTGTGGGAATCCAGAAATTTTCCCCAAAACTGGAGACAGTATGAGCTGCATGTATTTTTCAAATGTCAGTTCAGTAAGTTCCATAACCATGACAAACATACAAATGAGTTTCACATTTCTGCAAAATAATTCACACGCACACAAAATTATATGAATACATCATGGCACCAAGTCCTGAAAAGCTAAAGTCTATTCAGAACTCTGGTATTTTCCCTTGTATAGGACAAAGAAAGCAAGCGTGTGTGTGTTTGTTTGTTTGTTTGTTTGTTTGTTTGTTTGTTTGTTGGGGTTGTTTGTTTTGGTTTCATTTTGAAGGCATTTTTAAATAAAAAAAGCCAACAGCCAATACCATGGAGGGGGAACTGGAATATATATTGTATCTTTGTTTCTAATAACCCAAATACTATCTCTACACTTAGCATAAGAAGAAAGTTTTTTTATAATTGATATTTGAAATAGTTCTGCCAGAACTGATGTTTTATGGTTGTTGAGGAGAGGGTACTTCCAATTTAAGGAAATTTAGGAAAAACATTTTAGGAAAAGAAATCTGGATACTATGAATGTATCTTAATAATAGTATCTATACTCCAAAAGAAATAGATAATTTAATCATATGATATCAATTAAAATATTGATCCTTATGGTTAAACAAAACTTTAAAATGATATTTTATATAAAATATTTTTCTATATTTTAAATAGAAAGTTGGTTGCTTTTCCATAGGAGATTCATCTATATACTCAGAAGTCATCTCAGATTTAAAAAGATAATCAGACCTACTGTTACTTTATTATATGCCACATATTAACTACAGACATAGCCTTCAGCATTATGATAAAAAGAGTCTGATACGAGGTGTCTTCCCCCATCTTGCTCCCAGAAAGTATTCTTACTCAGAAATTTTCACAGCTGGAAAAAGGTAAAGAAATATTTAAGGGCAATTATTTTCAAGTAATTGATAACTCATTTTAATTAAAATATTTCTGAAATGGCATCTGAGCATTTAGCCCATGAAGAGTGCAGTGCATACTCTGCTATAATGCGGAGTGTTGCAAAATGAAAACAAAGAGCATCCATGCTTTGTAGATACATTTTTAGTGGCTGGAAAATTCTCTTACACAAATAGTTTTGTGTTGTGCCAGGTGCTGACACCTCTGAAGCCTTTCTTGCAGTAATTTATGGCTTTGTCTAAACTGGGGTAATTGCGCACGATGGGTTACACAATGACGAATTGCTCTTTGCATTTCCAGGACTCTGTACAGTTGTTGGGTTTAGCACTGCTATATAAAGCATTAAGCTTATTACGCCCAAAAGAATTAAATTATACTGAGGAAATTTGATTACTTGTGTCCAAAGGAAGACACAATTGCAATGAAGTAAAAGATTGAAGCCAATGTTGTTAATAGTACTACTTTACAATTAAAGAAAAGTATTTTCTTAAGCATTTTCATTAAATCTATTTTTCCTTTTATTCAGTTCATTTGCTGTCCCTGTAAAAATGTCTTTTGACTTCCAGATGCTTCAAAGTATGAAAGCTGATGGAGCTTTTTAACCTTATTTCAGTGTTTATACACACTACACAAAATATTGTGTTCACAATCTGTACCAGAAATTCTGGATTTGTTAGATTTCTTTCAAAATGCTGAATGATAGGCATCTTAGTTTAAATTTTTCTTGAAAAATCCAGGTCTGCATATGAACTGTGATACAAAAAAAAAAAAAAAAAAATAGCCCTTACCAATTTCAGTCTGCCAAAATTAGACCTGTCATGACTGGAAGCTGCTGATATTTGATCAGCATTATTTTTAGTTGAAGCAAATGTAAAACATAAGTGCCTCTTGTGGTCTGCTAACTGCTGGAGAAGAGAGAAGACTGCTGAATTAATGAAGCAACATTGGGCAAATCAACAGATTCTTGCAGGAGCAGGTTATTCAAAATCAGCACCTTGCCTTCAGAAGCAGGTAGAGTTGCAGTGATGGCAAGTGCTGTCTCATGGGCAGCCTTCACATCACAGCTATTTTCAGCAATATATAATTTGATAATCATTTTCATCTCAGCGCAGTTTAGTATATTTATTCCTCCATAAGTTTTAATTCCGCTTAAAAGGAATGATCCTATCAACATAAAGAGGTCATAAGGATTGCTGCATGATCAGATTAACCTCTCTTTGACTTCATTGCCTCCAAGCTTTAGATCAGTTCTCCTTGATTTTGGAAAGAGTTTGTGTGCTGTTTCCAGGCTGCTCTTTCCAATTTATTGTACTGCATTTATTTGATACTATCTATTGTTTTATTTATATATATTAATATTGGTTCATTCCCACCACATAGCCTGATTCCACGAGGATAACATTACCTAGACACTATATTTTAGGATATTTTCTCTTTTCATTTTTGAAACTTTTTATTTTGTAACTAGTTGGTTGCACCATACATAAAAATAATTCACATTGGGATGAATAAAGATTTCTTTCCTTCGTCACAAACTGTGGTGAACAAACAGCTGTTACTTACAGTGCTGCTTGCAGAACCAGAGCCATGGGAACTTCCCTTAAGACTGAAGTGATATGGATTTGTGAATCTTAGCTTATTGTTACAGAAGTTTTTAAATGCTTGCTACGGTGTGCTTGAAACAATAGATGTGAATTTCCTGTTGTGGTTACTTACAACAACCCTACACCCTCACTCTTTCTCTTTGCCTCTGTTGAGCTTGAAACACCTGATTCCTGGAGGTTTTATTCAGAGAACTGAGAGAGAATGTTGACTTTGTTTCTGTCTAGGATAAAAATATGGAATGAAAGAAAGCAGGCGTGACTTAGGGTTTTGCCTAGCCAGGGTTTATGCAGTATACTTATGCTTCAGGACCAGCTTAATAGTTTTTAAAATTAGTGCTTTTGTTATCCATATGCTTGCTTGAGACATACCCGTGTAAGAGCAATGATTCCTTAACAACACTTCCCTGGGAACTCTTCTGTTTTGTATTGTTTCCCAGACAGTAACAACAGCTCTTCAGAAGAAATTTGGTAACTGGGTATCAATACATTGTTACTGTTTTTTGATATTGTTATTGCCTTTATTGTTGTTAATTGTGTTTGTATTTGTAATACGGTATATTAAGGAATGTAGGGTGTTGGGAAAGATGGGACAGGAAAAAGTGACAAATATGATTGCTTAGCAAGAGATACAGTATTCCGTAACTTAGATTTCAGGCAGGATTTTCAATTTAATTCTGACTTTTCAAGGCCCAGGTTCTTAGGATAATTATAATCTGTGTATTAATTGCTATGTAGAATATAAACTGATGTCCATTAATTTAATCTGGATAGCTTCAAGTGGAATAAATAACACATGGGAAATGTGCCTGAGGTTCCATTTAAAGGCTGAGCCTGAATTGTGTCACGGTCATTGTGCATGGTACTGCATAAATCCATGGCAAAAAGCAAATTTTTAACAATTTTAAGAAGAGCTGGATCCTAGAAGTTCATTTATGTGAGATCCACTTATTTCTGAAAATCCACTGAGCACTAATCCTGACTTTGTTTCAGTTGACATTGAAAAACGAATAAAAAGATTGCAGTGCTTTTAAAGTGTTTACTCCAAAGGCTGGAAACCTTAACCCATGCACAAATGAAGGAATTATCTTTTCTGGAATAAACTTGGAGATGTGGAATTGTTCATTTTTTCTAGCAAGTCTGAATTTTTGCTGTTTCTGTTCAACCTAAATAAATAATTTTTCTTATTCTCTCCCATCCTTCTTTTTCACCTCTTGAAAAATAAGAGTCTATATTTAAGAACAGATCTCAACTTACACACTAAACCTGCAATTTTCTATTGTGTTTACAAGTCAGAATGATTTATATCTACTAATTTCCACCTCTGTGTTTATCTACTAACACAGTAGGTGTAGGTAAAACTGCATGTAAGCATTTTCAGAAGAAGTATTTAAAAACACAACTTGTTTTCATTATATCTCATATCACTTCCCAAGTATTTGGTTTAGACATCCTGATCATTTTCTTGAAGAATATAATTTAATTTAAGTATGAAAGCAATTAAAGAAGTTATTCCTACTTCTGGATTTTTTGCTTGTTTTCCTCCTGTTGCTTGTTTTCTCTGTGCCTTCAAAAGAATCAAAGTTGTGTGTGATTTCATGAATATGTCTTTGTGTAAGATACAGCTGCAGAAGAAACAAAACAGATTCTGATAAAGGGTGAGGGAGATACTTTCAATGACTAATGTGTTTGGCTTTGTATTGTTGCCTGTCTGCTCAACAGCAAGGCATTAGATAAAAGACAGCAATAAAGGAAGACTTTTAAAAGTGAGATACAAAGGCACAATAGTAATACTGGTACAAATTCTCTCTACCTCTTCAAAGCTATAGAGAAAAGTGTTTGAGTATTGGGTAGATTGGGATAAGGGTGCTAGGCAGGAATAAAACATAGATAAGTCAGTAATTCCCGATCAGGGGAAACCACAAATATCAAAAATCCCAAAAATAGCTGGAAGCTTGAAAAGATAGAAGGAGCTATCAAAAATGTGCCATTGCTATCAGTTCAAAACAACAGGATGATTTTTGTTTGTTTTCTTTTCAGTGGAGGGATTTGCTCACAAAGAGAATTTATTTATTTATTACTTTCCCCAAAGGCTTTTTACCTTGCAAAAAGTAATATAAATTACTTTGTTTCTAAACCCCTGTGTCAGCACAAACAAGCTGCGACAAGTTCCCCCAAGGAAAGTCCTGTAGGGTCCAAATCCCAGCTGAAATTCCTGAGTGAGCCATGCTGAATGTTTGCTACCTGACTGCTGGTCGGAGTGACTAGATTGCAGAATACTGACTTGAAAGGTAGAAAAGCCTGAGGTTCTGTACATCTGGCAGTACAGGTGGCTGCTCATTAAACCAAGGAGCACCATCAGAGATTTATTTTGAATCCTATCACTCCTTACAAAAATATGATGAAATTGCAAATGTAATCTTCACTGCTTATCTTCTATTAAAATTATATGCATTACTATCTCTTCCTGGACTGCATTTAGACTAACAGTCTTGAGCAGTTTGTAAGTGGTCCTGCAGGTCATCTACCCTGATGCACAGCACACACTGACTTTCCTCCCTACTGATGTTTCGTCTTCCAGTGTAAACTGGAGTACAGGAAATAAAGATAGAAGAAGAGAGAAAATTATATTGAATTGCAGCTCACTTATTCCACCACTGAATGCAGCCATTGCCTGCACCCAAGCTCTGGGTCTAACAGCACCTGCAGTTTGGATGAAACGTTAATTCCAACAGAAGCAGCGTGACACTCAGAGTTGAGAGGACAGCCACTTCTTTTGAACTGGAGTGATTTCTAGGAATGACATAAGTTGGATATTAGCTAACCAACACAAAATCCATAGTTTTCTAAAGAATAATGCTCTTTTTCTTCCAATATCACCATTGCAATAGTTTCAGTTACAAAGAACACAAGGCATAGTGTCACCAGATCGCTGTCCTGATTATTTTCTTGAGCATCAAGCTTGAAAAAGATCGTTTCCATCTGTGTACCTCCGTACATCTGTTAAGCTAAATAGATTGAAGGGATTGGAAAATACCATCAGATAAAACACTCATTTCTGTACTTTTTTATAGATGGAAATGACCTAGCTACTCTAAGTAATGTTTTATTTCATAAAGAAAACACAGGTGATTTAAAATAGAGTAGTGTCCAAATTATTCCGTAAGTTATGTCATCCTTATCAAGTATTTCAGAAAACACATATCATGCCTGCTGTTTGGATACATGCAAATATACTATCAGTGTGAAAGAACCTCAAATAAATGGATATACCAAATATTACCAATACTGGATGTTCTTACACCATGTGAATATCAAAAATCTCCATGGCACAAGCATATCTGAAATTCTTGTTATTTTCAATTTATAAAAGCACTTCAAGTGATCTGCAGTCATGATTTTAAGGCAATCATAGAAAAATTTGAGATGAAGGGCAAAAAATCCCAATGAACTATGTGTCTGTTGTAAATGCTGTCATGACTTTGGTTCAAATCTTGGCCTGAAATAATGGAGACTATGCAATATATATTTGCTACTTATTGAGAATGTTATGGGAATAACAAATATTTTGTACAAGGGTAGCAATATGTCTTTAACGAATATTATCTAGCCATAACATTCTGGCACATGGACTGCTGAAACAATGGTTACTGGGGGAGAGGTTCTGACAGGATGACTAATATCCCAAAGTAAATTTGTTTTCAGGTTTCCTTTTAGAAAGGCTTTCTTTTTTCAGTTTATTGCAGTAGGATTGTGTGATGGGGGCAGGTGGAGGTTTCCCTGTGTGTGCCTTTCCCCGAGGGCTTCACTGAAGAAGAATTATTGTAAATTCACAATATGCTCTGCAAAGTCAAAAGACCCAAGAAGATTCTATGGGGACAAGCTGAAGATTATTCTCATATAATTCCCTTTCTTTGTCCATTTTTTGGACTGGCTAATTCTAGAACATGAGTGTGAAAGGCAACATACCTAGGAAATTAAATAGAGTTTAGATGTTGGCAATGACCCAGATAGTGCTGCTCAGACATTTGTACTCTGTTAAATTTGTAGAATTCCTTGTATGGGTCTCTGCCACTGTAACTACTGGCATAAAAGCTGTAAGAAATTTCTTTTTAATGTAACAACATATTGATCACTAGCTGTTACAGTGACTTTTCTAAGTGAGCTATTACAAGACAATAGCTTCCAAGCTTCTATGTGGAGCTACTAGCGGAACTCAATAATTTTCTCTTTTGTCTTTTTTCAGATTTTTTTTAATGTTTTCTTTTTGGTCTCAAGTTGCTCCATATCCATTGTTAGTTTTCTCTTCAATACCCAACTCTTTTAACTATTGGCTTATTGTTATTTCTGGATTTCTTTATTTGCTGTGCTCATTCTCTTTGCTTTTCATCAGTCTTATCTGTTCTCTTATAGTTGCATTTCTAGAAAAGTACTGTAGGAATCCCCCTTTTAGAAAGTAAGACTTAAACATTTCTGTGACTCTAATAAATTGTCCCAAAACTTTTTGTTATTAAATACCTCAAAATTTTATGGAGATGCTTAATTACTTCTATCAGATAAGGAATGAATAAATGAATCAAGAACAATACAGTGTTGTCTTATTATTTAGCATGCAAAACACTATGCCAGATATCCTGATCTGATGGAATTAGGGAACTGAGTGCAACATAGACTCAATTCACTTCATATTATTATAACTATTTATATTTTAGTAGGTATAGTAGGAATGTTTACCAGGAAACAAGCAAACAAAGCAGAAAATAGAAAATTTGACAGAGTTGCTGCATTTTGTTCAATAAGACAACTTCAATAAGTGAAGTAACCTTCAGGTGCAACACCTGATACTTTTAGGCTTGAGGTAGAAGCAAGTACAGGAATTACTTCTTTCATTTTTGGAAATTCACTTAAAACATATCACACTGGCCTTGAGACATTATGCAGACCACAGGCCACTTCAAGGCAAGCTGAAAGGTTCAGGTAGACCAACATGCAGCAGCTTGTCTTTCTTAACATAGATGAGATCATCTCATCTAATTTCTGTGCTTATTGTTTGGATTCTTTTCAAATCCTACTCTACTTCAAAATATTATCACATGTTCCTTGAAAGGAGTATCAACTTCTTTTGAAGGATCATCTATCATGCTGCACATTTCTAGGGAAACCTCACCCTTAACTTTGTAAGCAGATTCAAATTTACCAAGTGTGGACTCAGGGAATTCGTATAAAAGGATTCCTGGATGAAAAAGTAATGTTTGCTGGAGTTTTGCTGCCTCTAGGATATCTCTTTTGCTAAGTCCTCCTTATGAAAGAAGCTGTGAACTGGCTCTGATATACATGCTCAGAAATAACAAGCAGTATTTTATACTCCTGAAATGAGCAATCTCTGGCAGACAGTTTAGATAACAGATTCATTGACTATTTAGGGAAAATGGTGAACTTCTAAAGCTTCATGGTATCTTGCTGATGCAATCTATTGTAGTGCCAGGATAATAAGAATACTTGTGCAAAACACTGAACAAACAGTTCTGACACTATTGTGTTGAGATTATCAGAATTGCTAAGAAAACTGACATAAAAACCTGGTAATGCGCAGGTTTCAAAGCTGGTTTAATCTAGTGTTTTTAGAAGATTAAAGACACACACTAAAAATAAGCACTTCTTTTTGAAAGAGCTTTTATTGCAAAGAATGCCCATGATATCCCTTATCTGCTCCAGTATTTTATTTGTCATTTATTTACAATGTTATATATATATATATAATCCAAAATACAAATTTTAAATGAGGCAGCATTCCTTAGAAGAAACAGAACAGCTTTTTTTTTTTTTTTTTCCCACTGGACCGATAGTTTTCAAGTTCAGTATCTTCATTATTCAGTATCTTTATTATTGGAAACAGAAAAAATATTTAAAGGACTCAACTACATAAGGACAAGATAGACATTGGTCTGTGGTTCTTCTGTATGTGTACAACATAAAAAAAAATTAAGAGACAGCTTCTGCATAGCTGAGATGGTTAAAATCTTACTTTTCAGACAACATCTGAGGCTCTACTCTGAAGCTGGTGCTAGATAGCTAGTTGGGAAAATGAACATGCAGGTCACTATAACTGAGGAGCTAAACATTTATTTTCCATGCAGGGCACATTGATGAGAAGGCTTTGAGAAGACTCATTACAAGCAAGTGTTAAATACTAAAAGGTAGTCTGCGAGCCAGACAGAATTCAGAGAACCAGAGATAATGAGACTATAAAGATGATATGTAGCTAGCAACAGTTGTGGCTTGCTTAGGGATACATGTAAACACAGTCTGGTTAGGACACTTAACAGGATAAATGTGGAAAAAAATATAAAGGATAAAGCAAACAATACATAAAGTGGTTTGTGGGCAGTTTTCAGTACATGCATGTTCTCTATTAATGCTAAGAGGAAGTAACAAGCCATGACTACTATTTGCAGAATAAAAGCATTTGAGTTTTCCCACTGAAAAATACCTGCTCCTGTTACCCTTTCTCCAGTGTTATTGTTTGTTCTATGTAGTGTGGTAGCTCTCAGGATCCATGCTGGTTTTAATTCTTCAAAGGCAGTTGTTTCCCTACTTTCCTGCCCTAACAGATGCATTGTCTTCTCTCCTCTCTTCACTTCCTCAGGTGGTTCAGTCAGAGATGAATTAAAAAAAAAAATATTGCTGAAATGACAAAAAATTGTAGTCACTCTGGATGGGAAGTATGTTGGATGTCTAAATTACAAAGCCTATAAAAATACAATTGCTTAATGAAAAAAGATCTCTCGGAGTAAGCCCTGAGCAAGTTACCTGGGAAGGCTGCAGTCTCCTTGTGACGGAAGGCAGTAAATGATGGGTAGGGTAATTAGCTGCTAGGATGACACAGATTCAGCTCACTATGCTTTAGAGAACTATGGACTCAAAGAATGACTGCATTTTGTATCATGTCAATGAAAATAATTTGAATGAAACTAACACAGACCACAGCTGTATTCTCAAGCAGGCTATTTCTGGAGCAGGTATTAAAGTCACTGTGTTTGGGCTTTCTTGTTTGCTTGCTCTTGTCTATTTTTAATTATACATTATTTTTGTGGATATCTCTCTGTGTAATTACACAGATCTCATATTAGTTTCAGCCTTGGTCTTTGACATTTAGATATCTTTTTATCTATTTGCTGTTTTTGTTATATTTTTCTCTTTGTACACCCACTAGATTTGATAGGAAATCCCACTAGGATGAGAAATAATACAATTACCATTGATACAATACCTGTAGCTCATCTTAGTCATGGTAAGATATTAACATGTATGACACCTAAATTTATTTATTAAAATTAGCTCAAGTTTCTTTTTACAGAAATTAAACTCTGGCATGGAAACAGCATTGTCATGTCTAATTTAAATAATTTTTTTATTCATTAGTCTTACTTTGTGTATACCCTTTCCTCTTAATGAGAGCAGAAAGAGAATTTGCAGCCTACTGAGTCAGCCATCATAATTGTAAGCTTGTTTCAGGACCTCTCAAACCACAGCTTTTGTTAAAATTATAAGCCAATTTAGCAACAAAGCCCTGTTAATAAATAGAGTGCAGTAGTGCTTTTAAAGCAGAAGTAAAATGATCAGCTCTTTATGTATTTGTTGTGTGTATAAGAGAACAGAAGGTCTTGGTGCAACAAGGTTGTATTTGTGGTGCAGCTGGATCATATGCTGCCCACATTTGCTGATTTGTCATGGTGATTTATTGTTGTGACCAAAACTTTCCTGCTTCTGCATCCTGGATAGATTGCAGGCTATTTGGAACACTTATGGCCAAAAGCATCGCAAATATTTTCTGAGGTTAAATCTGTATTAGTAAATTTAACAAGTGTTGTGGAACTTCCAGGATGTTAAAACAACCACTGGTAGATTTAAATTGTTAGAATCATCCTTTAGACAGCTTCAGCATGTTCCCACATGACTTCCAGGGGCAGTTCAGGGGCTAGCACAGGCCAGTGGCCATTTGCAGTTTGCATGCAATCACCTTAATTTGGAAACTAAGAAAATATACTAGTCTGGATCTGATTCCTTTTGTGCCAGTGAGCCTCAGTGGCAGGGAAGGATCCAGGGAACATAATGTATTTGTTGATCCTAGTGGTTTGACTGCAGGAAACATCATACAACATATGCAAAACCAATATTTTTCTCTTACTAGGTTTGCAGTTGCAGACCTAAATCTTTATATACATCCATGTAACAATCATAAGCTTACTCCATCAACAAGGAAGGAGGAAGGAGTGCCTGTCAGTCATACTGGTGTCTAACTGATGGTATCTTAATTAAGATGTTCTCTTGGCTTATCCTGACTTGCCATTGGGAAGAGATGACTTGTCATCACTGATTGCTTTATGTCTTCCAGTACTTGATTGGGAGAGGATAATGTTGGATTAAAATGAGTGGCTCTTTACTTTTCAGAACAAAAACAAAGGTCCTTGGGCATAATAATGGAAGACTATTTTAGCTATAATATAAAATTTGCTTTCAATGCTTGTGGGAAAAAGAGGAATGATGAATGTTTTAGGCAGGCAACTTTCATTTAAGTTCCTTGCTATATCTGTATAGCTGTTCAGAACTTTTTGGTTTCAGATTAAAAAAGAGTTCTCTTGAACAAAGAGGCAGTTTCTGTATAAATTTGTTCTCTTCTACCTGTTCCTGCATACAAGAAAAAACCTGAAAAAAGTAAGAAATGTACTGACTTTTACACTTACTTTATAATAATATTGTTCCTTTATCCCTGTACTTAGAGGTGCAATATTCTTTTTGATTTATACATCATAAAATCTGAGCCAAATCATGATCCTGCCTTACAGATGATTCTTACTAATTTCCCAAACTTTTTCCAACTCCAAAAATCTTGAACAGTCTTTAAATGCGTTTTTCATCTACTTGAGAAATTTTGGGGGGTTCTGTTGGAACAATTAAGACTATCGATTACACTGGATTAGTGCAAGTCAATGAACTTAAAATAATTACATCACCATTATTAACCAACCTACCAACCTACCACCTACCAGCAGGAGCCACAATGTGAGGATTATATTCTATTTGCCCAAACATTAATTATATTTCATATTTTTCATCCTTGACATGGCTCCTTAACTTCTGGAAATGCTCCCCAAATTAAATATTCAATAGAAATACGTGTGATTTTAAATACTAACACATCAGAAACACCCGCAAGGGTAGTGGGAGTGGGAAGGCGGGTGTCTGGATGGGAGAAAAGAAAAAGAATGTGGTGGCTCTGTCCTATGTTGACAAAAATATAAATAGTAGAGTGGGGGAAGTGGAAGTTTAATGTCAATCCCATTTTCCCATTTAAACTGTAGACAGTTCACTCAGTACCTGCAAATGAGGCTTCTGTAATATTAGTCCCATTACTGACTTTCTTTGTTCTCTGTATAATTACTTCTGTTTAAGTTTTCAAAAGTGGGGTAGAATCTCCTTCAACAATCCTAGTTTCTTGCAGTGATTTGTATGGCCCTTCCAGTCACCAAAGAATCCATATATAGGCAATTCAATAATTCTCATTCATCTTCCACAGATAATTACTTCCCTAAAATGAGTAGGAAGAGAATCATCTGAGTTGCCATAGATATTCCTTCTCAGCAGAACACAGAAAATAACAGCAAAATCAGCAATAGTTCTGTATATCCATAAAACCTGAGATGCATAAATCACAGTTTTAAATCCCAATCTTCTTTCCATGTCTCCAGGGAAGGAGAAAAGAAATCACAGATAACCAGCCTAGATTTCTTCTGCTATTTGCACTGCAAACAGCTAGAACAAGTCAGCACACAGAATTAAGCTGACGGAAGTAAAATTTTGGCCACGGACAGAAAGAGTAGGATAAAAGCTAGAAATGAGTCAGAGATGACCCTAAGATAACAAGCAGTGTTTATAATTCTTATAAATTCCTGACAAATGACAAGATTTTTGTTGGTCTCATAGTGACCCTGTGTATCTCCAGTTTTCTCAGGAATTTCTGTCTGTTTAGTAGAAGTCCCATCTTCCAAATAGCCCCTACATTATGAAATGAGTGAGGGGCCAGGAGACAGAGCTTAGGAGGGAGCTGCTCAGGGCAGGAGAAGCAGAAATCAGGCAGAATGTGGAATTGTGTGGAACAAAAGTACACAGCTCATTTTGGAGTTAGGGCAACAGGTGTGACTGTTGTGACTGACAAATGAGAGCTCTGAAAGTTTCAGAGGAGGATAACCACAAAGCATACCGGATACTGAACCTCACATGTGCTGGGGATGGGGAAAGGCACAGTTCACTAGATGCACAAACATATTTTTCTTAAAAATCTCATCATTGATTAGCATCACAGTTCATATCTGTAAGTATAAAATGCTGGATTTGAGTATGAGGAGAAAAGTGCTTGCTAGTGGTTTGAGAGAATTTATTCCAGGAAGATGTGTTCTTTAGTTTAGACCCGGGTAGTAGTCTAAAGATAAAATGAGAAGAGATGAGAGTACTATCAGCAGGAAAGTGATCTCCATAGGGATTAAACCTTTTTAAATAGTCCGCATGACATTAACCACAGTCATCCTTTGCAAGACCAAACATGCTGTTAAACATGACAAAGTAATAGTTCAAAAAAGAAAAATAATAAAAAGTCCAACAAAAAACATACACTGTGAAGGAGATTCTAAGATTGCTGAATCACAGTTGTATAGTTTTTCTTGTTTTACACTCAAGATGAGGCAACATCTCTACTGTACCCAAATTATCAAATAGAAAAGAAAATATTGAGACAGTGCATTAGACAACGAGACAGTAAGAACATCAGATGAGAACCAATTTGCAAAAGTTGCGGGTAAGTTACAGAATTTTTTAGTTAGCAGCCTAAAAGGCCCCAGTGATGTATAAGGACATTTCCATGCATTCTGCAATTCTCTGTGTGCTGAACATCTGGAATGCCATATTTGCTGTTAAACAGGTGGCTGCCCCATTGGAGTGGATTTCTAACCAGCAGTGGATTGGATTGCAAATGTACAGAAGATGCAACTTCTGCCTAGCAGCATGAATACCTTACTCTCTACTTCCAAATTAGGGAGCTAATAGTAACCACAGTACCTCACTAGTGCTACACAATTCCCATGGCCTCAGAAGGGAATTGGGAGATGAAGTCCATCATGAGAGGCTACTACCTTCATCATGTAACCCCCAATAGGGAGCTAGCAAATAAGACAGCAAAAGTACACGTGTCTCTTTGCTACCTAGGTAGCACGAGAGATCAAGAAAGAGCTGTGATCTTGAGGCCAGTAGAGAATAAGAAGTCTTTGTTTAATCTCAAAGTGAATAAATAAAAGACTGGAAGCAATTCAATTAAAAATTAGAAGAAGAGGAGCCATGAACAATGATTGCAACTTTTCAACATGAAAATAAAAAGAAGAATGAAAGCAGAGCAACAATGTATGTTGTATGGAATGATCACAGCCCCACTTACGTTAACAGAAGAAGAAACCAGTGAATAGGAAGAGGCTCAAACTAAAAAGAGCACTGAAAGAGACTGGGAAGTTTAGGCTGGAAGAAACTGCTTCCAAAGATGGATATGTTTGGAGTAAGGAAAGTGCATGAATTTCCAGTTTCAGATCTAAAATCATAAGAAGAAAAGGGCTGGAAAAGAGAAGTAAGACATGTACAGTATTTCCACTTGTTTTTTTCTAGGATGCTGGCATGATCTTGGGAAGAGAGATGAGAGTGAAGAAGAAAGGGACAGAAGAAAGACGCTACCAAAAAATTGGCATCCTCTGCAAAAATGTTAGGTCAGAAAATTGGCAGAACTGTGACTGCAAGGCATTGACCTCATAAGGTATAACATCCTCTTACCATATTTTTTTAAAACTGTTGTATTCTGAAGACTTATTTTTTCAAAACATCACTTGACAAATCCCTGGCATTTGACAAGCCCACTAGCATCGTCAAGGTTTAGTCAAATTAATTTTATCTGCCTGTTGTGGCTTCAGTGTACTTTGCCCCTGGCAGAAGATCGCAGGGAACTAAACCCGAGGAATTAAGCTGATAACCAAGGGCCCGCTGTGCCGCCTAATGCCCGCCGCCAGCGCCCGCGGAGGGGCCCGGGGGGCACGGCCCGGCACGAAGGGAACCCCGCGGGAGCCAAAGGACCGCCCTGGGGCCGCGGGGCGGGCGCCGCGCTCAGCTCTAGGTTTTTGCCGTCCGATAACACCGGGACGGTCGCTATCTCCTCCGTGGGCAGAGCGGAACAGAAACGCTCGTGTAACCGGGGCTCCAGTAAGCAGCGAAGGAAGGGGCGAGCCTCCCGCCGCGGGTGCGATGCTAACAGCCCGGCCAGCCCCTGCGGACGGGCAGCCAGAGCAGCACCACAGACACTGCCTCGGCCTCCCGCCCGCTGAGCGCCGCGGCTGCGGGGCGACCGCTCCGCGGGGCCGGGGCCGAGCCTGCAGATGCTCCAGTGGCGGGGCAGCGCCGTGCCATGGGGCGCGGGTGCCTCGGAAAGGGAGAAAAGGATGCTCTTTACGACTCTTATCTCAGCCCTGACCGCGAACAACCTGTGCTTACACAGGGCGACTCCCGGGCTCTCAAGTTTAGCGCTGAGACAAAATTTATTGCGTTTTTTTCAGGGGAGGGAAGAGCTCTGATGCTTGCGGCAGCGGCGGCGAAAGGGACCGGAGGGAGAGGACGGGCGTGGGAAGTGACGGCGGGTCAGACCGGCACCGGGGCTCTCCTCGGACAGTTTTACTAGTCAGCAATTTGGCAGTAACTTTCCCATGCAGCTCCTTTTATGAAAGGAGCTTTTATTTGAAACAAGTGTATAGCCGAAAATGTCAGCGTGATACCTCAGAGATTCCTCACCTAACGAGACATGAGCCGCGTCGGTCACGGAGACCAGCCGGTCCTCCCGGTGCTTGGCGAGCGACAACCTTGCCCCCAGTGATACCCGTTCTGTCCCCTGGTTTCCTGCTGTCCTTCTCCTCCGTGGAGCCCGGTGCCTTTCCGCTTCTCCCCCAGTAACCCCCTATTTTGGGCGCTCGCGTGTTATTTCGGGTTTCTCTGCTGGGGCGACCTGCGGCTGTGACGGTGTCAGCCCGGCGGACGCGGGAGGAGGGGGGGGAACGGGGCAGTCACAG